>CM061137.1:50377373-50728595 GCA_030789695.1 Scilla litardierei | reverse complement strand
CATCTCATCCTCATTCTCCCAAGTAGATTCTCCAGGTGAGCCGTGTCGCCACATCACCCTCACAAGATTGACAATCTTGTTCCAAAGCGATTTCTGACGCCTGTCCAGAATCTGCACTGGATGCTGGTCATACGTCATATCGGGGCGAACGGTAATCTCTGAAAAATCTACCGCATGAGACGGATCGCTAATGTATCGATGAAGCTGCGACAAATGGAAAACATTGTGAACTCCTTCCAAAGATGGCGGCAAGGCCAAGCGATAAGCTACCTCGCCAACCCTCTCCAAAATGTCAAACGGTCCAATGTATCGCGGGCTCAACTTCCCACGCTTCCCGAAACGAATCACACCGCGATTCGGGGAAATCTTCAAGAACACATGGTCGCCCGGCTGAAACTCCAAAGGACGACGTTTAGCATCCGCCCAATGCTTAAAACGGTCCTGAGCAATTCTCAACCTCTCCCGAATATTCCTGACGATATCCACGGCCTCCACGATCATCTCAGGTCCCAACAACTCCCGATCACCAACGTCATCCCAACTCAATGGCGATCGACATTTCCTCCCATAAAGAGCGGCGAAAGGCGCCATGCCAATACTCGCCTGGAAGCTGTTGTTGTAAGAGAACTCCACCAAATGTAGATGGTCCTCCCACGAACCCTTGAAATCCAACATGCACGCCCTCAGCATGTCTTCCAAAATCTGAATCGTCCTCTCGGACTGGCCATCCGTCTGCGGATGGTACGCCGTACTGAAACTCAGACGCGTACCCAAGCTCTTCTGCAAACTCTGCCAGAACTGAGATGTGAACCTCGGGTCTCTGTCAGACACGATACTCATGGGGACTCCATGAAGTCGCACAACCTCCTGCACGATTCACGTTACATCACTATCCAAACTAGGAAAAGGAAATAAAAACGGAGAGTAAAAGAATTTTACCTCCATATATCTCCTCGCTAGTGCCTCAGTGGACTGTCCCACTCGGAACAGAATAAAGTGCGCAGATTTGGTCAATCGATCTACGATCACCCAAATCGCGTCATTCTGCTTCGGACTCCGAGGTAGTCCAGTCATGAAATCCATAGTGATGTGTTGCCATTTCCACTCCGGAATCGGAAGCGGTTGTAGCAACCCGGCCGTACGCTGATGCTCCGCCTTCACTTGCTGGCAAACCAAGCACTTGGCCACACTCCGAGCCACGCTCCTCTTCATACCATGCCACCAATAATTCAGACGAAGATCCTGATACATCTTGGTGCCACCAGGATGCACAGAATACGGCGAACTGTGTGCCTCCACCATCAATTCCTCTCTGATATCCCCAGCTGGAACACACAACCTGGCTCCGAACCTCAGCGAGCCATCCTCATGAATCAAAAAGTCAGTCCGCAGACCGGCTTCCACCTGCTCCCGAATCTTCACCAGCTTCAGATCCTCAGCCTGGCCAGCCTTAATCCGATCCACGATCGTCGACTGTACCTGCATGTACATCAACGACAAAGCCTCCCCAGGAAGAACAATCTCCACGCCAGACTCACAAAAATCCTACCGCAATCTCCACTGCGAGGTCAAAATCATCACCGCTGGAAGCCTACTCAAAGCATCTGGAACCACATTCACCTTGCCAGGGTGAAACTGCAAATCAATCTCATAATCCGCCATAAGCTCCAACCATCGATGCTGTCGCATGTTAAGCTCCTTCTGAGTGAAAATATACTTCAAGCTTTTGTGATCGGTGAAAATCTTCACTTTCTCACTCAGCAGGAAGTGCCTCCAAATCTTAAGAGCAAACACAACGGCAGCCAACTCCAAATCATGCGTCGGGTAATTCTTCTCATGAACCTTAAGCTGACGAGACGCATACGCCACAACGTGCCCGTGCTGATGCAACACACAACCGAGACCCTTGCCAGAAGCATCGCAAAAGATCTCAAATCCACCGCTGCGATCAGGCACAACAAGAATAGGGGCCGTCGTCAACCTCTCCTTCAGAACGCCAAAAGCACTCTCACAATCACCCGACCAAACAAAAGCAACATCCTTCCGCGTCAACCTGGTCATCGGCTCAGCAATACGAGAAAAGTCCTTAATGAATCGCCGATAATAACCAGCAAGTCCAAGGAAACTCCGGATCTCAGACGCAGACGACGGAACAGGCCACTCCCTGATGGCCCTAATCTTCTCGGGATCCACTGAAATACCATCTCCAGTCACCACATGCCTGAGAAAAGCAACTCTATCCAGCCAAAACTCGCACTTCGAAAACTTAGCATACAACCGATGCTTCCTCAAAATCTCCAACACCGTCCTTAAGTGCGAGGCATGCTCTTCCTCCGACTTCGAATAGATCAGAATGTCGTCAATAAAGATAACGACAAACTTATCCAAAAAGTAGTAGAAAATCAGGTCCATCAGATTCATGAAAACTGCGGGCGCGTTAGTTACGCCGAAAGGCATAACCACAAACTCATAGTGTCCATACTTCGTCCTGAACGATGTCTTCGGAACATCATCCTTCTTCACCTTCAACTGATGGTAACCACTCCTCAAATCCAATTTTGAAAACACCCTTGAACCTCCAAGCTGATCAAAAATATCATCGATGCGAGGCAACTGGTATTTATTCTTAATGGTCACCGCATTCAACTCCCGATAGTCCACGCACATGCGACGCGAACCATCCTTCTTCTTAACCAGCAACACCGGTGCTCCCCACGGAGACACGCTAGGATTTATATAACCCTTCTGCAAAAGCTCATCCAACTGCTTCCGCAACTCTTCCAATTCTGCAGGTGACATACGATACGGCGCCTTCGAAATCGGCTGCGCACCTGGAACGAGATCGATAGAAAATTCCAAAGCTCGATCAGGCGGCAAACCAGACATCTCCTCGGGGAAGACGTCGCCAAAATCACGCACCACAGCTGGCCACTCCAGCTCCATCTGCATAGCCACAGCCTCCACCGGCCTGGCCCGAAATCTGACAGGACCAAGCGAACTGCTACCACGACTGAACTCAAATACTGGATGTCCGGGGATCTCGAACACCACCTTCTTCCTCCTGCAGTCAATCGTAGCATAGAAGCTCGCAAGCCAATCCATCCCAAGAACTGCCTCATAGTTGATGATGTCGTGGACAATGAAATCAGCAAAAAGCTCATGTCCACAGACCACCAACGAGCAAGAATTGCAACCACGATGCACCGAGACCACACCATTCCCTGTAACGATGTTCCAACTCTTGGGAAGAGGGGACGTCGACAAGGAATGCCTCTCCACGAAGCTCCGAGAAATAATGCACATCGATGCACCAGAGTCGAAGAGGACTCGTGCAGGAAATGTGCAAACCAAAACCACACCTAACAATCAATTAACAATCAAACCCTAGTCTAGCAAACAACCATGTTCAAGCAAACAACACAATCTGACGATCAAAACCAGCTAGGAAAGTAACAGCTAGAGTGATGATTACCTGCGATAACCTCATCCACAGTCTCGCTCTCCGCAGCGGTCATATGAAAAGCCTGCCTCCTCGGCGGAACAGCCTGCTGAAAAGCCTGCCTCTGCGGAACAAGAGCTGCTCCACGTCCAGCAGGAACAGGCACTCGCTGCTGCAACGGCTGAGCTGCAACAGGAGCCCTCCGCAGCTGATTCACGTGCCGACAATCCTTCGCGGCATGGGAAGCATCACCGCAAACCAGGCACTGGCCCAAAAACTTCCGACACTGATCCTTGACGTGGCCAGGCTTGCCGCAAAAATGGCAAGACTTCAGAATAGGCCCTCCTGGCCTCTTAAACTGAGCAGACTGATTAGGCCTGAATCCAGGTCTAACCACAGCTCTCGCCTGTTCCACAAGCCTCTTCCCAACACCAACAACAGACCCCCTCCTCTGGTTCATGAGCAGCTCCTGCCTCTTAGCTGCTACTAGAACCTTCTGATAAGATTCCCGGTCAGAGGAGGTCACAAAACTCTGGAGCTCCGAAGCAAGCCCCTGCAGGAACCTCTGAGCCTTCTCCTCAGCGTCCTGCACCATGTTTGGTGCAAACCGACTCAGCCTCATGAACTCTTGGTGATATAGGTCCACCGACGAGTTCCCTTGCTTCAAATCGATAAAACGCTGTAGCATCTCTTCCCTGGCAGCCTTTGGGAAGAACTCACCCTCAAATCTGGCCTTGAAGGTAGCCCAAGCTATCGGCTCCACCAACAACTTCTCTTCCGCATCCCACCAATTCCGAGCATTATCCTTGAGTTGCCTCTTCGCCAAATCAACCCATCCAGCCGGGGTGATCTTGGCCATCTTCAGATTGTCCTCGATGTTCCGAATCCACTCATCAGCAGCCAGAGGACCCTCAGACCCATCAAAATATGCGGGACCCAGCTCCCAAAATTGCTTCGCTCCTGGCTCAGAGCGAGGGGCATCCGGAAGAGCCCGGGCAGCTCGAGCAAGCGGAGCATTCTAGACTTGCAGAAGCACGCCCTGCTGCACTTGCATCATCTGGAGCATCATCCGCATCATCTCACCGCTGGTGGGTTCCCGCTCAGGCTCCTCATCATGAGGGACCGCGCCACTACCCCCACCACGGGTGAAACGTCTTCCTGCCATCTAGTGACACAGAAAACGAATCAGATTAGACTCATAGCTTATGACATCGGACGTCGAACTTAGTTTATTGGACATTCTAATATTATTATCGCTATCCCAAAAATTGCAGTTACAGAAGGACCTGCATGGGCCACCAACAAAACCTGTCACGACCTGCTTCCCTAAAATGGAGGCGAGACGTGAGAAGGTCCGCACGAGAGTGGAGCTGTGAAGCCCCAAACCCGATAAGCGTCAATAAAACATAAGCAGGTCCCTGTAACGACAACGGAATAACAATAATAATACGAGGAGAGACTGATAATAAAATCTCACATCTCAGGCAATGTCCAACATGAATATAAGTCCAACATCCAGAAAAGCCACCAGGCTAAAGGAAAAGAGTCTAAGGCCCAGAACAAGGCCAACAAAAGCAACAACGACAAAACAAGGTATAGGTGCTACGCACCGATAACAAAACAACTGTCTGACAAAAGTAAAACACAACGAGAACACTAGGACTGGTCCCCAGTGTCCACGTACTCCCCGTCAAACACAAGCTCGGGCTCGGCGTCAGCAAACACCTCGTCCTCAACAAGGTACTCAGGCTCAGGATCTAACATGTGTCACCCAAAAGAGTAAAGGGGCACATGTCAACAAGTCTAAAAGACTTGGACAAGGAAACTGAAAGTAAGGCAACTAGCAACCTAGCAGTTTAGTATGCATGACATGGCAGTTATAACATGAGTGCACAATCAAGACATGGCAAGACAATTTGTACAAGAGAACAATCATCGGGACAAGACAAGACAAGACAAGAGTAGCCACGCTACTATCAATCTCAATCAATTCACTATTCACGTTGTTTGTAGATATTTACGCCTTACAGCTGAATGGTTTTACATTCGCTGATTGGCCGCTTAACAACTACCCCAAACCCAAGAGTTTACGCCTTACCACTGCAGTTGCTGATCGGGCAGACTCCCAGTTGATTGGTCGCTTAACTCTTACCCCCAATACCCACACGTAATGGAGCCAGGGTCCCTGAACATGAGCCCAGCAAGTGAGCCAGGGTTGCCCTGCTCATGAGCTCGCATTCTTAAACATTTGGCGTAGGGGTGCACCTAGCCGGAAACACGCAATTCGGGCATTGGCTATCAACCAACACATGGCCCGCTTCTGGAACACGAGCCAGGAACACAAGCATTTGTAGCAAAGCTACGCATTCACAGAAACACTTAAAGAATGCAATGACATGACAATTAATTTGCGTACCGTTAATGGAAAGTAAACATGACATGGAAATTGTGCAACATGCTATATGTGTTGGAACTAGCTTCGTTGTCAAGCTAGTTCCCCAATTTGCGCCTAGGCGAGTATCATTTCGTCGCCTAGCCTCTTTTACGCCTACTATAAGAAAATGGCCCAAAACATGGCCTAAACCCTAGGTGGCAAGTTTCACTTGCCTAGCACCGGGGATGACGACCACTTCGTCTCACGGATGCTAATCGATGGGGAAAATCGCTGTTATGGGGAAACAAACAACAAACAACATGAAATTTTATTAGGGTTTCATAAAAATATAAATAGGTTATGAAAACAATGGTAGATCGATTTCTTACCGAGAGGAGGCGGAAGAAACACTCCGGGGAACCCTAGGATCAGATCTGGAAGCAAATGGAGAAGTTTGGGAGAATTAGGGTTTTGGGGGATTTTGATGTATTTGGTGAGATTTTGGGGAAGATGAGAGGTAGATAGAGTGGATGGATGGATTGGATGATGGATTTAGGGCTTGGAATGAAGAAATGAAGCTTGGAGGAAGATGGGGGCTCAAGGGGGAAGATTTTAGGGTTTTGGGTCGTGTTGGAGAAGATGAAATCGTTTGGGTTGGGTTTAAATAGGATGGGCTGGCGGCTGCCCAGAAATTAGGGTTTCAACACTGGTTAGTCGGTCAAAGAGCAACCACTGACCGACTAGTTTGACAACTAGTCGGTCGGTCGACCAACGCAGACCGACTAAGTGCAAACGGTAACTTCTGAACGAAAATAGGATTTTAGAGTTAATCGGTCCATGAACAAATACTGACCGACTAGTTTAGCATCTAGTCGGTCGATGAACATTCTTAGACCGACTAAGAGTAAACAGTAACTCGACTAAAATTAAGATGATGTGTTAGTCGGTTAAAGAAGCATTGCCGACCGACTAGTTTGCAACCTAGTCGGTCAACCAACGTTCTTAGACCAACTAACGATAAACAGTAACTCCTGAGAAATATAGAAAGCCAACTAGTCGGTCCAAGAAGGATTGCCGACCGACTGGATCGTCATCTAGTCGGTCGGTGCCCCTTCTTATACCGGCTAATGAGCACAAAAAGTTCCGATACGGAGCGCGGGGCCCGGGATCGATTCCTAAGACTCCTAGGCTTGATCTAATAGTAAGATACGACCGTTATGAAGTCCGTCACGAATGACATACTTTGAAATCGACAATCCTAAGGAAGAAACGAGAAAATACGACGAATCGTTCGAAAATGAAAGCTACGGAGACGAAAACCACACAAGAGGAGAAAATCCACCAAAACATATATTATATTATAATAAATCCAGATACATGAAAAGCAGTCGTTACAGAAGAAGAAAAGGCTATTGAAGAGAGCTCCTGGGAGATTCTCTTAAGAAACCCCCCGATGACTTGGGGAATTCAGAAGATGGAGACGGCCCCGAGAACAAAGAAGCTGCTGGAGAACCGAGTGCAGCAAGAACGACCCCTCCCGGGTTCCCCAAGGCTCCTCCTGCGAGGAGAGCGGGGAAAGAGCCCATGGACCTCACTAAAGACGAGGTCCGGTTCCTGAAGAAGATGGCGGGAAGCGCCAACACCAAGGAAAAGCCCCCGGATCCCAAGAACAAAGGGAGGGTAGTCGAGCAAGTATTTTTCCAGCCACTGACTACTCCAAGCACCTTCAGCTCCAACGAGAAAGAGATGCCGAAATTTGGGCATCACCCGTATCAGCCACCATGAGCATCTCTTGCGGGCGTCGAGCCAACGACGTTAAACAAGTGCGCTTCATGGGAGGCAACCCATGTTCTAAACTTTTTCCCCACTTTTCTACGTTATTTTTGACTTTATTTTGTCTATTTTTATAAATAAAATCAGCCGCGAGAACATCCGTTCGGGGACTTAAACAAATCTATTGGTTTTTGCAGGAAACAAGCCCCAACCGATCGGTTGATAACTCACCCGATCGGTTGGGATGTATCAGATACATGCCGAGATTTGTCCCCATATGACCCGATCGGTTGAGTAATGAAGAGACCGGGTGGCAGACCGGGTGAGCTGGGGAGAACTCTAGGAAATTTTTTGGGGAATGTCAACCGATCGGTTGAGTTCTAGCGCGATCGGTTGACGCGACCGGGTGAGCATCCCTAAGTTCTCGGGAAAATGAATGGAGCGGCCAACCGATCGGTTGAAAAGTCGACCGACCGGTTCGCCTGTAGCATTTCTTCGGCAAAATTTTCGACCTAATCGTCAACCGATCGGGTGACAAGTCACCCGATCGGTTCGACTTAAAACCCTATATAAACCCCCCCGACACCCGTTCATTCCCACCCTCGCCCGATCGCCCGAATCACCGCCGTTTCGACTCCCCTCGTGCGCCTTCCTACTTTCTTCCCCAAGATCAACCTCGATCTTCTTCCCCCGCCATCTCCCTACCCGTCCACCATCATTTCTCTCCATTCCCCCGCCATCTCCCTCCACACAAACCCTAAATTTCACCCATTCTCCCCAACATCGGAACTTGTTGAAGAGATCGCTGCGGCTTCACAGTGTGCTCCAATCGAGTAGCATCGGGGCGTCTACGATCGACTATCTTCATCTCATTTGGGTAAACTCGCTCCTTTGCTTAATTTTAATCTTACCCCAAATATTCCAATTGCTTGTTGGTCGTATTTCGTGTTTGTGTTGAATTCGTTGTACTTTTACGTACTCGCGCACACACAAGACACCCGCACAATGCCTCCCCGCCGTGTTAAACCCACCGACGCTAGCTCTTCAAACCCTAGGCCCAACCTTCGCGCTCGTCGCGCACAACCCCCCGCTCAGCCCACCACCTCCAACCCATCTGCCCCCGATCAAGACCAAGCCGATCGATTCATGGCCATGATCCTCCTAGCTGGGCAGGGTGGTCGGATAACCGAGGAGTCCGTCGACCGAGACCTCCCCTTTCTTCAAAGCTTCGTTCGCCACATCTGCGAAGACCCACCCGACGTCTCCGAGCTCCACATTCCACCCCCCACGACCCCTGGTCCACAGCGCAAGCCCCCGTCACCACCCCCAGAGGGTGGTGCCCCTGCTTACTTTTACTCTCCCACTTTTGTCCCCCCCCATATTTGTGCCCATCTGTCTTTTCGGGGCCCTGCTTTGTCTCTGTCGGAGGGAGGGGACTATTTGCGTGTTGCTTTCTAGATTCACCTCTTTTGTTTTTGACTCCCCCTTGCACATCTCTGCAGTTCATCGATCACATCATTTCGCTAGCACTTTCTGGTCTAGCTTGGGGGACGTCTGCTTTGGCGTGCTGTCGTGTTTTGTTTGTTTTTCTCATTTTTTGTGTGTGTGTGCTTGTTTTTCATTTTTTGAGTGTCGTGTCGTGTGGTTTTATTTTTATTTTCCTATTGTTTGATTTTGATTTTGATCTTTCTTTCTTTTTCAATTTTATCTATGTGTTTTCCTCGTTTTCATTTTTTTTTGTGTCAGTGCGTATTCCCCCCCCATTTTCATTGCCCTCCCGTACTTACTCATATTGCATTGAGGGAAATGCAAACTTTAGCTTGGGGGAGTCGCACTGTGTGCGTCGTTTTAGTCCTTCTTTTTCTTTTTCTTGTGTCGCTTTCATCGTGTTTTTATTTTTTTTATTTTCTTCTTCTTTAGCTCTTTCTCCTAGAAATGAATCCTATGATGAATCGCCACAAAATCACACACACCTAGCATTGCATCGATAATCACACTCACTAACCCTAGGATTTCGAGTCCTCTTGCATTTCACGCATCGCGGGTCCACTTAGCTTTTTGTGAGTCGTGTGTCGTGACTAGCATTTGGTGTGCTTCTGCTTTGTGATTTTACTTTATATACCTGTCCAGGAATGACCCCTAGATTATCATGCTCCGATTTGAATATGCGGTATTTGTTTCCACTATGTGCATGCTATATTTGTATCGTATACTTCAATTCGCATGCATCGGGATTCCACAACTAAGGACTAGGATAACCCATTTAGCCTATGCTCTATTTAGCGAGAATAGTTTCCTTTGCCCGAGTGTTTAGATTTCGACTTCTTTTTTGTTTTACTTGGTGCAAATCCCCTCGTCGTGTACCGTTCTCCCACTTGGGAGAGTACACATGTGTATAGCCAAAAATCCAAAAAAAGGAGAAAAGAAAAGAAAAACCCAAAAAGAAAAGAAAAGAAAAATTGTGTATAGCCCAAAAATAAAAAAAATACAAATGCCCAAAACCCCAAAAAATGTCCGTGTGAATATTTTTTCATACTTGCCAAGAATAAAGGGAAGGCGAGAATTTGCACCGAGTGTTCTTCTCCACATCATCTCAACCCCCGTCATTATCGAAAACACTTGGCTTAGGAACTTTTTAGCTAGTATCTAGGCTATAGTGGCGTGATTTCCTTAACCCTAGTTGTGGAGTCCCCGATGCATGATACGCTTCTATTCCCACTCTTCTCATGCATGCTTGAACTTATATTCGCCGCTTAATTCAATTCGGATCGATATTTTGGGTCATATCTTGGATTTGTGTATATCGAGCCTCATAGCACATCGTAGAAAGTATCACCATTTGCTAGCACACGACCACGCTCACTCGCGCTTCACTGCGTGGACCCACGACACTTATTTGGACTCGCTTTCCTAGGTTTAGTGGTGTGATTTGGCGTTTGCTTGCTTGGTGTGTCGTTTTTGATTTTGGTGGCTCTGATGGACGATCTAGGGCTTAGAGTTTTCTTTTTCTTTCTTCCTCTCTATTTTCCCCTTCCGAGCTCCTACTCTCACTCGTCTTCCTCGAGGACAAGGAAGAGTTCAGCTTGGGGGATTTTGACGTGCGTTTATATTTCATATATTCACGCACGTTTTCTTTTGTGTTTCTCTGTGTTTTTCCGCCGTCTCTTATTCGTTTTCGTATATTTTCCCGTTTTCTTTGTTTATCCATGATTGCAGGGGTTCGACCACATAGGGGACGTTTAACGATGATATCCCAAGTCCCCGGAGCAATGGGAGAAGTCACGCGTGATCCAGGGGGTCAAACGTCGAAGAATTCATCTTTCAGCCCCTCACCCGGTCGGTTGGTCATCTTCAACCGATCGGGTGATGCACGCGTGCACCACCCGGTCTCTGCCGCAGCTCACAAAGAAGTCACCCGACCGGTTCGCAGACCGGTTCTGCGGGGGGCTGTTCTCTGTTTTTCGAGCAGAATTCCAACCGATCGGGTGACTCTCACCCGATCGGTTCATCTGTAGCTGAAGAAGAAGAGCTGAAGACACGGACGTCGAACCGATCGATTCACCCGACTGCTCCAAGATCCAACCGGTCACTCAAGAACTCACCCGATCGGTTCATGAGATCGGGTGAAAACTCGCCGTTTTCTGCTATTAATCTGTAACGGATCAACCGATCGGTTGACTTGTCAACCGATCGGTTGATGCGAAAATCTATAAATAGAACCCCTAGGGTTCCAGAAACGGGAGCTGTTCTTTTTTCTACTGTTTTATCTCCTTGTGACGGCTGTAATTGTTACTCTTTTGTAAGTTTTCAGATCTTTCTAAAATTTTAGTATTGTCTTTATTACTCCATTACTTCCGCATTGCAATTGTCCGATTATGATTTCAACGGTTAAATTTCATTTAGATCGTTTTTTCATGAATTTTTGTGAGTAGTTCCCAAATCTGGGATTTTGGTGGAAACCCCTTCGGGGGCTCTTCCCGATGCGTCCATAGGGTTAGAAAATCGATAGGGAGTAGGAATCTAACGGTTACGCGGGGTGTTTCATTGTCATCGGCGGGAAAAAGACCGCCTTTGACCGTTGGGCCAAGGGGGAATAAACTTGGCGGTTGACTCCCTAGCCATAGCTCACGCCCTTAGCGTAGACGCAGAGTCCTAGCACGCGGGAGCGGCAGGATGAGACGTTGGGAGATATCGTTGCGGGCTTAGTGCTCCCGGGATCGATCAGTGTTAATGGACACGGGAGTGCCCACTGATCGAATCCGGGAAGTCCGGTGTATCATCCTGGGCACCGACCGGAATATCGGGCCCATGGGACGCCGGTACCACTTTCAGAGGCAACGTCTCACCATTGGACCCTAATCCCGATCGCTATCCATACCCGTAGGTCGTATCGGCGAGAGTCTCTCGTCGGGTCGGAAACCAAAGTCCCGGGTTTTCTTTCTAGTTGTTCATACCCTTTTATTTCCTTTCGTGACAACCATTCACCGATTCGGGCTAGCTCGCCCCTCGGGGTGATTTAGGTCCTACCTGACCCAAGCACAACCTCGCCTCCCTGAGTTCGATATTCCCGCACCCTACACTAACCGTGAAACTTGCGGTAAACGACACCGCGCCGCCGCGCCGCGAGCGGGGCGCCGGTCAATTACACTCTAATCTCTTCGTTTTATGCGCAGGTAAATTAGGGGAGCCCAGGGGAGCTTCCGGGGATCGTTTCGGGCTACGTGGAGGCGTCGTCTCCGCACGCTTCCATAGCTTTGCTCTCGTGGCATGTCACGGTATACTCTTTCCTTTATTTTACGCACGCCGCATTTTTCACGTCTTTGGTGAGCACCCGGGGGCCATATGCCTCCCCGGACACGGTCGAGGTCGAGGAGAGCTCCCGCCAAGCGGAAGCGGTCGGATGATGCCGGTCCCTCCCACGAGGTGGAGGACTCTCCTCCGCCTACTCCACCACACCCCGTTCACCCAGCACAGCCTGCAGGCCCCGCACACCCCGCGCAGCCTGCAGAGCCCGCACAGCCCATTCACCCCGCACAGCCACTCCCTGCCGTCCCACAGCCACCACCACCGGCTCCGCTTGTCGGGCCGCTGGAAATTACGTTCCGAGACGACGCACACCGCGTCGTTTTCGAGCACATTTCCCAGCGCTCGATCGTACCCTCCAGGTTCGCACACCTTGCAGACCTAGGACGCCTGTGGGTACTCGAGGGGATGCTCACGTTGTATGACAACATGGGCTGGCGAGATTTCTTCCAGGTGTCGGCGGACACGTTTCTCCGTCCGACACTTGAGGTCCTTAGTTCTATCGCCCGGACCGACGAGGGATGCTCGTTTCGGTTCATGGACTGGGAGTGCTAGGTCACTCTCGGTATGATGAGAGCATTCTTTTCATGGCCTGATGTCCCCGGGGCCGACCGTGGTTACGCCCCCACTCACATTCCCCCACCTTCGTTCGATTTCGGTGCCTTCTGGGCCTGGATCACGGGTCTACCTGCCGCCTTTGACCCTAGTAGGGCCAAGGCCTCGGCCATCATCCATCCCTGCCTCCGCATAGCTCAGTGCCTTATGGCGACTACCTTTTTGGCGAGGTATGAGCCTGGGACGATGTCCACGCCAGAGCTTTATATGCTCTATGCGATGACGCGTCCCAGAGTTCTAGCTAGGGACAGTGACGAGTTGGTCCCCGCCGTCGTGATTGATATCGCAAGCTGGTTTTTGGACCGCATCATTGTATCGGTGGGTGCTCGCTCACCGATATGCTGCGACGGTCTGATCACGCTGCTCACCTTGATGACCGGCGAGGACCTACCGGCCGATTTACGTCGTTCTCCGGGCCCCACTTCACTGTCCATAGACGTCATGGCCCGGATGAAGATGCTTCGTCCGCACGGTGAGCGACACAGGGTCTGGTTGCATGGTCCCTACGGTGCTGATTACATGATTCTTCCGAGCCCAGCTCGCACATAGATAGCACCAGGACAGGTGGACTGGCTTCTGGCGATGGATCTCCTGATCCCCGCCGCCTACGTTCTCGAGGCCGAGGAGGCCGAGCAGGCCCATGCTGCACACGCTGCACCCGCTGACCCCGCTCCACCTGCTGACCCCGTGGCCCCTCAGCCTGTCCCTGCACTTTCTGTTGCTCCTGACACTTCTGTCCCCACTTCTGCCAGTGTCAGTAGCACACTTGCTGAGCCCACCACCACCACAGCCGCCACAACTGACACCACCACCCTTGCCACTACCACCACTTCCACCCCTGCTGGCCCTCTGTCTGTTGAGCCCCTTTGTTCTGCACTTCCCGAGCACCCACCGACCTTCGTTGAGAGTGGAGAGCCCTCTTTTGCTGCGGTCGTGGAGACCATGGCTAGCATGATCTCCGCTGGGATTTCGCCTTTCGGACCCCACGCTTCCTACCCAGCGGTAGTCACTTATGTCCCCACCGCAGCCGTACTCTCTGAGAGTGTCGTGACGTCTGTCTTCACTTCTGTGTCACCGACCTCTCTGGCCGCCTCGTCGCCACTTCTATACTCCACTTCCGCTGCTGTTGCTTCCACTTCACACCAGCCTGCGTCCCAGCCTCGCCCTGAGGCTAGGCCCACACTAGTGAGCACAGCACCCTACCTCCACATGCCTGCTGAGCCCATCACCTACGCCACCCGAGTACGCCAGCCTCGTCCTGCACAGCACAGACAGGTGCGTCCCTCTGCACCACCTCCCCCCGACACTGTACTTCTGAGCATTCATGCTCTCGAGGGGGCGGTGAGTGCCCTCAGAGGCGACCTTAGGACCATGCCTGCCACCGTCACCACCATGGCCAGCCGTTTCGACCTTCTCCCAGGCATTCACTATTGCCTCACGCAGATTCTCGACCGGCTCCCTCGCGTACCGACCGTACCCACACCCACCCAGCAGGTACCCACCCCCACCCCTACCCACACCCAGCCTGCTTCCGTACCCACACCCACACCCACTCAGCAGTCTGTTCCCCAGCCACCACCACCACCACCACCTCCTCCGCCTCAGGACGGAGACGGCGCAGCCCCACCCTCTTAGGCACCCTTGATGCCATCGTTCTTTTTTACCGTCGTGCTGCCTGTCTCTGCTGGGTCCTGATGATTTTTGCCCACCCCACCTCCCCTCACTGTTTTTGGGTACACATTTTGTTCATATCTTTATATATCATTTTTGGGAGAGAGGGAGAGTTTTTGGTGTCACACCTTTATATCTATTTCAGTCCTCTATCTGCATGCATCATGTCCGCATCATATTTTTCATTTCGTTATTTTCTGTTTTATTTTATTTTCTTTTTCATCATGCATGCATCCTCACATTCCCCTCGCATTACGCGTCTCTCGGTGTGCCACACTTCGCACATTGAGGACACTGTGCACTTTAGCTTGGGGGAGTCGGTTCTCACGTTCTTTTCGATTTACCACCTTTATTTTTGGTTTTTTCTCGCCATTTTCCGCATTTGCACTCACTTTCATCACCTTTTTCTTTTTCTTTACCATGCATCACGTTTTTCTTATTTTCTTTGTGTGTTGCATTGTAATTAGTTTCATTTTCCCCTCTTTATCTTTATTTCTTTTTCATCTCATGCTAGAGATGACTTTTCTGTGATGATGATTACGTGGCGTTAGCTTTCTCTATATATGCATGCTATATTTGTCATGTCTTAGATTTTATTTCTGATATCGTATGCTGTGATTTGCCTCGCATTTAGAGTTAGTAACCCACACTTTTTCAGCATGAAAATGGATGAAATTTTATTATTAGCTGAGTCTGAATATTCATATGTATGCTATCGCAGAAAACACACCAAGATTCACGCATTGAATGCTTATATCTGGAGTACCGTTTTCTTTTCCTATATCACTTCTATATGCATGATATGTACATTTCACTTCAGGATGATTGAATGATGTTAGCTATGATAAATCTGGATTAGTCTAGTTTTTTTTGTGATCGAAACTGAGTAGATTAGATTACCCTGCTGAAGTTGTCGTGCACGTCTTATAGAGTGAACTGAGAGACATATTTATTTCTTTCTCCACATATCTTGAACATCAATTCTCTATTTTAAAATCATTGGTGAATCTCCCCTTAGCGATTCTAATATATGGCATTTCCCCCGCTATTAATTCCTAGCTCCAAATTTCCCAAAGAAAGAAAAAAAAATTCTTGTATATCCTTACTTCTCTTTGATTGGGATCATTGTGTATATGCTATAAAAAGAAAAAAAAAAGAAAAAAAAAGAAAAAAAGAGAAAAGAAAAAAAAAGGAGAAAAGAGAAAAGAACCTCAATAAAAGATCCCATCTCATGTTCTCTCTTTCTTTCCCTCTTTTTTGTTCTTATTTTTATTACTTTTGGAGCTTCATAAAAAATGGGGATGCAAATATTGTTTTTTATGCCACCACGCTTATAGATAAGCTTGGGGGAGAGAATCCAGTGATGTGTGAGAGAGTGACTACTTGACGTTGCACGACAACCTAGGCTAAGTAATATTCTATACTCGGTGAGATTATTTTTAGCTTTACAAAGTCCAGAAATCTATGCCTAGCACTCATTTCATGAAATCCATGCTTTTCAATTCTTTCAATTCTATTGCGTGATATTCTTATACTCCGCATAGAAAGCATCCAATTGAAAAGTGTGTGATCTGCGATATTGTATACCACTTTAAATGATTCAGACGATGTTAATTCTAAAATTATTCCGTTTTTCATGCTATATCAATATTCTTGGGTTTTCTATTTCTATTTGCACCATTATACTATGATATCAAAATAAAATTCTTTGACATGTGTTTTACATTCGGTGCATGCTATATGAGTAAGCAAAACCCACGTCCTGAGAAAATGATCTAGCAGCTTCCCTCTTCGCTTTCTTCTTTCTTCTTCGTTTTTTTCGTTTTCCATTTTTCCGCCGTTTTCATTTTATGAATCCACCGGGCTCGCCTTTTACTTATCTTCCTCGAGGACGAGTAAGAGGTAAGCTTGGGGGATTTTGATCACTCCATATTTTACACTTTTTTCCCGCATGTTTGCATGCCATTTAGATCGCTCAAATCATGTTTTTCACGATATATCGACGATATTGCGATGCTTTTCACGATTTGTTATTTTTGTCGTATTTCAGGAGATTTGGAGCGATTTGGAGTGATTCCGAGATACACCTACTCCAGAGTGTCACCGACGACCTCCCCGAGGGGTATTTTGCCAATGGAGAGGAGCAGAAGAAGAAAGAACGTCGTAGGAGCGACGAGGAGGCAAAAACAAACTGAATGGGCATTTTTGGTGTCTCACTCGGCCGAGTGAAGGAGTCACTCAGCCGACCGACGAGACCCCGCTCGGCCGGCCAGACCGGATACACTTCATGTGTGCACTCGGCCGAGCATCGGAAGCCACCTCGGCCGAGTGACGAGACCCCGTCCGCCAGAGTGGCACTCAGACGACGCCCATCCAAAAGAGCCAACTTACTGTTTTTCGTCTGCCTGAGCTTCAGAAGACCCACTCGGCCGAGTGGAAATTACCGACCGCCCGAGTGAATAGAAGCAATCGGCCGAGTGACGACAACTCACTCGGCCGAGCGACCCCCGAAGTGAAGACCCCCGAAGACCCAGACTTACTGGAATTTCTCAGGGTTTCTTACTCGGCCGAGCGACTTTTGTCACTCGGCCGAGTGAGCCGCGCTGCCTGTAGCGTAAATTACGATTTTCAGGCTGCGCAGGGGCATTTTTGTCACAGTTTTTTGGACGATTTTGGGGGGGTATTTAACCCCAGTTTTTGACCTAGGTTAGAGAGCTTTTTCCTTTACTTTTTGCAGCTTTTGAGATTAAACTTTTAGCTTTTGATTCTTTTGATAGGAGAGGAGAGAAAAGTTTATTTTTGTTGGATTCTTGGAGAAATCTATTGGTTTGTCTCCATCTCCATTAAAAATCTTATTTTTATTGCTTATTTGAATATTGTGATGAATTCTCTTGTTATTTCAATTGATTATTTTTGTGTTTGTGATATGAATTGTGAGTAGTCCATACGTCTTGGGGCGTGGGGATGAACCCTACGAGCCCAATTTCTGATTTGTGTTGATTTGGTAGAAATATTGCAAGAATTGCTATTAGGGTTAGTTTGGGATCGATTTACTACGGATAGCTAGGCGTTCATATCGATTGGGATTTGCAAGAGATTGGATCCCAATTCGATAGGAAACCCTAGAAATCCGAATTGGGTTGAAATTGAGTTTCCGTAGTATCGGTTTGCAAGAGATTGGACCGATACTAGGGTTCTCGGTTGCAATTCCATGCCGATACCCGTTTGCAAGAGATTGGACGGGTAGGAACTATCCCAACCTAGGTCGCGGCCCGAGTTTGCACGAGAGTGGGCTCGGGACGCGATTGAACGATGATGTTGATCCTAATGCTAGCTTGCCTAGGCTAGGGTTTGCAAGAGATTGGACCCAAATCTAGGTTAGCTATAGACCGGCAACAGCACGAGAGCGTGAGCTAGGTTTTACATTCGGTTGTAACTAGTTCATCCGAAATTCTACCCTAGCAATTGTGATACCAATGAATCACATTGATGAAGTACGGTGAGTAGCGGGGATTCCCCATTCCCTAGACGTCTTTAATTGATTCTATATCTCTATACTTTGTCTGACGATTGTGACAGAATCGCCGAAAGGCAAATTCCATCTTTTCTGTTCCTATAGCCAGGTTGTTCGGAGAAGACACCGTCATTCGTCCTCCCTGTGTTCGATAACCCGCTCGCCGCTACACCGTGCGCTTGCGGTAAAATTACACGGTCGCTCTTTTTGGGTTACATTGTGAAGCGATCAAGTAACATCTTCAATATTTTTCGAAAGTAACTTATCAAATTATAAATATCATTCCAAGTGGGAGTTGAAATTAGAACTATCCATATGGGATATTCTATTATCATTTCAAATGGGAATTGTATTTTAAGAATTTTCAATGCAATTTTTTTGATCAAACCTTCGGTTTTGTGTCTTTTACAGCATTTTAAAAGTAAAATGTCTTCCGCTTCAAAGAATATTGTCGCTAAGTTAAACATAGGTGAAAAACTTAACGGCGATAATTACAAACTTTGGTCCATCAAGATACAATACGTTTTAGAGGAGCAAGAAGTGCTCGAAACTCTAAAGAACGTAATGATTGAACCCGAGTTGGGCACTACGGCCCAACACAGATGAGACAAGGAAGCTTTTGATGCTTGGTCTCGGAAGAACAATATAGCACGCATTACATTATTAAGCAGTATGGCTGATGCATAATGCGCATCTTCCGAGAGCATGACTTAGCCATGGACATCTGGTCCAAGCTTGAGGAAAAGTTTTGTGGCACATCGGTGTCCAAACTTCGTGCCTTAACTATAAGATTTGATTCATACAAGAAACATCCAGATCATTCTATGGGGAAACATCTGCGACATATGGCGAATCTAATCTCAGAGTTAAAGGATGCATGTCATGTGCTCACAGATGAGCAACAAATCCAAGCAGTCATACGTTCCCTACCAAATGGGTGGGACCAAATGAAGATGCATCTCACTCACAATTAGAGCATCAAGACCTTCAGCGATGTTTCCAAGCACCTCGAATTAGAGGAAGAGCGGCTTGCGGCTGCCAAGCCAAGTGCAGAAGTGCACATGGTTGCTAGTTCCTCACACGGGGGAAAGAAACGTAAAGATCGTTTGAAGTCTTCTAATGAACGTAATAAGTAACCTAAGTCTACCAAGAAACCCAAACACAAGGCTGGACACAAGAAATGGCACAAGAAGAAAGACTTGAAGAGGATCAAGTGCTTCAAGTGCAACAAGCTCGGTCACTATGCTCGTTCGTGTACGAGTGGATGCGACGAGGTAACTTGTGATTATGCTAGTTACATATGTGTTTCTAGTTCAATATTTCTTGTGGAATCTAATCCATTTTGGATAATTGATTCAGGTGCCACCGACCACATAGCAAGGGACAGACGGTCCTTCGTAGAGTATCACCGGATACCCCAAGGAACAAAGTGGATTTATGTAGGAAACAACACATGTGTTGAAGTGAAAGACGTTGGGACTTGCAAGCTAGTCTTGGACAACGGCCGCACTATCTTACTACATGATGTCCTCTTCGCTCCAGATATTCGAAGGAATATTATATCTGTGGTCGTGTTAATGGGTCTTGGATATAGCTGGTTTTTTCATGATTGTAAAGTGGACTTGTGTTGTAATAATTCCTTAATTGGTACTGGGTATGTATTCAAAGGATTTATTGTATTAAATACAATGTATGACTCTTCATTTGGTAATGAAAATTTCCTTGTAACAAATTCTTCGACTTATGAGTCTGATATAATTTGTTGGCACACAAGGCTTGGTCATATTGGACCAACACGAATGGATAGACTTGCCAAACGTGGCCTTCTATCCAATGTTTCAAAGGTTGAAATGTCGACCTGCGAACATTGCCTTGTGGGGAAATCTTGTCGCAAGCCGTTTGGAACCGGCACAAGGGCCGAGGTTCCATTACAGCTCATCCATTCGGACATATGTGGTCCGATGAATGTCAACACAAGACGCGGGAAGTCCTATTTCATCACTTTTATTGATGATTTCACCCGATTCGGACATATCTATTTGATATCCCACAAAAGTGAAGCATTAACCTGCTTTAAAAACTATATGAGTTTAGTGGAGAATCAATTAGATCGCAAGATTACGGTTTTACGAACCAATAGGGGCGGTGAATATCAATCAACAAGTTTTAAGGAACTTTGTGATGAAAAAGGCATAGTACATCAGGTAACTATGCCTTATACTCCTCAACAAAATGGTGTTGCTGAAAGGAGGAATATGACCTTAATGGAAATGGTCCGTTCAATGATGGCGCAAGCTAACTTGCCAATCACCTTTTGGGGTGATGCATTATTGACGGTCGCTTTCATCTTGAACCGCGTACCCTCGAAATCAGTTAGCTCCACTCCTTATGAGTTATGGAACCAAAGATCTCCAGACTTAAACATTTTAAAACCTTGGGGATGTGCATCCTACGCACATATTTCCTCCCATAAGTATAACAAACTTGGGCCACGGGGAAGGAAATGTATCTTTATACGATACGCTGAAAACTCCAAAGGTTATGTTTTCATTGGTCAGGAAGACAATGGAGGTCTAATTGAATTTGAGTCGAGTGATGTCATTTTCTTGGAAAATGAGTTTCCAAGACAGGGTGAGATAAGTTAGGACTTATCTCTATTTGAGATTAATGATCAAGAAGGATTACTTCATTCGAGTGGGAGAATTCTTGGTGAAGAAGAAAATACGTTTCAAACTTCACCAATGGATGAGACGAATGATACTAATCCTATTCCATACGGGAATAATGATCCAAGTGGGAGCATTTCTAACGACATTCCAAGTGGGAGTGATCTTAGAATTGATCTAAATTCGAGTCAACAAGGACTTGAAGAATCTCAAATACGACGTAGTAGTCGTACAAGGTTGGCTCCTCTAAGATTTGAGGATGAATTTCCGCAAACCTTTATGACTTTACTACAAGATGATGACGAGCCTGCTACTTTCAAACAGGCCGTATCATGCACTGCTAAAGACAAATGGATGGAAGCGATGAAGGAAGAGTTGGAATCCATGAAAGTTAACCAAGTCTGGGACTTAGTTGACTTACCCAGAGGACGTAGAGCTATTGGGAACAAATGGGTTCTCAAGATCAAGCATAAGGCTAATGGCTCTATTGACAGATATAAAGCTCGCCTTGTGTAGTCGTACAAGGTTGGCTCCTCTAAGATTTGAGGATGAATTTCCGCAAACCTTTATGACTTTACTACAAGATGATGACGAGCCTGCTACTTTCAAACAGGCCGTATCATGCCCTGCTAAAGACAAATGGATGGAAGCGATGAAGGAATAGTTGGAATCCTTGAAAGTTAACCAAGTCTGGGACTTAGTTGACTTACCCAGAGGACGTAGAGCTATTGGGAACAAATGGGTTCTCAAGATCAAGCATAAGGCTGATGGCTCTATTGACAGATATAAAGCTTGCCTTGTCGCGAAAGATTTTACGCAACAGGAAGGGATAGACTACGAAGAGACCATCTCACCTGTTGTCCGTTTTACCTTGATTCGCCTGATTCTGGCAATGGTAGCTTGCTTAGACCTCGAATTACATCAGATGGATGTAAAGACTGCCTTTCTCAATGGAGAATTGGACGAGGAGATCTATATGGAACAACCAACATGGTTTGTAAAAGAAGGAAACGAACATAAGGTTTGTAAGCTTCGTAAATCCATATATGGTCTTAAACAATCCTCGAGGCAATGGTATATACGATTTCAAGAAGCTATTTTATCAAATGGTTTTTCCAAGCTTGATGAAGATAACTGCGTATATATCAAGAGGATTAATAGCAAGTACATTATTATGTCTCTATATGTAGATGACATTTTAATAGCCAGAAATGACAAGGGCTTTGTGATGGATATCAAGGCTTGGCTTTCATCTGTTTTTGAGATGAAAGACATGGGAGAAGCTGCATATATCCTTGGAGTTAAGATTTCAAGGAATCGTTCTAAGAAACTTCTTTCTCTTTCACAGGAGACTTATATAAAGAAGGTTTTAGAACGTTTTAATATGCAGGACTGCAAGTCCATTGATACTCCTATAAGCAAGTGCGACAATTTATGTCTGAAATCGTGTCCAAAGAACCAAAAGGAAAAGGAAATTATGGAAAAAGTTCCATATTCCAGTGCAGTTGGTAGTCTTATGTACGCTATGATGTGTACAAGACCGGACATCTGTTTTGCCGTTGGAATGGTAAGTCGTTACCAATCCAATCCAGGGCAAGTACACTGGAAAGCGGTTAAGAGGATATTGCGGTATCTTAAGGGTACTGCGGACTATGCTTTATGCTATCAAGGAGATGCCTTGAGGCTCGAAGGCTACACTGATGTTGATTGGGCAGGTGATCTCGATGAGCGACGATCGACCTCAGGATATGTTTTTCTACTCGGATCTGGTGCAATATCCTGGAGTAGCAAGAAACAATCCTGCATTGCACTTTCAACTTTGGAAGCCGAGTTTGTAGCATTTAGCATGGCAGTCCAAGAGGCTGTTTGGCTTAGGAAGTTCTTAGACAGGCTAATTGATGCAAGTGACTCAGGTGCTGTACCTATACACAGCGACAGTCAAGCATCTATAGCCTATGTCAAAGATCCTAAATTCCATTGTAAGACCAAACACATAGATATCTGCTACAAATTTGCAAAAGACTATGATAAGACCAAGAAGGTAGACATAAGGTACATATCTACGCATGAGATGATAGCGGATCCGCTTACGAAGGCGATCCCCAGAGATGTGTTTTACAAACACTTATCATCTCAAGGATTGCGTAAGAGCTGAGTTGTACCAATGTAAATTCCCATGTCTGTAAATGATCAAATTCAATAAAAGAACAAGTTCTTTTCAAAATAGCATATGAATTTCTTAAGAAATGTTTGTGTACATTTTTGAAATCTCAGCTGAATTTTAGTATGTCGGACAGATTAAGGTTAGCTCTCTCACATGAGCAACCGCCTTTATTTTATCAGACGGGTAAAATAAAGATGAGACACGTTTAAAGTCAAAATCGTCAGACGGACGATTTAGAGTCATGACTTAAACAAAATAGGTCGTATGAAAGATCTGCATCATATGGATGCTTTCAAAAGATCAAAGAGGATTCTTAAATCCTATCTGTCTTATGCGGGATGTGAGTCCAGAAGATTATTTTGAGTAGTAAAAGGGACTCAAAGTCAGACATTGTGGTGTCTGGTTATCATCCTTACAACATCATTAAGACATACACTCCCTGGGAAAGGAGTGATGTTGTAATACGTATTCATACTACGTATGCATTTTGACCATTGGGTTAGAATAGTAATTGTGTTTACTATTATGTGAGACACAAAGACCACGTGGGTCTTAACTCATTACCCTTATGGACTCTAATTGGTTCCTTAAGATTTGACTGGGTGATTGCTATCTTAGCATGTTACTTATGGACTATGGTTAATTCGGTCCGGCGGGGCATGTTAGAAAAGCGAGTCAAGTCAAGATCGAAAGGATCGCAAGAAGAGGAAGATTAATTTCATATTCACATTTGGACTTTAGATATTCAAAGCTGGCCAGCCAATTGTAATCCAGATGAGATTCAATTGTTGAATATAAAGTATAAGAAATGTGAAGAAATAATCTAGGGTAAAGCATGCGTTGATCTACTCAACTTTGCACCTCGAGGAGTGTTGTGTATCTCTAACAAGTGCACAACAGCGGACTCTATGCGCAGGACGGTCACACGGCCTATTTCTCGGTATGACAAACAGAAGAGTTAAAAGGAAAAGATGTTTCCTTACAATCCCCTCAAGTGTGAGTGGGAGATGTTGGATATGGACGACATGAATACACCCATGAGTGGATGTATGAGGGTATACGTACCTCAGATGTCGCGTGCATGAAAGCGTGCACGAAGGGAACCTTTTCTCGTGTGAAAAGGACCACTCGATAAGTGGAAAAAGCCACTCGATAAGTGGAAAAAGTCACTTTATAAGTGCATGAAGGCACTCGATAAGTGAATGAAGAAGATGATAAATGAATGTGCTAATATAGGCTAATAAGCTTATAATTGGTTATTTCCTACAATAACTACCCCTAAAGCCTATAAATATGACCCAAGGCTAAGGCATTCATTCCATCCCATTCATGCCATAAGTTTGCAAAAGGCATCTTATGTTCTTCTTCTCCCTTCCATTAAAATCCTCTTCTAAATAGAGATTTAGGTGGTGAAACTCTGCTTCGATCCTCCGTGATGAAGTATCGACCGTTGTGGCGAATCCGAGGGCGAAGTTCCAAGATTACCGTGCTGTGTACGCAAGCATAAGTCTCTACTTCATTATTAGATCCTAATGACGTTGTTTTGTCAGGATCCAACAGAGATGTCGCTTTTGATGTTCATAGAAATTTAGCGACGATCTCCATAACTGTACTCACAAAGAGTTAGTTCACGATATTTATGTTTGTTCATCATCAAAACCAAATCCGGGGAATCAATACTCAACATAAAGGTGGTGGCGGGGGCTTCTCGGTGGCGCGCGGGGGGGGAGCGATGCTCGTGCTTTGCGGCGGGCTCGGGCTGTTCAGTAGCGGTGTCGGGGTGAAGTGTGCTGAATGCTCCGGCGGCGGGCTTCGTCAAAGAGGGAGGCGGCGATGTCGATGCTGGGTGGTGGTAGCGAGCACTCCGAGGCGGCGGTGTGGCAGCTAGCTGCATCGGAGCTTGTCGGAGTGTGGGGCCGCGTGGTGTTCGAAAGAGAGGGGAGAGAGCTGGGTGAGGGAGGAGGGCCGTTTGAACGAGAGCGGGGCTTCGGGGGTTTCGAACGAGGGATGTGTTCGAAATTTTTTGAGGGGATAAGCTTGGCGTTTCAAGGAGAGAACGAGAGAGAGAGGGTCTCGTGTGTGGGCCTTGGGTGAATCGGCGTGCATGGGATGAAGAAGAGAGAAGAGGTTGTTGGATATTGGAGTCCCCGGATTTGGTTTTGGATGATGAACAAACATAAATATATCGTGAACTAACACTTTGTGAGCGCAGTTATGGAGATCGTCGCCAAATTCATATGAACATCCAAAGCGACGTCTCAAGACTTCTCAAAGCACGTGATCGTATGCCTAAAGCTTCGTTGAAGCTTATGGACCATTTTAGAAGTCATGAAGATTCGATTGAAGCTTTTGAAGACGGTATCGTCAAGTTTTATTTATAGTCTTTTAAGCTTCTTTCGTAGAATGTTAAGCCTTGAGTAGGTCTTACGGTTTAAATCTTCATAACGCTCATATCTTAGCTCTAGGATCTTAGTTGAAGTCCATACGAACTTTCCTGAAGCTTCGCGCTTCGATTCACGACTTCTTGTGCATGTTAGTTGGTTCAAGAAGAAGAACCAACCGACTAGATGGTGATCTAGTCGGTCGGCAAAGCTTCTTGGACCGACTAGTTTCAGTCAGTCAATTCCAAGCTCTTTACTGTTTACAGTTAATCGGTCTACGTTGACTCACCGACCGACTAGTTTGTGAACTAGTCGGTCAGTGATGCTTCTGTGACTGACTAGTTGAGCTTCTACTGTACATGCCAATTTTCTCCTGCGCTACTGTTTATCGTTAGTCGGTCTAAGTTCATTTGGCGACCGACTAGTTGATGAACTAGTTGGTCAACTTTTGTTCTTGGACCGACTAAATCAATTTTGTGTTCAGACTATTGTTTTATCTCTTAGTCGGTCTCAGTTGAGTTACCGACCGACTAGTTGTGAAACTAGTCAGTCAGCAACTCTTCTTTGACCGACTAGTTCTCGTCAGTCTGAACTTGATCTATTCCCTGTTCACCAGTTAGTCGGTTCATGTTAATTAACCGACAGAGTAGTTGATGAACTAGTCGGTTGGTGGTTGTTCTTTGACCGACTAGTTTGGTTCAGAATAGAGCCGTTGGAGCTTTAATTGAAACATTTTTCTCTCTCCCCCCCTCTAACCTATACATACTTGGTGAGCTGCATTCATTGCACCCAAGGCTGATATTAAGAGAAGTTTAGAGATCAAAGAGAAATCATTCCAACTCATTCAAAGCTCATTCATTTCCAATCTTGAATCTCTCCTCACTCTTATTTCAAAAGAGAGATTCATTGATTATGAGCCTACCAAGCCAAGTGCTTGATCCTAGGTCACCAACATCCTCATAGCTCTCCATCACTGATCTACATCTTGGAGCTAGGGTTTGGTGCCTCTTCTTCTTCCTCAAAATCATCTTTGCCCTAATTCGTAAGTATACTCAAGGCATATGTATTTTGTGGTAAGCTTTTCTATTTCAATTCATTTTGATATTGTAAGTGTTTCACTCTCGGTTGTGAGAGTGTGTTTGTGATCCCGGGTTGTGGGAGTCACAAGTTCATTTGTGTATGATTTGACTTGTGAAGGTTTTTCACAAGTATTTCATAGTGGAAATCTTGAGTTAGGGTTTCTAACTCGAGTATCATCACAAGTATTTCATAGTGGAAATCTTGAGTTAGGGTTTCTAACTCGAGTATCCAGAGGGGATCCGGGTGGTTGGGACGTAGGATCACCGGGAACAAGTCGGGGAGACTTGGGTGGATCCGAACCCAGTAATATTGCTTGTTTGCGATTGTTTATTTGTTGTCGATTATTTACTATTCCACATTTCCGCATTTAATTGGTAGAGTTTGCAAGGTAATTAGGAATTAGCCTCTTAATTATTTTAAAGTACTATTCACCACCCCTCTAGTACTTGTGCAGTAGCTTAGCAGGGCATTACATTTGGTATCAGAGCCAAGTCTATAGCTATGTCTGCCAACGACAACAAAACCATGCGTCCACCTTCCGACTACATCACCTTCAGGAACCGTGAAGGAGCGTCTTCGGTGATGGAAGGACATTCCTCAACAAGGCCTCTATTCTTCAACGGTACCAACTACGGGTACTGGAAATGCCGGATGGAAACGTTCCTCCGGAGTGCTTCACTATGGAGGGCCACGATGAAGGAATACGTCGAGCCCGTCGAAGAAGATTTCGAGAAGTGGACTACCGCGGAGGTCACCGCGGAAGTAAGCAATGCCAAGGAAATGAACGCCTTGCAATGTGCTTTGGAGCCCGAGGATATCAACAAGATATGCACATGTAAGAGTGCATATCAAATATGGAACTCCCTCCTCATATTGCATGAAGGGACAAGTAGGATAAGAGACTCTAAACTCGTTGTAGCTAATAAAGATTACGAGTTGTTTTATATGCTACAGGGTGAGAAGATGAAGGAGTATTACGCTCGTTTCGTCGACATCACAAACGAGTTGAAGGATCTCGGTAAAACCTACACCCAAAAGGAGAAAGTCTCGAAGATAATCGATGGACTTCCTTCTTGTTGGGAGAAACGGACCTTCACCATCGAGGAAAGTAATGACATGAAAACTTATGCCGTTGTTCAACTAATGGGTACCTTAATGTCATACGAGGTACGCAAAGATAGCAAGTTGAAGTTGTAGGACAAGATGAAGTCCTACCTAAAGCAAGACGAGCCAAAGAAGAAGGCTATTGCTTTCAAGGCCGCTCCATCAACTTCCACATCTACCGATGATGAAAACTCGGAAGACGAGTTGGACTTGGAGTCCATGGCACTCATGGCAAAGAAGTTCAACTGGTTCTTCCGAAAAGGTAACTTCAAAAACAAATCGAAGTTTAATTCTTCTAACGCCTCCTCTCCTTTGTGTTTTCAATGCAACAAGCCCGGACACATGAAAGCGGAGTGTCCTCAAAACAAGCACAAGGAGAAGTGGAAGGCGTCGAAGTTCGACAAGTCCAAGAAGTACAAGAAAGGGTACAAAAAGGGGCTTGTCGGGACTTTCACCGACTCCGATGATTCCTCAAGCAGAGAGTCGGACGATGAGCAAGTGGAGCAAGCACACATGTGCTTCATGGCAAGAGAGGAGCAAGATGAAGATTCCTCTTCCGATGATAGCGACAACGAAGGCGATGAGGTAATAATGGATGACCTTAGAAATGCTAATGAGCAATTATGGTCTAAATACTCTAAGTTAGTAAATAGGTATACTAAAGTAAAAGATGATTTAGCTAGCATCCAAACCTCGCCTAAAACTATCATCACCAATAACGACACCGTTGTTGAAGAGTTGAGGAATGAGATTGTAAATCTCAAGTCTCAACTTGAACATGTTAGCATTGAAGATTCGGAGGAACACAAGATAGCGGATTTGATTTCTCAAAACTCGACTTTGAGTATTGAGAATGAAAATCTCAAATCTCGTGTTTATGTGCTCACATCGCAAGTATCCACTTTGGATGCTTCTATGCGTTCTCTCAACGAGAAATATGAGTGCACATTGGGCCGAATCAATGAATTCAATAAGGGTAAGGGCCATTTGGATAATATCCTAAATGACTTACTTTCGGCCAAACACCACATTGGCTTGGGGTATAAGTTGGGAAATTCATCCAAGTCGGCCACTACCTTTGTTAGGCCAACTTCCGATGCTTCGACGAGTGGTAGCAAACACTCTATTGGTAGTTCATCTACCAATGGTGCTTCCACCTCGTCCACACCCTCTTTCAGAAAGAAACCCACTTTGGGTGGACCTCCGAAGAAGGGTCATGCCTACATGTACACAAATACTATGCCACGTAGGAACACACGTCCTACTCCACCGGCTCACACATATGATGATTTCTATGCACCACATCCACAGGCACGTGCACACCATGTGAGACACCCTCACGCACGTGTTCCCCACATGCATATGTTCACCCACATCATCGTATGAATAATTATCCACTTGCACCATTTCATCATGTTCCTTACTCCTATCCACGACATGCATCACGTAGAAATCAACAACGCATGCATGCACCCAATAGGATGAGGGCTCCCAAAATCTTCACAATTTGGAGCCCAAAGGACACAACTATGGATGAAAAACAAATTTACATGAATTCTTACTTCATGAATGTTGTGCATAGTAGTAATTATGTGGGGAAGTCTAAGTCCAATTGGACTTGGCTTCCTAAGGTCTAATCTTTAGGACCCAGTGACCTTGGGTACCATGATACGATATTTTCTATCTATAGGTACTCAAGAGAAAGAAAAGGAGCAACAAATCAAAATCTGGCTCCAAGAACAATTGGATACTCGATAACGGGTGTTCAAAACACATGACGGGTGACGCTCAATTGCTCTCCGGAGTGGTGCCCATTGCAAATGGAAACCGCGTCGTCTTTGGAGGCAACGAGAGCGGAACCATCATAGGTGTTGGAAAAGTGGGTAATCCTTCTAAACCTTTAATATGTGATGTTTACTTTGTTAAAGGATTAAACCACAATCTCATTTCAATAAGCCAACTTTGTGACAAAGTTTACAAAGTTAGCTTTGCGAAAGGAATGTGCCATATTTTAAATAAGAATACTAATGATGTATTGTTTTCCGGAACACGCCATAAGGATATATATATCCTAGATCTTCCAAGATCACATGAACAATGTCTTATTGCCAACACAAGTGAACAACACTTATGGCATCGACGTTTTGGTCATGTGAACTTTGGAACACTATTTAATCTTTCCAAGTTAAACTCTATTAGAGGCTTCCCTAAGCTTGTCTTTCAAAAGAAAAGCTTTTGTGACTCGTGTCAACGAGGCAAGCTTCCAAAATCTTCATTTAAACCTAAGAAAAGCATTTCATCTAAGTGGCCACTAGAGCTATTACATCTAGATTTATTTGGGCCAACTAGAGTTGCTTCATTAGGTAATGCTAGATATGGACTTGTCATCGTTGATGACTTTTCTAGGTTTACTTGGGTATTTTCATTGTGTAATAAAAAATGAAGCTTTTGAAAACTTCACAATTTTTGTTAAGAAAGTACAAAATCTCATTGGAACCACCATTGTCACTATTCGTAGTGATCATGGAGGAGAATTTGAGAATGAGTCTTTTGGGACATTTTGTGATGAAGTTGGTATTACACACACCTTTTCATTCCCTCGCACACCTCCTCAAAATGGTGTTGTTGAGAGAAAGAATAGGACGCTAGTGGAGTGTGCTCGCACTATGCTTGATGATAGCCAACTTGGCCATCAATTTTGGGCGGAAGCGGTACACACCGCTTGCTATGTGTTTAATAGAATACTTTTGAGGCCCGGCATTAAACAAACTTGTTATGAATTGTTGTTTGGTAGGTTGCCTCAAGTTAAACATTTTCGTGTTTTTGGTTCAAAATGTTTTATTAAGAACACGTATGGTAGTTTGGAAAAATTCGATCCACGATCCGATGAGGGGATTTTTGTTGGATATTCCTCACGTAGCAAAGCCTACCGGATATACAACAAACGAACCTCAACGATCGAGGAATCACTTCATGTTTCATTTAATGAATGATTTGTTCCAACTAGAATTACTAATGATGATGACTCTATGGATGTCTTATGTGATTCAATTGGTAATTCTAATTCTATTGATTCTATTGAGACTAACCCGACTAATGAAGTTTTTGAGAATGTTCCTAGTGATCAAGGAATTCCCAAACGGCTTCATACCGTCCGTGACCATCCTCATGAGCAAGTCATTGGCAATATTCATGATAGTGTCAAGACGCGATCGCAAGTGAACTACTTCGCTCATTGTGCCTTTGCCTCCTCGATTGAGCCAAAGAATATTAATGAGGCGTGCGAAGATAGCGCTTGGATCCTTGCCATGGAAGAGGAACTCATTCAATTCGAGAGGAATGAGGTATGGGAGCTTGTTCCATTGCCATCGAAGAACCACACCGTCATAGGGACAAAGTGGATCTTCAAGAACAAGATGGACGAAAACCAAAACATCGTCCGGAACAAGGCTCGGTTAGTTGCTCAAGGCTACCGTCAAGAGGAAGGTATTGATTTCGAAGAATCCTTCGCTCTGGTAGCTAGATTAGAATCAATTAGATTATTATTATCTTTTGCATGCAATAAGGATTTTAAATTATTTCAAATGGATGTAAAAAGTGCATTTTTAAACGGAGAAGTTGTTGAGGAAGTTTATGTTTCTCAACCTCCGGGTTTTATTAATGAAAAATTTCCAAATCATGTTTTTAAACTTAAGAAAGCACTTTACGGTTTGAGACAAGCTCCTCGGGCTTGGTATGACCATTTAAAGAATTTTCTTTTGGATTTGGGTTTTAAAATGGGAGAAGTTGATTCCACATTATTTGTTAAGTATTCGAATAATGATATAATTTTAGTTCAAATATATGTTGATGATATCATTTTCGGTGCTACTAACTTTGCTCTTTGCGAAGAGTTTTCTAATGTGATGAAGGATTAATTTGAGATGAGCCACATGGGTAAGCTCAAGTATTTCTTAGGTCTCCAAATTCGCCAAATGGACGATGCAACCTTCATCCACCAAAGGAAGTATACGGTTGAGTTGCTAAAGAGATTTGGAATGGAGAATACCTCCGGGAAAAAGACTCCAATGAGCACTACTACGCATCTTGATAAGGATACGAGCGGTAAAGATGTAGACATTCGTCTATATCGAGGTATGATAGGTAGTTTACTTTATCTTACCGCAAGTAGGCCCGATATCATGTTTACCGTATGTGTATGTGCTCGTTATCAGTCTCAACCTAAGGAGTCACACTTAGTAGCGGTAAAACGCATTTTCCGTTATCTAAGTTACACACTTGATTTTGGATTACTTTATCTAAAATCTAGTACCTATGAGTTAATCTCATATAGTGACGCAAATTATGCGGGATGCAAATCCGACATGAAAAGTACTAGTGGCACTTGCCATTTTATAGGAAATTCTCTTGTCTCTTGGTTTTCCAAGAAGCAGAATTCCGTATCACTTTCAACCACCGAGGCGGAATACATTGCCGCCGGTGCCGCGTGTGCTCAAGTTCCTTGGATGAGACACACACTTAAAGACTTTGGTATAAACTGTGATACTTGCCCTATCATGGTGGACAACCAAAGTGCAATTTGTCTCTCCAAAAACCCGGTACACCATTCCCGTTCGAAACACATAGATGTCCGACACCATTTCTTAGATGATCATGTTGCTAAAAAGGACATCATATTAGTGTACGTTGAAACCCAGAAGCAAATCGCCGATATTTTCACGAAACCCCTAAAGGAAGACTCCTTTGTGCGGTTGCGTCGAGAATTGGGGATTATGGGTGAATCCGAGATTTAGGATTCATATTTTTTTTCAATATTCTTGCATGCTATTCTATTCGTTATATTTGTTCATGCTTGAAGTATTGAAATTTTCTGGATTTTTCGTTGAAGTTTCGGAATTTACGCTCGATTTATATTTAAACGTCAAATTTAAGTTTTTCGATGTTTAATGGGGTAGTATAATGATTAATGAGAGGTTTTTTGATGTTTCGTCGAAGTGCGATTAGGAGAGAAATCAAAATTTTCAATTCTAAATTTTTTGGACTCTCTTAGTCGGTCCAAGTTCATTGGCCGATCGACTAGATTAAGATCTAGTCGGTCAGTGAATGAGCTTAGACCGACTAATTCTCGTCAGTATTCTTGGCTTCTGCCACTGTTTGCAACTAGTCGGTTCATGCTTATTGACCGACCAACTAGATCGTGATCTAGTCGGTCAGTGCTTGAACTGTGACCGACTAATTGTGACAGGGAGAGTTGCGTCTTTTGAGCTTCCAATCGATCTTTATCAGCCCCCGACCGACTTAATCCTATTCTAGTCGGTTCATCTTTCTCCTCCAGCTCAAAACCCCCGAAAAACCCTTGGTCTTCCACCTCCCTCCTCCGTCGTGTCCGATCAAATTCCGGCCATCCCCACCGTCGCCGTCAGTCAATCTGCCTCCCTAGGTGATCCTCCTCCCTCGTTTAGCTCTCTAGGGTTAGTTTTTCAGATTCTAGGGTTAGGGTTCCTTAGATTTCGGCTAGGGTTTCTACTTAGGGTTTTTGATTTCGATTCCTTGTGTTGATCTGTGCGTGTTGTGTCGCGCTTATGGCACGTACACGTATTCCAATCCGTCCTACGAGCCCTTCGCCTATGACCGTAGAGCCATCCCTTACGGATCCCATTGAACCCTCGCAACCTAGACGTCGATCGAAAACAACCCAGCCCTCGTCGTCGTTGCCTCCTCTCAAGCGGAAGAGGACGACGACAGCAAAGCCCCGTGCCCAAGCTCAACCCAAGCCAAAGCCCAAGCGTACGAAGGAAACCGTGTCTCCCTCCTCTTTCCATACACCTACGGATTCTGACACCGAGTTCATACCCGAGACTGAGACTCATAGGGAACCCACTCCTCCTAGGCATCCTGAGTCTAGCTCTCGACCCCGTACTTCCACACGTAAGCCTAAGGGAAAGGCTCTGATGCCGGTCGATGGTGTCGATATCTCGTTGTGTCACGACGACCCTATGTGTCTTGCGGCTTACAACCGTATCGAACACTGCCAGCTGCTTCTGGAGCATTTCGTTCAGTTTTCTGACTTCATAGGCCTAGCTGACCTTCTGTCGTCTTCCGGTCTTCTCGATTACCTTAGATATGACCCGAAGGAAAACCCACACCCTTACCCTCGCCTCGTGAAACTCTTCTATGCCAACCATGTCCGGGGTCAGTACGACGAGACCCACTCGATTGAGACGACTGTTTTGGGGACTCCGATAGTCCTCACATCAGAAATCTTAGGAGAGGTTTTGGGTATCTCCTCGTCTGGCCTCCTTCCTTCAGATATTTCCATCGATGACATATCCTCCCTCGATCAGGTCGTACTTTCTGATATTTTCCACGAGATTCCTCCCGCCATGATTGGCGTTCCCTCTAAGTCCTTCAAGCCTAATGCATGGGTCCTAAACTTGATTCTGAAGTTATGCTTACTTCCTAAGTACGGCTCCTCCTCTTTACCGTCCCAGCCTTTCTTGAAGTTGATCTATGCCATTTTCATGGGGAGCTCGATTAACTGGGCTCGGATTATACTCGATAAGATGGATTCTTTCGAGTGTATCCGCAAGTCCACGAAGTCGGCTCATATCCCCTTCCCGTGCTTATTGACACGTGTATTCCGTCACTTTCGTGTCACATTGCCTCGTGACGATGAGCGCCCTCTCGGTCCCCCTCTAAACGCGACGGCCGTCAAGAAGTCTCTTGCAGCACTTCGTCACGTTCAGAGGACGACCCCCTCTGCTTCAGCGTCTGCTTCTGCCTCTGCTGCTCCCTCTTCCACTCTTGCCGAGCTCGTTCATTCTGTGAGACGTTTGGAGTCTCGTCAGGCTCGTTCTGAGAAGATTCTCTGTCGTATCGCTCGTCACCTTGATATTGAGATCCCTCCGTCTTTCTCTGACGAGGATGAGTTGGATGAGGAGGAGATTGAGGAGCTTGTTCGTGTTTCTACTCGTGCCCCCGAGGGCACTTCTGGTGCTGCTACTGTCTCCTCTGCTGGTGACCCCGAGAGTACTCCTGTTGCCACCACACCTGCGATGGATACTACGACTGGTGCTCCTGAGGCCACTACCGTTGCTGCTTCTGAGATCGTCTCTCCTGTCGTGCCTGAGATCACATCTACCGTCGCTCCCGTGGACACTTCAGCTGATCTGGTGACCACCTCCACTCCTGCTAAGCCTGCTGTTGCTTCAGATCCTCCCGCTTCCTCCTGAGTTTCTTTGAGGACTCTCCTAGTGCACTTTAGATGAGATATCTTGTGTGAGAGTGATGGGTAGGATAGTTGGTGGTTGTGGATTTTTGAGATTTTTTGGATCGTTTTGATGTATTTTGTTGTATCCCTGATGTATTTTGATGGTGGTGTATGTTTTGTGATACTCTGATATATGTGTGATATTTTGGTGTATTTTGTGCCTCGATCATTTGACCTTATATGTATGTCGACGATGTATCATTTTGATGTACTCATGCTTTATATATATATACATTGATGTTGACATTCCATTCTCTTGTGCACATTGTATTTATATGTCTCTGATGTTTGATTTCTTCGCCCGACGAAAATAACTTGGTTAAATAGAAATTTCTTCTATGGAAACATAGAATTGTTTTCCATGCACTAAATTAACCAAGAATGTTAGTATATTCCATAACTCAATCTGTAAAATTGATTTGAGTTTTGATGATTTTATTTATCGATTTTCGACTTTGGTCTCATTGACACGCTTTGATTTAATTCGTATTTTTCTTTGGTGTCACTTGGACCGTGGTCGTATTCTACGACTCCCGTGCTTTTATTTGAAGCCATTGTTATTGTCGTTGATCTCCTCCCGCTCTTTTTGCTAATGTCAAAGGGGGAGAGATATAATAATGACGATGAGCTAAATGATAATTTAAAGCATTTTCCAAGTATCTAATTTGATATGTTAGATTCAGGGGGAGTTAAGATATATAAATGGATTTTGAAATCCGATATTTCACTAATCGATTCTCATTTTATACTTTACTCGTCTGTTTGATGCTTATGAATATTATTTAATATGGAACTAACGTGTCATCAATGCAGGGGGAGTAAGTAAATTTCATTTGAATCATTATTTTTGATTATTATTTATGTTGGTTTGTCATCACCAAAAAGGGGGAGAATGTTGGATATTGGACTCCCCGGATTTGGTTTTGGATGATGAACAAACATAAATATATCGTGAACTAACACTTTGTGAGCGCAGTTATGGAGATCGTTGCCAAATTCATATGAACAATCAAAGCGACGTCTCAAGACTTCTCAAAGCACGTGATCGTATGCCTAAAGCTTCGTTGAAGCTTATGGACCATTTTAGAAGTCATGAAGATTCGATTGAAGCTTTTGAAGACGGTACCGTCAAGTTTTATTTATAGTCTTTTAAGCTTCTTTCGTAGAATGTTAAGCCTTGAGTAGGTCTTACGGTTTAAATCTTCATAACGCTCATATCTTAGCTCTAGGATCTTAGTTGAAGTCCATACGAACTTTCCCGAAGCTTCGCGCTTCGATTCGCGACATCTTGTGCATGTTAGTTGGTTCAAGAAGAAGAACCAACCGACTAGATGGTGATCTAGTCGGTCGACAAAGCTTCTTGGACCGACTAGTTTCAGTCAGTCAATTCCAAGCTCTTTACTGTTTACAGTTAGTCGGTCTACGTTGACTCGCTGACCGACTAGTTTGTGAACTAGTCAGTCAGTGATGCTTCTGTGACCGGCTAGTTGAGCTTCTATTGTACATGCCAATTTTCTCCTGAGCTACTATTTATCGTTAGTCGGTCTAAGTTCATTTGGCGACCGACTAGTTGATGAACTAGTCGGTCAACTTTTGTTCTTGGACCGACTAAATCAATTTTGTGTTCAGACTATTGTTTTATCTCTTAGTCGGTCTCAATTGAGTTACCGACCGACTAGTTGTTAAACTAGTCGGTCAGCAACTCTTCTTTGACCGACTAGTTCTCGTCAGTCTGAACTTGATCTATTCCCTGTTCACCAGTTAGTCGGTTCATGTTAATTGACCGACCGACTAGTTGATGAACTAGTCGGTCGGTGGTTGTTCTTTGACCGACTAGTTTGGTTCAGAATAGAGCCGTTGGAGCTTTAATTGAAACGTTTTTCTCTCTCTCTCTCTCTCTCTAACCTATAAATACTTGGTGAGCTGCATTCATTGCACCCAAGGTTGATATTAAGAGAAGTTTAAAGATCAAAGAGAAATCATTCCAACTCATTCAAAGCTCATTCATTTCCAATCTTGAATCTCTCCTTACTCTTATTTCAAAAGAGAGATTCATTGATTGTGAGCCTTCCAAGCCAAGTGCTTGATCCTAGGTCACCAACATCCTCATAGCTCTCCATCGCTGATCTACATCTTGGAGCTAGGGTTTGGTGCCTCTTCTTCTTCCTCAAAATCATCTTTGCCCTAATTCGTAAGTATACTCAAGGCATAGGTATTTTGTGGTAAGCTTTTCTATTTCAATTCATTTTGATATTGTAAGTGTTTCATTCTCGGTTGTGAGAGTGTATTTGTGATCCCGGGTTGTGTGAGTCACAAGTTCATTTGTGTATGATTTGACTTGTGAAGGTTTTTTACAAGTATTTCATAGTGGAAATCTTGAGTTAGGGTTTCTAACTCGAGTATCCGGAGGGGATCCGGGTGGTTGGGACGTAGGATCACCGGGAACAAGTCGGGGAGACTTGGGTGGATCCGAACCCAGTAATATTGCTTGTTTGCGATTGTTTATTTGTTGTCGATTATTTACTATTCCACATTTCCGCATTTAATTGGTAGAGTTTGCAAGGTAATTAGGAATTAGCCTCTTAATTATTTTAAAGTACTATTCACCCCCCTCTAGTACTTGTGAAGTAGCTTAGCAGGGCATTACAGAGGTTAATGGAGGGCGCCTGGGTTAGGGTCGGGGTTGAGATGCTAGATGCTTGGGAAGGAGAGGGTGTTTAAATAATAACCAAATATTAATATAAAATTAAAGGAGGAAATGAAGGCTAATTAATATTTAGTTGGGGAAATTGACTAAGGGGGGATGAATTAAACTTAGAGGAAACAAAAACGTGTCTACACGTTTTGTTCAAGCTGCTGACGGGGGATGGGCTAGGGTAGAGTTAATTATGGGTTAATGGTAATTAAGTAATAAGTAATGTAATTAGTAAAAACGTAATTAGTAAAATAATTAAATATCGAAACTTACAATTTTGCCCTTGGTATAAATGTGTTTGAAAAATTACAAAAACATAGCCACGGGTTCGTATCGTCGCGAGGATCACGAATACAAAGTCCGTTTCAGGGTTTGAGCTACGGAGATACGAGTTTTGGGCCAAAACGTTTAGGATGCAGGTTTGCGGGTTCTCTATTGATTTGACTTCAGAAAATTACGAAATTAATATGGGGAGTCCTAAATGATCCTAAAATGTTACTGTAGAAGTTTGAAAAACATTTTAATGATGTTTATATAGAAAATTAATTCATTCAGCTAAAGCAGTAAAAATTGGAAATGAATTATTATGAAATTGTTTAGAGGCATTTGATGAAATCCGAATTTACTGAAATACACCATAACTAGTTTGATGCTTCAAAATATTTTTATAAGAAATTTTAAAATCACTTAAAACTCCTGATCAACCACTATAAAATACTTTTAAAAATGAAAATACATTAAATACGTGACTTGAAAAATACAAGTCGTTACACTCCCAGAGCAATTTCTTCTGAAACTTAGCTAGCAAAGGGTGCAGTCAACTCCTAGATGTAATGGAGATTGACTACTATGATATGAAAAAACTAGCAATTGCTCTGAAGAGTTTTAAATGGTTTTAAAACATTTAAAACGTTTATTTTCGAAACCATTTATACGTGCGCGCTATATCTACTTTGGCTTTAACATAATCCTAAGAACTCACACATTCTACACTAAGACAAGACCTTCGGGAAGCTGATCCAGTAGATGCTTGCTTCTCCTGAATTTGAGTTCCTTCTACGTTTAAGTTTGAGCTTCATCTTATGCTTGATGTGGAACTAGCAAATTCGTCTTCGTCTCGTGTGTGATTGAGCTTCTTCGGAGTATGTGTAAAGTCATCGTTCGTCGCATAACTTGCACACTTGTAGTGTATTTAGTACACTAACATCATTTAGTGTGCGCATCATGAAAACCACTTAGGAGTGGGATTCGATTTTCCATCAATTTAGACACATACTAAAACTACAATAAGCGTACATGTCCCATTGGTTGGGGTGGTATGTGCCATAGGGAGCCATGTCTTGCACTACTAGAAAATGTATGAAGCATTATACCAATTAGTTTTCCAAAAAATTAAAATGTGCACGTTATACAGCCGTCAACTTATGCATACCTGGTAGAGAAGGCGGGATGGTATGTGCCAAAGGGGAGCCATGACCTGCACTGCCTGAAAATGTATGAAGCATTTTACCAATTTTTTCCCAAAAAATTAAAAAGTGCACGTTATAAAGCCGTACTTAAACCACAAAAAATGTGTACCTGACCCAATGGCCGGGGGTCTGGGGTGTCCCTGTACCCGCTGAAAAAAATCGTGGTAAAAACTCTCTTCATCTGCACTTCATAATATTTATTAATAAAAAAATTATTGCTTTAGTGCTGTAAATATTTGCGTAATGTATATGAAATAAAAGTGATGTAAACAAAATGCAGTAATTCACATTCTTTATTGATTCCAAGCAAAATCATCGTAATGAACATATTTATACATTTACATATTTTTATAACTTAGTAATGAAAAAGTTCAACAATTTGAGGCTGACGTTGACACCCTTTGTGACCGAGTCCAAACGAAAGATGAAATGACTTTGGTTATTGTGTTTCTTCATCTTGTGCACTTCGCTGCTACAATACACATGCATGTGATCGCCAAATCGGGTATATCCACATGCAATGGTGTGATATCATCAGTCGTTTCATTATTTGTCTCGATTGAAAAATCGTCCACAACATCATCTGCTATGAGTACAACATCTTCTTCATCTTCATTGCCCTCTTCAGAACCCGTTTCATCCGGTGCATATGCTCTAGGCGGATTTCTAAGGACCACCCAATCATCATCTACCATTATATCTTTAACATAAAAACATTGTTTTGATTGCAAGACTAACATGAACTTCTCCTCCAGATAGATTTCCTTCTTCAAATTAAAGACCGTGAAGCCCAAGTCGTCCTTCTTCTTTCCTTGCTCACACCATCGCACCTTAAACATAACATGGCTCACTTCTTTCCAAAAGCCATAAAATATCTTAACCACGTCTACAACATGTCTATAATAGAATATTTTCCCTTCATTTGGTTGTTGATCTCTGGATCTAGCATATGACAACTGCGTAAAGGATGAGAAGATTCCACTATTTTGGGTGCATCGGTCCTTCTCGACTTCAATGGTATTAAATCTACAACCATTGATAGAATAACCTCCATATTGATGTACTGTGTCGTCAGGACCTCTGGCGTACTTTTGGATCTCCTCGGATAGCTGTGCACCACGAACACATTGCTCTACCACCTTTGAGATAAATAAGAATCACATTCATAAACGCACGTTCCCGAAATTGATTTTTGTGATAGGTATGTAACTATTGTGAGAAATCGATGTGCGTACCTTCAGTTTCAGCCATGATGTAAATTCTTTAGAGTGTGCATTCGTAACCTTTTGGTTAAGAGTTTTGGCGCACAATTTGGCTTGGAGTACTTCTATATAAAGACTAAGGGACAAGTAAAGAAAACTATTATAACTTAGAAATTAAACCACTTACATAAGCAAATAACTCAACGTTATTACCTTCGATAGGAGTCAAATATCGATAAATTATTTAGAACATATGAATGTGCTTGTTCAAGCTCAATTTTACTAAATCGTGTGTCCTCTCCATAATCATTATAAAATACTCCATCAGTAACTCTTGCCGGACGATTTACCCTTGTGTCTACACCCCGTAAATAACGAGATATGAACATCAAGGCCTTGTTTGACGTATAATTCTTGGATATTGACCCTTCTGGACGTGCACGATTGTGCACAAGTTGCTTCATGAACCCTAGATACATGCGGTTCAAACATCATAGAAGATTCAAATTCATGTTTAATTTTGGTCACAGCAAAATAGAATAATAGATGGCATCGACGTTCACCTTTCAACAGGGTACATCCACCGATATTGTACCTGCCCTGCAATGCGGGCCTCATGTGCCAGGTGCACAGTAAGATGAACCATGCTGGTAAAGAATGAAGGCGGGAAATTTTTTTTCCATATTACATAGTGCAAGGATAACCCGCACCTCTAAATCTTCAAACTCAACAACGTCTATCACCTTCGAGCACATCTGCCTAAAGAACCTACAGAGCTGTATCAGAACTTTTGCAAGCTTCTTATCGACATGACGTAATGCAATCGGAAGCAACTGATGTAGCAAGATATGATAATCATGTGTCTTCAATCCAAATATCTTCATCTGGTCTACGTGCACACATCTTGATATATTTGAAGCATATCCATCTGGTGTCGTCAATGACTTAAGAAACACACACAGATTATGAATGACATCTCTTGACAGGGTGACCCGAGAAGCTGGCTGGTGTACTTGTGAATTTCTTTTTGTAGAGCCTGCAATTTAGGACGTATATTCATTTCTTTTAAGTCAAGCCGAGACTTTACTCCGTCTTTTGACTTATTAGTGTCTTGCATCAAGGTATACAACAGATTTTCACATATGTTCTTTTCGATGTGCATGACGTCCAGGTTGTGACATATTTTCAAATCCTCCAAGATGGAAATTGGAAGAAAATACTAAACTTTAACCATCCACTAGGCAGTATTCGAACATCTACTGTGTTAGAATCTGTGCGAGACATTAGAGGCGTTCTTCTTTTAGTTTTGCCCTTGCCCTTGCCCTTGCCCTTACCTTTTCCCTTTGCAATCCGCCTTCTAACACCAAGAGGGTTCTCTTTGCTATATCTGTTCTTTCCTTCACTCTCTGTTAAGGGTGAAGTGATTCAAATATGTCCTCTCCGGTTAGTTGCTCTGGGGCTTCTCGGCGTTCCATTTTACCGCCGAACAACTGTCCATGTCTCCTATAATTATGACCTGCATGCAACCATCTTCTGTTCTTTCAAAAGAAAAACTTATAGCGATATTTTAGGAATGTGCCCTCATAACATGTCGTGCAAACCGGGCAAGCCATCCAACCTTTCGTCGACCAACCCGATAGATTACCATACACCGAGAAGTCGTTTATCATCCATGAAACAATAACACACATGCAGAAACTTTTCTTTGTCACGTCGTCGAAAGTGCCCACACCTTGTTCCCATAAAAGCTTTAGATCATCAATTATGGGCTGCATAAAAACATCGATTTCATTTCCAGGCGAGTATTTCCCAGGTATCAATAGTGACAGTATCAAGTGTGGTTGCTTCATGCACATATGAGCGGGAGGTTATACAGGGTCAGCAACACGGGCCAAGTGGACCAACCAGAGCTCATCACTCCAAACGGATTAAACCCATCACTTGCGAGACCAAGCCTAAGATTCCTAGTCTCCCTTGTAAAGTAGAGATAAATATGGTCGATATGCTTCCATGCTTCCCCATAGGCAGGATGCCTCAATTTTCCTTCCTCTATGCGGTCGGTGGCATGCTATCACATTTTTCCTGCCAATTTAGCAGACATGAAACCCCTCTGCAGTCTTGGTATGATTAGGAAATATCGGAGAACCTTCGCCAGAGTTGCTTCTTCTTTTGGACTGTAGGACCATCCCTCTTCACACCTGTTCTTTGTTTAACTTGCCACCGGGGAATATGACACGTTGGACATTCGTTTAGGTCTTTGTTGTCTTTGTAATATAGAATGCAATCATTAAGGCATGTGTCAATTTTCTTGTAATTGAGCCCCAACGTATTAACGATTTTGCTCCCTTCATAATGAGTAGCTGGAATGCTTTCCTTCCCACCAGGAACTAGCCTTCTCAACAAATCCAACATCATCTCAAAATGTGTAATCGCTATTTTGCTAAGTGTTTGAATATGCAGCAGTCTAATCATGAATGATAGCCTCGTGAACTCCATGCATCCTGTTGAGTATTGGACTTCTCCCTACTTGGTGTTAATGATGAGCAAACATAAATACTTGTGACTAATCCCCTATTTTGCAGTTAATCCATTGTCTAAGCTTATTATGAAGATCAACAAGCAATGGATGACTCACAAACGTAACTGAAGGCAAACGATATGAATTGGATGATCGTAGATTGATGATTGAAGCTCCGTAATGACTTCAAGCTCATACGAGGGAAAGAAGAGATTATTTGTCAATGTAATTTTTCTTTTATCTGTTCTAGTATGTAGCTTAGAAGTAGAACTTTGATGGAGCACTCACACACATCTACATTCTGTCATAGGACATCTTTAAACCTTTGTCCTTTGATCCCAATTCAATTCTCTTTTGTTTGTGCTAGGATTGTTTATAACAGCCGACTGCTTAACAGTTTACAGTTGCCTGTCTTAAAAACAGTCGACTGTGTTTTGTTCTACAGTCGCCTGTTATGCACAAACTATTACAATGTAGTTTTGGGCCTTCTCTGATTATTTCGCACAGGCTACTGTTGAACGATTCACAGGCGCCTGTCCTAGTGACAGTCGACCGTGTATTGTTAATCAGTCACCTGTCTCTCCATGCCCAAATTCTGTTTGATCTGATTTCTACGGCCAGTCGACTTATGCTGTATATACAGTTGACTGTCTATTAGATCAGTCGATTGTCTATGCTGCAACAGTCGCCTGTCTGTAAGTCATTTCTTTGACTCAGCTCTCTGGAAATTTCTCTTGATTTTGACAGTCGTTTGTTTAAGGTTTTACAGTCGCCTGTTCTGATTAACAGTCGACTGTATTACTTGAATCAGTCGTATGTCCTGTATCTTGTGAGATTTCCAGTATTTGTCTAACTTACTCTTCTCTTGGCCAGTCGCCTGTCGAAGAAGTTACAGTCGCCTATTGGTTTAACAGACGACTGTCTTTGATTCATTAGTCGACTGTCCACGTGGTAAGTTACCGTTATAAATTCTCACCTACCCTTGCTGACTGTGCAACAGTCGACTGTGGATTGTTCAACAGTCGACTGTCGCGAGTTCAGATTATATCCGTTGAGATTTTTCTCACGGATTTCGATTGGGTTTTTGCCTAAACTGTTTTATGGATTTGAGAAAGCTATAAATAGAGCTTCTACTGTTTCATTGGAAGGTTACTCATTCATTGCAAAATCCTTCAAGCTTTCATTTCCAAAGATCAAAGTTTTCAAATCCAAAGCCCTAAGTATTTCCAAATCTTGTTCTCTTGCTCTCCAACCTAGAACCAAAGATTGATCTTCTAGGCAATTGGTGCAGTCAAGAGAAAGGGCTTTCTCCTCTCTTCCAAGAGAGTTCTTCAATACACATCACACTTCTCCTTCAAGTTCTACTTCAAGGTATATGTGATTGTAAGTGTTGCTTTCAGATTTCATAACTTCTTTATTTGAATTATGCTCTCGGTTGTGAGAGTGGTTTTTGCTTGCTCCCTGGTTGTGGGAGTCAAGGACATCGATTGTATTCGATTGCACTTGTAGGGTTGCTACAAGTGGGCTTTAAGGAAACCTCAAGTTAGGGTTCTAACTTGAGTATCCAGTGGTATCCGGGTGGTAGGGACGTAGGATTACCGGAGCAAGTCGGGAGTTGACTTGGTTAATCCGAACCCTTGAAACATATCTGTGTTTGCATGTGTTTCTCTTTGGGTCGTTTTTCTATTACGCACTATTTGTTGGATTGCATTTTATTTGGCGTAAATTCCTTTTAAATTTGCATAAACACTATTCAACCCCCTTTTAGTGTTTTCCCTTTAGACAGGGTCCTTACAATTGGTATCGGAGCGCAAGGTTTCATCTATGGCATCCAACAACAACAACGTTCCTCCGCCGGCTTCGTACAACAATTACGACCGTGATGGAGCGTCCACACTTTTCGAAGGTCAATCTACGGTACGTCCTCCATGTTTCAATGGTACTAATTTTGGTTATTGGAAGTGTAGGATGGAGACATTCCTTAGGAGTGCTTCTCTTTGGAGAACTCTCCACAAGGAGTACATCGAACCCGTCGAAGAGGACTTTGAGAAATGGACGACTTCCGAGAAGTCTGTCGAAGTCAACAACGCTAAAGCAATGAACGCTCTTCATTGTGCGTTGGACCCGAATGAGTTCAACAAGATATGCACATGTAAGAGTGCATATCAAATTTGGAACCATCTCATCGTTACCCACGAGGGAACGAATAAGGTAAAGCTTTCAAAGTTATATGTTGCCGTGCAAAACTTCGACATGTTTCACATTGATCACTCCATATTTTACACCTTTTTTCCGTGTATTTGCATGCCATTTAGATCGCCCAAATCGCCGGGGTTGGCGGCTGACAAGAACTTCGAGCTAAAGACTGGATTGGTGGTTTTGATGCAACAAGACCCATTTCATGGGAACGCACATGAGAACCCCCACTACCACATCCAACTATTCTTGTCGAAGTGCGCCACATTCCAGATGCCGGGGGTCTCCAACGATGCTATCAGACTGCGTCTCTTCCCCTTTACGCTAAAGGACAAGGCACTCTATTGGTTGAGGACGCAAGCTGAGGGTGTCTTCACCACTTGGGACGAGCTGGCGAGTGCATTTATCGACAAATTTTATCCGCCATCCAAGACGGTGAAGATCCGGAGCGCTCTCATGTCCTGCAAGCAAGGACCACAGGAGACGCTCTATGAAGCATGTGAGCGTTTTAAGGATTTGCAGCATCAATGCTCGCACCACAGTATAGAGGATTGGGAGCTAGTTCATAGCTTCTACAACGGTCTCCAACCGGGGACCAAACAAATTATTGATGCCGCGGCGAATGGTGCAATATGTCAAAGACTCCCGAGGAAGCTACGGCCCTAATTGAGGAGATGGCCTCAAATAACCAACAATGGGGCGATGAGCGAGGACACTCCACATCCTCCTTAAAGCCAACTAGCATCTACGAGGCGAAGGCCGTAGCGGAGCTCACGAGCAAATTCGATTCTCTCCACAAGGTGGTGGAGAGATTGGAGAAATTTATCACAGAGCCCCAAGGAAGCGCATCCACCTCCGCACCGACCAACCAAATGTGTGATTGGCAAGACCAATCTCAAGTCATGTACTTGGGAGGAGAGCAAGGAGAAGGATCCTTGGAGCAAGTACAATATGTTGCGGGGAACCAAGGGTATTGGTCCAATCCGGCCGCAAGAAATCATCCGGGATTCTCCTACGCCAACAATGAAGGAGCCTTGAACCCGCCACAACCACCGCCACAACAAGCTCGACCACCACCACCCCAACAACAAAACTATCCACCGAGGGGGCCTACTCAACAAAACTTTCAACCGAAGCAACAAGTTCCACCATATAGGCCTCCCGGATTCAACCAAGGGTGGAGGAATCAAAATCAAAACCCTCCACAAGCTCCACAACGATCCGACTTCGAAACTAGAGTGGAGGCGTTCATGGTCGAGCAAAATAAGGTGAATGCTACTTTGAAGGCGGGGCAAGAATCTCTTAATACCGTAGTGGCTCAAATATCGGAGCAATTGGCGTTGCTCAATCGGAACACTCAAAGATTGCCGGCGCAACCGGAGCAAAACCCACGGGGCAACACGGGCCACATCAATGCCGTAGTTGCCGTTACTACTAGAGGCGGGAAGGACACCACCCCCGCTATGATTCCTACCGAGGAGGCCGTGGAGGAAAGCTTGGAGCCGGTTGAGCCGGTAGTTGAGATTGAAAAGGAGAAGGAGCCACAAGACAAGGAGAAATCTAGGGCGGAGCGATTAATTGAGGAGAGGCGCTTCATGCCACCGGTCCCATTCCCCCAAAGACTAGCGAAAGCGAAAATGGAGAAAAGGCTAGCAAAATTCCTCGAGTATCTAAGAGGAGTTAGCCTTAATATTCCCTTCCTCGACGCCATCGTGGAGATCCCCACGTATGCTCCAAATCCAAGCGCGCTCCCCGGGAAGTTTGACGGGTGCATCTCATATGCACCAAACATCCCGCATTGATTGAAAATTATGTTTTAGAGATTTTTAGTGTTTTGAGTCATTCGACCAAAAATTTTGTGATAACGGGTCCTATTTTTCTTGACAGGAGAGGAGATAGGTAGATCCATCATGAGGAGGATGAACGAGACGACGAGGAGCGCCCCAAGAAGGCGCTCGATGCTTAGGAGGAGGATGAAATCGACTGGAGGAAGAAAGACGGAGTTTAGAGCCCAAACGAAGACAAACAGCAGAACACAAGGCTCACTCGGCCGAGTATACTAGTCACTCGGCCGAGTACGCAAGTTCGACCGGCCGAGCCGCTCACGAACGAGGGAAGTCTGCTGTACCCAACTCTCTGTTTATTTTCTTGATTTCGATATAACTGCTACTCGGCCGAGTATACATTATCACTCGGCCGAGTGAAACGGATACCCTCCTAGGGCGAGTCATGCCGAGTAGCTTGAGTCACTCGGCCGAATGGACTTACGTCACTCGGCCGAGGCTGGCAAAGCCACTCGGCCGAAGCGATATCGGGGAGAAAATTTTTATTTGCCTCGCTCGGCCGAGTGAGCAAGTCACTCGGCCGAGTCGTAACTCTTTTATATATAAGTGGCGATGGGGGCGCGGATTTCGAAATAGCAAATCTCGAATCCGCCCGCGCCCCCTCAGCTCCCATCGCCCGATCCCGCTTCACCCAGCCCCCACTCGCCCGACCAAGCCCGCGCGCGCTGCCGCTTGGCCAGCCACCGCCGGCCGACCATCGCCGCACCCCGCCCGAGTCGTCGCCGGCGGCCTTGTCTCCGATCGCCTCCGGTATAGCTTGATTTGCCCGTTTTCTCCTCTTTTTGCGTAGTTTTTGAGGATCCGTGTACCAATCGAACCCCTAACCCGAATCAATTCCCATATCTATCTGTTATACCCCTATTGCTCCATACATTTTGATTATTACTCGCTGATATCGCTTTTCCATGCGCAGGTTGCTTTTTGGAGCTTAGGGGAGCCTAGGGGAGCTTCTACGGGCTGCTCAGGACTTCGTGGAGGCGCGGACTTCGCACGCTTCCACTGCTTAGCACTCGCGGCGTGTTTGGGTATACTCTTTCCATTCTTTTACACGCACCGCACTTTTTTTTTTCATTTTTCGGCGCGCTCGGGGCCGATATGCCGCCCCGGACACGGCCGCGGTCGACGAGAGCTTCCACTAAGCGGAAGCGGTCAGACGAGCCCGGCCCCTCCCACTTGGTGGAGGACTCTCCTCCACCTTCCCCCACACACGCCGTCCACCCAGCACAGCCTGCAGGCCCCGCACACCCCGCACAGCCTGCAGTGCACCCACAGCCCGCACAGCCTCTCCCTGCCGATCCACAGCCACCACCACCGGCTCCACTGGTCAGGCCGCTCGGGATTACGTTCCGAGACGACGCACACCGCGCCGTCTTCGAGCGTATCTCCCAGCGCTCGATCGTACCCTCCAGGTTTGCACACCTCGCTGACCTAGGACGCCTGGGGGTACTTGAGGGGATGCTCACGTTGTACGACAACGTGGGCTGGCGAGATTTTTTCCAGGTGTCGGCGGATACTTTTACCCGCCCGACACTTGAGGTTTTGAGTTCGATCGCCCGGACCGATGAGGGATGCTCATTCAGGTTTATGGATCGAGAGTGCCAGGTCACTCTCGATATGATGAGAGCATTTTTCTCATGGCCCGCAGTCCCCGGAGCCGATCGCGGTTACGGCCCCACACATATCCCTCCACCCTCTTTCGACGCCGGTGCCTTCTGGGCACGTATCACAGGCCACCACGCCGCCTTTGACCCTAGTAGGGCCAAGGCCTCGGCCATTGTCCAACCCTGCCTACGTATTGCCCAGCGTCTTATGGCGACCACCTTTTTGGCCAGATATGAGCCGGGCACGATGTCTACGCCAGAGCTCTACATGCTCTATGCGATGACACGTCCCAGAGCTCTATCTAGGGATGGACACGAGCTTGTCCCCGCCGTCGTGATCGACATTGCAGCTTGGTTTTTAGACCGTATCATTGTGTCGGTGGGCGCTCGCTCACCGATATGCTGCGGCGGTCTGATCACCCTGCTTACCATGATGACCGGCGAGGACTTACCTGACGACCTGCGACGCGTTCCGGGCCCCACTTCCTTGTCGATAGACGTTATGGCCCGGATGAAGATGCTGCGTCCGCATGGTGAGCGTCACTGGGTCTGGTTGCACGGCCCTTTCGGTGCCGACTACATGATTCTCCCGAGCTCAGCTCGGACCCAGATTGCACCGGCCCACGTTGACTGGCTCCCAGCGATGGATGTCCTCATCCCCGCTGCGTACGTGCTCGAGGCCGAGGAGGTCGAGCAGGCCCACGCTGCCCACGCTGCCCAGGCTGCTCCCGCAGACCCTGCTGCACACCCTGCCGAGCCTGCTGCCGACCCCGTCGACCCTGTGGCCCCTCAGACTGTTCCTGACGTTTTCACTGCTCCTGACACTTCTGTCCCCACCTCTGTCAGTGTTGAGAGTACTTTTGCTGAGCCCACTTCCACCACTGTCACCACTTCCGAGGCTGTCCCCACCACTCCCGCTGCCACCTCTGGCCCTCTGTCCGTGGAGCCTCTTTACTCCGCACTCCCCGAGCGCCCGCCGACCTTTGTCGAGAGTGGAGCACCCTCGTTTGCCGCGGTCGTGGAGACCATGGCTAGCATGATCTCCGCTGGGATTGCGCCTTTTGGTCCACACAGTTCCGCCCCAGCGGTAGAGTCCTCTGTCTCCACAGCCGCCGTATTCTCCGAGAGCGTCGTGGCGTCTGTCCACACTTCTGGGCCACTGACCTCTCTTGCCACCTCGTTGCCACTTTTGCACGCTTCCTTTGCTGCCGCTGCCTCTACTTCTCACCAGCCGGTGTCCCGGCCTCACATTGAGGCCAGGCCCACATTTGCTGGCGCGGCACCTTTTGTCCCCTTCCCTGCTGAGCCCATTACATACTCCACTCGCGTACGCCAGCCCCGCCCTGCGCAGCCTAGACCGGTGCGTCCCTCTGCACCACCCCCGCCCGACACTGTCCTGCAGAGCATACGTGCTCTTGAGTTGGCGGTGAGTGGTCTTAGAGGTGACCTTAGGACCCTGTCCTCCACCGTCTCTACGATGGCTGGACGCTTTGACCTGATCCCTCAGATCCACTACTGCCTGACACAGATCTTAGAGCGTCTTCCGCGCGTACCCCCACCCACCCAGCAGGTTCCCACTCACACTTCCACACACACTAGACCTGCTTCCACTTCCACGCCCACCCCAGCTCAGCAGCCTACACCACCACCACCTCCTCCGCCTCAGGACGGAGACGGCGCAGCACCACCTTCCTAGGCACCCTTGATGCCATCGATTCCTTTTGCCGTTGTGCTGCCCGTTTCTGCTGGGTCCTGATGCCTTTTTGTCCACCCCCCCTCCCCTCACTTATTTTGGGATTCTCATTTGCTGTATCTTTATATATCTTTTTTGGGAGAGAGGGAGAGCTTTTGGTGACCCATTTATACTCGTATCACTCATATCTGTGCCTGCATCATATCCGCATCATATTTTCATTTCTTTATTTTTCGTTTTATTATCTTTTTTCTTTCCTTCATGCATGCACCCTCACTTGCCCCTCTCATTACTTGTCTCTCTGTGTGCCACACTTTGCACATTGAGGACACTGTGCGGTTTAGCTTTGGGGAGTGAGTTCTCACGTTCTTTTTCGTTTTGCCACCTTTATTTTTAGTTTTTCACACCGTTTTTTTTTCACTTTTGCACTCACTTTTCTTTATTTTTCTTTTATTTTGCCATGCATCACGTTTTTCTTATTTCTCTGCGTGCCGCATTGCATAGTTTTATTTTTTCTTATCTTTATTTCTTTCCTTTTTTCATCTCATGCTAGAGATGAATTTTCTGTGATGATGTCTACGTGGAGTTAGCTTATTCTATATGCATGCTATATTTGTCATGTCTTAGATTTTATTTCTGATATCATATGCTATGACTTGCTTTGCATCTAGAATAGTAACCCACACTTTTTCCACATGAAAATGGATGAAGTTTCATTATTAGCTGAGCCTGAATATATGTATGCTATCACAGAAAACACACCAAGATTCACGCATTGAATGCCTATATCTGGAGTACTGATTTCTTTTCCTATATCACTTCTATATGCATGAATTGTACACTTCACTTCGGGATGATTGAATGATGTTAGCTATGATATATCTGGATTAGTTAGCTTTTTTGTGATCGAAACTGAGTAGACTAGATTACCCTGCTGAAGTTGTCGTGCATGTCTTATAGAGTGAACCGAGAGTTTTACATATTTCTTTCTCCACAAATCTTGAACATCATTTCTCTACTTTTAAAAATCATTGGTGAATCTCCCCTTAGTGATTCTATTTTATGGCATTTCCCCCACTATTAATTCCTAGCTCCAAATCCCTTCTTCTAAAATATATATATATATATATATATATATATATATATATATAATAAAAGAGAGAAAAACATTCTTGTATATCATTATCTCTCTCTGAGTTGGGATCATTGTGTATATATTGCTTAAAAAAAGAAAAAAAAAGAGAGAAAAGAGGAAAAATCCTCAATAAAAGATCCCATCTCACTTTCTTTCTTTCTTCTTTCTCTTCTTTGCTTTTGGATCTATATAAAAATGGGGATGTAAATATTTTTGTGCCACCACGCTTATAGATAAGCTTGGGGGAGGGGACCCATTGATGTGTGAGAGAGTGACTACTTGACATTGCACGACAACCTAGGCTAAGTAATATTCTATACTCGGTGAGATTGTTTCTAGCTTCACGAAATCCAGAAATCTAAGCCTAGCGTTCATTTCATGAAATCCAAACTTTTCTATTCTCTCTATTCTATAGTGTGATACTCTTATATTCCAGATAGAAAGCGTTCAATTGAAAAGTGTGTGATCTGTGATTTGTATACCGCTTTAAATGATTCAGGCAATGTTAATTTTAAAATCATTCCGTTCTTCATGATTATATCATTGTTCGTGGGTTTTCTATTTCTATTTGCACTATTATACTATGATATAAAAATAAGATTCTTTGACATGTATTTCTCTTTCGGTGCATGCTATAAGAGTAAGTGAAACGCACGTCCTGAGAAAATGATCTAGCACCCTACCTCTTCGCTTCTTTCTTTCATCTTTATTTTCATTTGGTTTTCATTCTTCTTGGTTTTTCATTTTTTTTCTTTTTTCGCCGTTTTCGTTTTCCGAATCCACCGGGTTCGCCTTTTACTTATCTTCCTCGAGGACGAGTAAGAGGCAAGCTTGGGGGATTTTGATCACTCCATATTTTACACCTTTTTTCCGTGTATTTGCATGCCATTTAGATCGCCCAAATCATGTTTTTCACGATATATCGACGATATTGCGATGCTTTTCACAATTTGTTGTTTTTGTCGCATTTCAGGTGATTTGGCGCGATTTGGAGTGATCTCGAGACGCGCTTACTCTAGACGGCCACCGACGACCTCCCCGAGGGATATTTTGCTGTTGGAGAGGAGCGGAAGAAGAATGGACGTCGCAGGAGCGACGAGGAGGCCAAAACAATCAGATTGGGCATCTTTTGTGTTCCACTCGGCCGAGTGGAGGAGCCACTCGGCCGACCAGCGAGACACTGCTCGGCCGACCCGTTCAGACACGATTTCCATGTGTACTCGGCCGAGCGACGGAGACCACATCGGCCGAGTGACGATACCACGTCCGCCCGAGTGGCGCCCAGACGAAGCCCCTCCAAAATATCGAAGTTACTGTTTCTCGGCCACCTGAGCTTCAGAAGACCCATCTCTTAGATTTTTTGCAGCTTTTTGAGACTACTTTTTAGCTTTATTATTTGTGATTGGAGAAGAGGAAAAACTTGGATTTTTGTTGGATTAATTGAAGAACTACATTGGTTTGCATCTCTCTTCCCCAAAAACTCTATTTTTATTGTTTATATCATTGTTGTGATGAATTCCATTGCCTATTTCATTGATTATTTTTGTGCTATTGCTATGATTTGTGAGTAGTCTCCACGTCTTGGGGCGTGGGGATGAACCCTACAAGCCCAATTTCGTATTTGTGATAAATTGGTAGAAATTGTGCTAGAATCAATAATTAGAGATTAGATTGGGATCGAATTACTACGGATAGCTAGGTATTCATATCAATTGGGATTTGCAAGAGATTGGATCCCAATTTGATAGGAAGCCCTAGAAATCCGAATTGGGTTGGAGTCGGACTTTCGAAGTATCGGTTTGCAAGAGATTGGACCGATACTAGGATCTCCGGTTGCAATTCCGTGCCGATACCCGTTTGCAAGAGATTGGACGGGTAGGAACTATCCTAATTTAGATTGTGGACCGAGTTTGCAAGAGATTGGGCTCGGTGCGCAATTGGACGATGATGTTGATCCTAATGCTAGCTTTCCTAGGCTAGGGTTTGCAAGAGATTGGACCCGACCCTAGGATAGCTATAGACCGGCAACAGCGCGAGAGCGTGAGCTTGGTTCCACATTTAGTTGCAACTAGTTCATCCAAATTCTCGTTCTAGCAATTTTGATACCGACGAACCACATTTATGAAATACGGTGAGTGGCGGGGATTCCCCATTCCCTAGACGTTCTTTATTTGATTTGATATTTCGCACATTTGTCTGACGATTGTGACATGATCGCCCAAGGCAATTCTCTCTATTCTTAAATAGCCAGGTTGATTAGGAGCAAGCACGGTCATTCGTCCTCCCTGTGTTCGATACCCGCTCGCCGCTATACCGTGCGCTTGCGGTAAAACTACAACCGTTCTTTGGGCGTACGTCCCGGAGCGATCACACATGCAGGAAAATGAGAGCATTGCGTCGATGTACGGACGCTTTACCGACATCACAAATGAATTGGAAGCCCTTGGCCAAATCTACACCGAACCTGAAAAGGTAAGGAAGATCATCATGGGGATGACCTTCAAATGGGAAAGACGAGCAATCGCCATTGAGGAGGTCAATGACTTGAAAAACTACACCGTGGTGAATCTCATCGGGACTCTTATGTCTTACGAAGTAAGACGGGATAACCGATTGAAGATTCGAGCCATGATGAATCTCTCGGAGGCCAAGAAGAAAGCTTTGGCATTCAACGCCAATTCATCATCCTCCGAAAGTGATGAATCCGAGAACGAGATGGATTTGGGTGAAATGGCCCAAATGGCGAAGAAGTTCCAATGCTTCTTCCGCAAAGGTAAATTTCCCTCAAACAAACGTTTTGAGTCTACTAATGCTACTTCCTCTCTTTGTTATAAGTGTAATAAGCCAGGGCACATCAAGAGGGATTGCCCAATGCTAAACAACAAAGAAAAGTGGAAGGCACCAAAGTACCACAAGTCCGACAAGAACAAGAGAGACAAGAAGAAAGGACTCGTAGGTACCTTTGATGACTCAAGTGATGACTCATCAAGCGATTCCGATGATGAGAAGGGTGAGAGCGCCCACATGTGTTTCATGGCACTTGAAGATCCACTCTCGGATGAGAGTGATTCCGATGCGGATGACACCGAGGTAACAATGGATGAACTTCGTATAGCTAATGAAGAACTATTTGCTAAATACCAATATTTAATGCTTAGATAGACTAGCTTAAAGAAATCAAAAGTTAACAAGTCATCCATTCCATGCATTATCAACAATGACACCATTGTTGATACTTTAACTCTTGAGAAAGCAAACTTAGCTTCTCAAAATGTCACATTGTGAGATGAGGTGAATTCCCTCAAATCTCAACTAGATCAAACACATCCCAAGGATAATAGTGATCTACTTACATGTCACACACAATTGGGTTTAGAGAATGATTCTCTTAAAACCCAAGTACATGATCTCAAAGCACGGGTGTCCACATTGGATACCAACATTTCTTCTTTAAAGAAGAAATATGAGCTCATGTCCTCCCGTATTGTGAGATTTAATAAGGGAAAAGGACAATTGGATGATTTGCTTGCAAACCAATTTCCGGCCACACATTGTGTTGGCCTTGGATTTGTAAAAGCAAATGCATCTAATGCTCGCACCTCCTATAGTGGTGTCACTATAGATTTTGTGAGGCCTTCCTCCGGTGCATCCACAAGTGGTGTCAAAGACACTATAGGTAGCAATCCTACCAAGAATGTCACCACATCACCTTCTCTTCCTTTTGGCAGGAAACCCACTAAGGGTGGAAACCAAAAGCAAGGCCATGCTTATATGTACACTAATACTCTTCCACGTAGGAAACATCCTACTTCACAAGTGGATAATCATGACACATTCTATTCTCCGCACCCACGAACACGTACACAACCACACATGAGAAATACTCATGTACGTGCTCCTATACACATGCATGCTCATACGCATCATTCTTTCATGTATGCTCATCCTCCACATGTCATGCATGATTCTTATGCTTCATATAATACGCATGTTCCCAAGCATACATATCATCCTAGAATGTACAATGCATATCCTCCACCACATCTCTATGCTAGAAATCATGTTCCTAAGAAGCATGCACCACATAAAAATCCAACACATATGCATGCAACTAGGAATAGGACTCCCAAGATGTACACTATTTGGGGTCCTAAGAACGCTAGTCTAAATGTTAGGAATGCTTATGTTGATTCCTACTTTCATGATGTAATTAGAAATAGTAACTATGTTGGGAAGCGAAGTCCACTTGGACTTGGCTTCCAAAGGGCTAATCCCCTTGGACCCAACAAACATTGGGTACCATAAGCTTATGGTATATTATAGAGGTACCCAAGAGAAAGAAGAAGAGCAATAAATGTCTTATTCGCTCTAAAGGGAAATGATGGATTCTTGATAGCGGTTGCTCCAAACACATGACGGGAGATCCCTCATTGCTCTCCGAAGTGATTAGCATCAAAGATGGTGCAACTGTCACTTTTGGAGGTAATCAAAAGGGAACCATCATTGGAGTAGGTATCGTTGGTAATCCTTCCAAACCTCTAATTACTAATGTTTATCTTGTTAGTGGTTTATGTCATAATCTCATTTCCATTAGTCAACTTTGTGACAAAGGTTACAAGGTTAACTTTGGAGAAGGATTGTGTACTATTGTTGATTGTGATTCAAATGTTTTATTTTCCGGTATTAGGCGTAAAAATATTTATTATTTGAGCTTGCCTAAAACCGTAGAACATTGCTTAGTTGCTAACACAAGTGAACAACTATTATGGCATCGCCGTTTTGGTCATGTTCATTTCAAGCACTTATATAAGTTAGCTAAGCATGATCTAGTCAAAGGTTTTCCTAAGATTGCTTTTAATAAGAAAAACTTTTGTGATTCATGTCAAAGAGGTAAACTAAGTAAATCTTCATTTAAGCTTAAAGAAGGGATTACTTCTAAGAGGCCCCTAAAACTTCTACATCTAGATTTATTTGAGCCAACTAGAACCGCTTCTTTAGGTAATGCTCATTATGGACTAGTTGTCGTTGACGACTTTTCTAGATTTACTTGGGTTTCATTCTTAACTAATAAGGTATGCCTCCTCTCCTTTGTGTTTTCAATGCAACAGCCATAAAAAATTTTCATTCGTCAACAATCTAAATAATTATCTAAACCAACTGTTGCATCAGAAGCTAATCTTCTAGCTCACAAACAAGAAATCAACGAAAATTTTAGGGAAAGAAAAGCATTTAAAAACAAATTCTAGAAGAAAAAAAAGCAAAACTGGAATCTTTAAGAAACCAAGCCCACTGGAAGATTTGAGAGGCAGTCAGACAAGTGAGGGACATCTGCATGAACGTAGCCGTACTCCCCTTCAACAATCTTCACATTCGATCTGCCATCAGACTCCATCGCTTGCTAAACCTAAGTCATCGAGGACGGTGCCCACCGGGGATTGAGTGCCGATGATCGACATCAAGCTCTCGAAATATCGTTCCAGTTCAAGCTCCGATCGAAGGAATCACAAAAAGAAGTCACTGGATGATCGAGAGATTTTACTGGGAATTAACAAATACCCATTTCATAAATCATCGAAAAATAGCCATAAACGAAGAAAAGAAGAGATTTTGCTGGGAATTCTAGTACCTGATTCTCGTTCTCCTTTGAGTACTGAAGGGCTCTGCTGAAGATCAGCTTGCGATTCTCTCGATCATTCTTCTTCTTCGCATCGAGAATATGCTTCTTCGCTAGGGCCCAGTCTTCCACCCTCTTCTGCTTCTTTAGAATCAGTCGGCCTTCGATTCGGCTTCGGCCATCTCCCTCTCTCCTCCTCTTACTGCGATGATAAAAAAACAAAGAATTTGAACCAGAAACCCAAATGAGATTGCGATCTACAAATGTAATGCTAGAATGGGGATTGTTAGAGTTATGGATCTACAAAACCCTAAAGGAGATAAGAGAGTGTGTGAGTGAGAGCGAGAGAGGGAGACATACCTTGGCGTCTCATAGAGAGATAGGTGGCAGGTTGTCGATAGCCGCCAGAGAGAGAGAGAGAGCCCCGATCGAGATCAATATAGAGAGAGGAGGTAGGGTCTCGGAGATAGAGAATAGATAGCATCGATAGAGTAAGCCCGCGCTCGCCCGCCCTAATTTGGGGAAAATTTCGTCCCCATCTGTCACAGAACGAGTCGTGGTAGATACACATTCGTCACAGATAATTCTGTAGCAGATGCGTCCGTTATCAATCCGTGGCAAATGGTCATCTGACACGGAAATTTCCGTGACGGATAAGCCCTATTTGCCACGGATTTGCTTGTGGCAGATATTCTGTGGCAGATGTTAGTCATCAGCCACGGATTATTAGCCACGAACTAATCTGTGGCAAATGATTAAACATTAGCCACGGATTTTGTCTGTGGCAGATAATCTGTGGCTGATGTCCAATAGTTCGAGAAACCGGTCCATTAACAATAACAGCAGGTGATCCTTTTGAGCTCGAATTTCAACACTTTATTACTCATTGTATCTCTCCTACAGGCACAATTGATGATGGAGTCTACGCTCTAGTTGAGGGACACAAGACCCATTTTTACACCACGGTCGAGATACATGAGCCTATAGAGCCACCTTGTGCTGTCGTCACCTCCCCTTGCCACCCACATGAGTCAAAGCAGCCTATACCATCAGAGAATATTATTGAGGAGGTCATGCCTACAGTAGCAGCAGACCATCGAGGAGGTCGTGACTTGGGACGATGACATCTGCACACAGATGGAGCCTGAATTGTGCCCCCTCCTTTTGAGCTGCCGTAACCATCCCCACCTTCTACAGAGGGAAGCATCCCTCAGAGGACCACCCTTCCACTGATACCGAGGACTAGCCCACAGAGCTTATGGCTCCCCTTAAGGGAGATCTCTTTACTCCCTCGCCCTTTACATTTGATTCCCGTCCCGTATATGATGTTTACTATGATTCAGATTTTGACGACTCATTGCACCTTTTGCAGGATACACGTACATATGATCAAGAGGCCCAATGGGACGTATACGAGGAGGAGATCGAGGAGTTAGCACCCATGGATGCTATTGAATATGATCAGGAGATGCGATGGGATAAGTCTGACGATAATAAGGAGTTGCCTGATGAGACCCATGCTTATATGCCAAAGTTACCTGAACAACTGGAGGTGAACATTGAGGAGTTGATCGACGTGGTGCACAAGAGTATAGATTTATTTCCAGGGAAGTATTGTCAACCGTCTTTAATTTTAAATACTTATGTTGATGACCCTCTTTGGAATACATTTATTATGGGGAAGAACTATCCACACCAGATTGATGCGACTTATCTCTTACAGGGTATAGGTGGAGTCCTTGGAGAGGTACTAGGAGCCGCATTGTTGGAGTCTGAAGGAGTCCGTTGACACATGAACCTGGCGGAGCCACGGAAGGAGCAGTTGGAACAGTTGCCTGCACCAGCAAAGATACTGGATCCACCTTTTGCTATAGGTGATATCAAACTAGTAGTGCAGTATTTTATGCTTTCAATAAACACGAATCCTCTCGACAGTGAGAGGACCGTATAAATTTGATTGAATAAATATCACCTCATATGACGGCAACAATAATCATTTACACCCTACCCTTTATATGCTATATTAATTGCCCTCTTTACATTTTGATGTGTCACATCCCTTTTGCTCACCACCCATCGAGCATCTCTTTCAAGTGAATACTCACATTCTTATTCGTTTGACTCGATCTCGCTTAGCAAAGCCGTGACATTTTTGATCGAGTCATTTGAATAGGATTGTTTGGTATAAGCTTGGGGAAGGGGCTCTCATGCTTCATTGTATGTGCATGTAGTTGCATTAAGATTTCATGTCATTTATTTCAACATTTTTCATTTACCGCCCTTATTATTATCGTTGTTCCTCATATTCTTCCATTATGATCACAGTGAGGACAATGTGAAGTTTAAGCTTGGGGAGTGCATTTCCATGCCATTTAGATGCATTAGTTGCATTTTTACTTTATTTTAGGATTTTTAGGATTTTTCAAAAATTTTGCATCATCTTTTTGAATTTACCATTTTATTTTTCTTTTATGTGTGTTCATGCATCATATTGTGTGCTTGTTTTTCTTTTCTTTCCTCTCTTTTACTTTTATTTCTTTATTTTCCTTTTCTCTTCTTGCGCTAGATGAATTTCGTATGATGATATCTCTTATTGCTTAGAGTATTCCATAGTCTTGCTATCACATATGCATGCAAATCTTTTTCTCTTGATGATTCCTCTATATGAATGCATGATATTAATTGAAACTGAATGTAAGGATTAGTGTTTAGTATGCTTTTGTTGGAAGTGCATCAAGATTTACGCATCAATTGTATATCGGAAGCATATGCCTTATTGTCTTATTTACCTTCTGTTGCATGCCTGATATGATTGTACCCTTTACTGCTTGAATTCACTATTTATTGAAATGATTGAGAATATCCATGCTTACATATGAGTTTAGTTGATGTATTATCTTATTGAACCATTTGTGCACATCTTAGAGTGAACCGAGCGTTACACCATTTCCTTCTCCACATATATCTTTTTATTCTCTACATGTCACATGAGTTCACCTCCTAAAGCTACTTATATCGCATCTATTTTCCAAAAAAATCCCTACAAAATAAAAAGTTAGCTCCAAGAAAGTCCAAAAAGCCAAAAAGGAGCCAAAAACCAAAAATACAAATCAAATAGCTCCTACAAAAATCCAAAAAAGAAAAATGAGAAACAAAAGTTCAAAAAGAAAAAGGAAAATATTTCTCTATCTCATTATTGGAGACACAAAATACTTGGGAAAACCAAGGCAAAAATTCCATTTTCCACTATCATATTCCTTTAGATGCAATGCCTCAAGCTAAGCTTGGGGGGTGAATTCATTTGACTATATGAGTGAGTGCGACATTAGAGTGGAGAAGTGCACGAATGGGGAAGTTTGATAATGCTGAAACTTAGCAAAATACCTTAGTTATGGAGATTTCTTATGAATCGATATAAATACGTGAATGCCATGATTTATTACATTCTCCATTTCATGCTTGGTGTGATTCCTATATGCTTCTGTTATAACTCTTGATTGAAAAGTGCATCGCCAACATTTGTATATTAAATTCTATGAAATGCGTGATGTGGATATGAATTGATTGTATGAATTTAGAGAGTCCCTTTTGTTGTTCTTAAAAGTTTGCAAGCACCATGTTTAAGTAAGATATGAAATCTTTATAGCATGTGATTTGTATTTTCTGAGTTATCGTGATGTGTAGCTTATGGCTTGAGATCTGAGAGAATAATCTAGCGACCCCCTCCACTTCGTATTATTTTTCTTTCATTTCATTTCCTTTGTCTTTATCTCCCGAGCTCGTCTCTCTACTTATCTTCCTCAAGGACGAGTAAGAGGTAAGCTTGGGAGATTTTGATTGGTCCATAGTTTACACCTTTTTTCTGCATGTTTGCACGTCATTTTGATCGCCCATATCGCACTTTTCACGATTATTCGACGATATTACGTTACTTTTCACGATTTCTTGTTTTTGTCGGATTTCAGGAAATATGGAGCGATCGGGAGCAAAAATGAGCTTAAGGGACTTGTACGTGTACTGGAGCACCGCTCATAGCCTTAGTGAGGGGCTAATGATGCTGGACAATGATCAGGAGAAGAAGAAGATCGATAGAATCGTCGAGGAGGCGAAGAGGAGAAGGAAGGATTCCAGAAACAGGCCACTCGGCCGAGTCACGCTAGTCACTCGCCCGAGTGAAGCGGCGTACTAGGCCGAGTACGACTGATACGAGAATGCCTTGTGCCGCAATGCACTCGATAGAGTGGTTACTTTCATTCGGTCGAGGAGAGGAATCCACTCAACCGAGTGAGTCAGGATTTCTAAAGGAGATGGAAGCCAACTTTCTGGAATTTTGGGGAGCACAGTAGAAGACCCACTCGGCCGAGTGATGAATCCCACTCGGCCGAGTGACGCAGAGCGCTAGAGTGTCCAAACCCCAACCTCGAAGCAGACTCTCTGAAATTTTGAAAGAACATCAGAAGACCCTACTCGGCCGAGTAGAGAAGTCCACTAGCCCGAGTGAAGAATCCCACTCGGCCGAGTGATGTCGATGACACGAGCGCCCATATTTTTCGATAGCCTCCTATTCTTTTGAAATCTGCTATCATTCCAGTAGGTAAAGTATTTTTCTCATATTTTTTATGGATAGTAGACTTCATGAAGGTTCTAATGCCGCTAATAACGCACCAATCAAAGGTCGGATGAAATCTGGAAAATTTCTGCAAGTTGATGCTGCAGTGCTAAAATTTATACTCAGTCGAGTCATATTTCCACTCGGCCTGAGTGAGTGCGGGCCCAGATTTTAAGTTACGGTCAAGCTGAATTAGGGCACGAATTTCAGAGGGTTTTAGGGGTTATTTGCTAGGGTTTTGGGAGGCTATATAAGAGGTTTGTAGCCGTCATTAGAGATGAATTCCATGATGTTTTCTTAGGGATTATTTCAGAGGTTAGGCCATGCCCTAGGCCCCCTCTTGGATCGAGAAGCTTGTATTTGGATTGGATTTCTTCATCAAAGCTAAGTATCTTTGTTCTTATTATTTGAATATTTGATTTTATATCTTTATATATGCAAGCAATGTTTTTATCGATTTCTCTATCGTTATTGCTATGCTTGAGTAGATGCATTGTTCTAGGGCAAAGGGATGAACCATATGGATCTAATTTCAGATTTGTGATGAATGAATCTCTATGTTGCTGGAATTGCTAAAGGGGTTAGGTTGTGATTGATTTATTACGGATAGCTAGGAATTTCCATCGATTTGGGGTTTGCAAGAGATTGGATTCCGATCGATGGGAAGGCCTAGATATTTGATTTAGGTTTGTAATCGAGACCACTAGACTTGGTTTGATTGAGATTGGACCAAAGAAAGGATTTTTATTATAAACATATACCCATATTTGTTTGTAAGAGATTGGACGAATACGAACTATCACAACCTAGATCGTAACTCGAGTTTGCAGGAGAGTGGGCTCGAGGAGCGATTGGATGATGATGTCGATCTTCATGCTAGTGGCTTAGGTTAGGATTTGCACGAGAGTGGGCCCTAATCTAGGTTGCTATAGACCGGCAATAGCGCGGGAGCATGAGCTTGGTTCTCTATTCAGTTACGACTAGTTCACCTCAATCCAAGTCTAATAATATTGAGACTTACGATTCACAGAAATGCATGACGATCCATAGAGGGGATTTCTTAGCCCTAGACGCTTTTATTATATTAAATTTGAATCGATATTTATCCAACTTCTCTATCACCGAAACCGACATCCATCACCATTGTCATTACATCATACCATACCCATCTCCGCCAATAAAATCTTAGTAGTCCACCCAACCTAGGATAGATTGGAGCCAACACAACCTCCTCATGTTCGATACCCGCTCACCACTACGTCGTGCGCTTGTGGTAGAACTACAATTGTTTTCCGGGTTTATATCCGGGGGCCCAATCAATGCATACATGTGATCCCAGGTACAAGGCAGGGTGGAGATTTATTTAACAATTATTTTTGTCCAAATGGAAAAATCTAGTCCAAGAGAATTAGTTAACTGGTCAAAATGGTTGGTTAAAGAAATATCAGCTCAAATTCTAATTAATAGACTAAACTATGTTCTTACTGACATTAAAAATGACCTTCTTAGCACAAGCTTGAGGACAATGCTTTCCTTGAGCTCTGGGTCTAACAAAATAAATGCACGCTACCTGTCACTCTCCTCTATAAGGGGCAGTGTAACGACCCGCCCCCGAAGGCCCGTTACTTATTTGATATTTGCGCAAGTCCTGCAGGTTACCAGTGAAAACAAAATAGCCACGATGCAGAGATGTACAAAAATACTCAAATAGTGTCCAATTATTACAATCCATACTGTACAAGATGTCCCAACAGATATACATGAAAGAAGAAAAGTACATATGTGAAAATAACTCTGGAAGCTGCGGTCGAACTCTGGTGCTATTAGCTCAGGAGCATCTACCTCCATATGTACGTCGTCTGCGGTGCCACGGAGATGGAACCGTAGGTAAGAAGTCACAACAATTCTAAATATAGAAAGAAGCAGTGCACAAGTATGACAAAAGTAACTACGTACAAGCAGACCAGAGTGAAAAGTAAAGTACTGAGTAACAACTGTTCACAACTGAAAAGTAAAGGTAAACTGAACTGAAAGGAGAGAACCACCGTACTGTGATAGTGCAAGTGTAAAGAAGGCTAGGGAAGAAACATGCTACTGCTGTAGCTAAAGGTAAGTAAAGTAATGTGACTGCACAAGTGTAGTAGGTAAAGTATATGTACTGCGTAAAGTAAAGGTGACGGTAATGCGTAAAGTAAAAGTGACCATGCAAGCGTACTAGAACTACGTGACTCAAGTCGGAGAGTACAATATGTGACCATCGAGTTCATCTCTTGCCTGGACGCAACCCAGACGAATGCCGAAAACACAGGCAGCTAGACAGGATGCTGACATGCAGCATATTTTTGTTTGCCGAAACACAGGCAGCTAGACATGATTGCCAAAAACCCAGGCAGCTAGACATGTAGATTGAACTCCAGTCACTCCCGCACTCTCTCAAACTATGAGTTACCCCAAAACCCCAGTGAAGTGTCAAGTGTCATATGTACATGTTCCTTTCACGATGTTCCACGAGATGTTCCACACGATATTCCATAAGATATTCCACAAGATGTTCCACATGTTACTAGTAAAACCAAGACAACTGGTTGACTTTCTTATTGAAAACCAGAGAGTAGCAACTCATTCCAAAGCAGACTGTGCCAAAGCGATCTGAGGATAAAGACAAGTCCAAGACGGTGATACCGATTCCATGCTTCGAGCATGCAGTAGTATTGTTTAGCACACAATTTACCCAAGTTGATGGTTGTGTGTTACAACCACCAAAGTTGAAAGTTGGCAAAGTAATCTGTAGTTGATTACTTTCCTATTAGATTATGTTTCTAGTTTAGTACAAGTCAAGTAGCCGTTCTGATGCTATAGGTAGTGTTCCTAAGTTCATACGGGGACACTTATATCTAATTTTCTAATTTTAGAATTAGTCGTGACTTACTGATTTCGAGATCGACGTAGCAAGCTGGAACTGGTTATAGGGCTTCTACGGACGTTGGTACACAAGAATTAGAACCTGCAATCATAAGAACACTTGGTTAAAGAACACGCCATTTCTATTTAAATAATTTGGTCGTTTTGATTTTTAAACGGATTGAACCGGAAGCGAGAGCGTTACGCGGTCCGCTTGAACTGGAGCAGTGAAGCTCGAGTTCAATAAGCGTCTGTGATAAAAAAACAGATGAGGTCCTTGCAACAGCTATTCAGGACAATCAGAAACACATCCAGAAATAAACCACATCCAGAAATAAGAGTTCGTACACGAAATTAAACAAGCCACAGCTGGGCTAAAAGTAGCAACAAGAAAGTCGAACGTACACGAAAGTAACTACAACGACTGAAAAAGAGACTAGGGAAAGCAGTAAAGTGTCAGGGGTCCACTAGTCCTCTGCTGGAAGAGGCATTGCGTCAGGTGCGAACTCCTGACTCTCCAACTCTGGCGTCTCGTACTGGTCCTCCTGGTACTCAAGCTCTGAACCTGACATACATCCACAAACATGAATGTATGTCAGCTAGGGGTCTGCAAGAAAAGTTAGCATCCCAAGGCAAAATATATGACAGATATATGAATTTTAGAAGCATTAATATTTAAGAAACATCTACAGTAATTTAGTATTGAACAATATAATTGAAGCAAATGAAGCATTCCTAACATGCAGTTCTAGACGTTTGCAAGTTTAAAGCTGGAATTTCTCTGAATTCATTAGCATTTCAATTATCAAGTTGACCAAGCTAGCGTTGCAAGTTTTCATGTCAGGTGTTAGCATTCTAATCTAGGGTTCACGCCTGTAGGTTGTGATGAGAAGGTCGTTCCTCTCACAGGGGCTTACCGTGATTGACGCTAACCCACCGCGTGCGGGTGGTGCTCTTGAGGAGAGTACCTTTCATACGCCTAGTGGCCGCTCAACCCTAACCCCACCCAAAAGTTTGCCGGAACACGAGCCGGCCTAGTCGACTCACACGACATCACGATATCACGATATCGCCTTCGAGGCGCACGATAGTCACAATGTCAAAACTTGTTAAACATGTCCGTATTCGCAGAAGTTTGGTGTTATCAACATTATTGCATTTTGGTGACAGTTCTACAAAGCGAAAACGGGTCGAACGACCGTTACCATAATTTTAAATAATGACGAATATCTCCTGTTTGTTCAACTTGCTACAGAAATGATTTCTTTCTCTTATTGTTTAAAATGGGGATATATCGTATGATATACCGTTGGATCCCAAATTCCATCCAGATTATCATGGCATCGTTTTCATGCGTCATTTCACGTCTAGTTTTCAAGTTACACATCCATAACTAAAAGTGACGCAAAAGTTCCGAAACTTCAAAAATTCATATAAAATCAAATACTCGCCTGTTTTCGACGTTCTTGGTGTCGTTGGAATCGTCTCGACGTGTACTACGCCATGGAGGGTTTGGTTCACTGTTTTGGCAGAACATAAAATCAGGATAGTCGTTTTTCGTTCAGAACAGATTTACAATAAGCCCCTACGACGTCTAATCTCCCAGTTTTATTAAGTTCTCTACCCTACGGTGTGGGTTAAGGGTTGTATAGAGGTAGTGTCACGCCTCGCTTCCCAAAAATATGGAGACGAAGCATGAGATGGTCCGCTCAGACTTGAAGCTACGAAGCTGCAAGTCCGATAAGCGTCAATCAACTTTAAATAGCAGGTCCTTGCAACGCGAAACGAAATAAAGATAATAATAATGAAATGAGACAAAAGAGACATCTCAGAATATCCATAAAATAAGTTTCAACATCACAAAAAAAGCCACCAGGCTGAAAAAGAAAAAGTCTAAAGGCCCAAACATGGCCAACAAAAGTACAAAGTACAAAGTATAGATGCCACGCACCGACAACTAACAGATGGCCTAAAACAAAAGGGAGCTCAGTAAAGACTCAAAGAATGGTCACCGGTGTCACCAAAACTCCTCCTGGGCGGACATGGACTCAGGCTCAGCGTCAACAAAACACCACGTACTCAGCAATGGTCTCTGGCTCAGGGTCTAACATGTGACACCCAAAAGAGCAAGGGGCACATGTCAGCAAGTTTACGAGAGACTTGTGCAAGGAAACTGAAAGTAGGTAAAGCAACCTAGCAGTTCTAACATGAATGCAATGACATGGCAGTTTAAGTATGAGTGCAACAAGTAAAGTAAAGTAAAGTAAAGTACGAGCACGACATTTAAACATGGCATGGATGAAAATTTATACAAGTAACACTTACTAGTACAAGACAAGTAAAGTAAGCACCTCGTGCACAGAGATTCCGCCTTTTGGCTAGAGTGGCTGATCGGGCCAACTCCTAAGCTCAAGTGATCGTTTATCCCTACCCCTCCACGTGTATATGGACTGGCGCCCATCTTCTGGACCACGAGCCAGGAAGTGTATTTCAATATGGCATAGGGGTGCACCTAGCCGGACAAGGAAATCGGGTGTGGCCCGCTTCTGGATCACGAGTCCAGGAAGTATCATTCATGATGGCATAGGGGTGCACCTAGCCGGACAAGGAAGTACCAATACAAGTATTGTAGCGTGTGCTATGAATGCGACATTCAATGCATGGATGACATGACATGGTAAGTAGTAAAACGTACATGTAAGGAAAGTAAGCGTGACAGTTTAGTATGCATGATCAACAAGTTAAAGAGTTGGATCTAGCTTCGTTGTCAAGCTAGATCAATTTAGGTGACGGATCTAGTTTCGTTGTCAAACTAGATCAAGTAGGCGTCTAGCCAGCTATCTTTTCACTGACTAGTCTCTTTTACGCTAAAAACAAGGAAGTGGCCTAAAAACATGGCCCTACACAAGAGTTGGCAAGTTTCACTTGCCTGCAAGTACAACGTCTGAGAAACGCCGTCCAAGAGAGTCCAAGTCACAAATAACCTACGTGCACAAGTCCACCGGCCTAAAGTCCATATTATTAATGTTGATTAGTGAATTTAAAATATTTAAAACATTTTAAAAACATCAATTTTAGTCTTGATTAACAAGCAATAGGTTGGGGGCCCTAAGGGTGCAAAGCGTTATCTCAACACGACGCGAAAGCTACACTGGCGTCGGGTAGCGACGCCAGGGGTGGAAATAAGAGAACGCGCTCCAAGTCCTGATTCCAAAATAGATTCCTTGCTGGAAAGATCAGGGCAGCAATCGGAGCAACGAATCCAGATTCCAAAGCTAGCACATGCGACGACGGGCTACGACGTGTCGCAACGTTGTACATGGCAAATCGTCGGAGAGAAAGCACCTAGGTGGGGCCCACAGTAGTCCTAGGGACCAATAGGGGACCCACAATACCTCTGGAGAATTTGGGGGGCCCACGGTGGCAAGTGGTGCGACGGGTGCGGGGTTGCGACGTTTGCTCTCGGTCGGACACAGCCAAATGCGGGAGATTGGCTCGGTCGGACACTGGGGTCAGGCTTGCACAGCGCAGCGGGTCAGTGCGGGCTTGGTTCTCTCGGTCGGTGTGGAGCAGACCGTCGGTCGGGCGCTGTGGATGCGGGGGTTACAATGTTGCAACGTTGCAACGTTGCGGGCTTCGGTCGGTGCGGGCGATCGGTTCGGTCAGACACGGGGCGGTGTGACGCTTGGAGCGGGGCTTGGTGCGGGGTCGATGCGGAGCGGGGATGCGGGCCAAGCTCTCGGTCAGACCGAGGGCTCCTCTCGGTCGGTGCGGGAGCACGGAGCGGTGCGGTGCAGCAGCTGCGGTGCGGGGGCGGCTAGCGGTTTGAGCGGGGGAACGTGCCTTGTTTCTTCGGTCGTGCAGGGAGATGGCTGTCGCAACGTTGGGACGATTCGTCGCAACGTCAAATTTGGGTTTTGGAAGCGGCTAGGGTTATTTTCTTGCGAAAATAGGTCTTCCTAAAGGTTGTTTATATAGTGTAGATGGGTTGACTAGGTCTAGGGCTAATCCTAATGGGATTAGGAGTTTAAAATAATTTAAAATTCAAATCTCACCATCTCCAACTCACCCAAGGCTTAGGTGCGGCCCAAATGAGCTGGAAATCGGCTCAAAGATTATTTAAAACGTTTTAAACTCAAATAAATTTTATTTGGCCGAAATTAATTTAAAACCTAGCTTTTAAAAATATTTTAAACCTTGCTAAAAATATAAATGTGGTAAAATATAAATGTGGTCAAATGAACTCCAAAAATTATAAAATAAATATCGTAGTGATTGTGGTGACGAAAGGAAGCTAACTAAGAAGACGGATCTCAATTTCGACGTCGGACGAAGAAGCTAAAAATAGAAACGTCTCCCGTCAAAAGTGAAAATCGTCACGTTTCATCGAATAAGTTTAAATTGTGGGAAAAGGACTCGAGGAATGTCGTTCCAAAATAGTGCCACTATTTACTACTCTCAGAGACGTTCACAACGGCATATCACACGAAAGTGTTCATAAACAAATGAAGTCTAAAATAAACACGCGCACGGACAAAAGCACGTGCACGAACAAAGCACAACGAAAAGTGGTCGTTACATCCTCCCCACCCTAGAATAAAGTCCGTCCTCGGACTTTCTAACATATATATTCGTTCTAGTAACTACCTCAATCATGTCACATTATACTTCAAACCAGGTATAGTCATTACAAGTGCTTATATATGCACTAGGTAGTCAAACATTAACACTACCAGCATGTATATATATATATTCACGTACGTTATACACTTATACCTATTATAGTCAGTCAATTTCATACATGTATTTCAATCATATATATATAAGCATACATCCCTTATATAACTACTACTTACCTAACACGAAACAATATTTCAGATACTCATATAAGTATGGTCTTACACTAGCAAATACAATCATTGTTCTACGTATAGGTAGCTACCTATGCACAACAAACATGGGTACATGACTCCCCAATATTTCCTAGTATACATCCGACACCAAACACTTCCACATGTAGTCACACCATACCACCACTAAATCAGGTTTTACCAATACATTCACCACTACTATATTTTCACAATATATATTCATTCAAATGCATGCAATTATTTCACCATATATTCACATCACATACGGTCCTATAACTAAATTTACAGCACACCACATATACCATAGTCACCAATACCTATAACTAAGCACATACTTACCCGTGCATGGTGCACACCCATACACGCTAGCATTTCATTCACGTATACCAATCGTACCATTATATAACTAGCACATCTACACACCTAGTTTAGCTAGTACACATACGTTCACACAGGCAAGTTCTTAGTAATTAACTATACCACAAGACCAACACCTATAACTATATACTGGTATAGCGACCCACAATCATGTGTGTAGCACAACCAGGCACAAACAATCCTATCACTATACATACATCAACATCGCTATATGCAACCACCGTCATACATAACCATATACTTAGAGTATACCCACTCAGGCTTGAGTGAGACTCGAAACACATATCAGAATAATCTATATACGTTACACGGTATTTATACCTATACCAATACCACTCCAATGTATACACGTCTACCAATACAACCATATACATACCATATGTCAATCACACCTATTATTTAGTCAGATAACACCCACATAGTTCAATCAATTTATATACCATAATAATAATATTACAGACATCAGCACACACATAATTATAATACCCTCCCTAATACAAACATTCACCGTATAGTCACACACAAGTAATATATACTCACACCATAGCCTACTACCTATAAATTGTATACCAATACATCTACTTCATACATAGTTAAGGTATACAATAATCGTGTATACCTCATGGTATTCACTCATACAACATCCGTAAAAGCAAGCAATACCAATCAAAACTATAATCCTACTATCATATGTATATCACCCATATACTCATGCAGAAAATACATAACTACTTACATTTAAGCACAGTTCATATCTACATACGAGCACATACTCATACGTACTAACATACAGGTCATATAATAGGCCTACTCACTTAAATATACGTGCACCTATTATTATCACACCTAGCATACACATAGCTTTACCAACATATTATTTCAACCATTATAAGTATCTCCAACTACATACACCCCATTAGATATTTCAACACTGATTCATATATACTCAGACGTCCCTAGAGTGGTATAGCTATCCTCTCACATATCTATAAATACTAACACACATACAACTTCATAACATTACGAATAACTCCGAATATGTATATATCACACAATTAGGCAAACATTATAATACTACATGGGAGTACACTCATTCAAGCCCCCGCACTCAACTCAGGTACATGCACCACGACACCTCACAAAGGTTCAAGGGCCTACTAACAAATTAGAGTTGACACAGTTATTGACTAGCACTAAAGCCTAAGCAGTAGAGGGAGGTCGAAAGCATGACGATGGAAGGATCGATAAGCACGAATTCAGATAGGACGACTAAAAGGAGACAACTTGGTTAGGTGGAACAGCGAATCAATCATGAATGCTTAGGTAGAGGATAGGGAGATGTAGTGTTACTTATATAGGATGGAGAAATGAAATAACATAAGCTAAAATACGCAAAATTTGAAAACTGTCGTACTTCAAAAGTTGGAATCCTTGTCTGTATAAAAATATTTGGAGGTCGATAAAACGAGTTGTTCAAAATAAGTTTGAGTCGAATATTCATAATAAGAAGAAATGTTTTATTGGCTTATCGAAAATCATTAAGAAAAGGAAGTAAATCATTCACACGAACATTAAGGACGTAGTTTTTAGGAAATATTATACGGCAGTAATTTAATATAATTTTGGCAAAAATTTTGGAAATTCAAAGATTGATATTAAAGTAACTGAAGAATTGAAGCTCGTTTTGAACGCTTTCAAAGTCTTTAAGCCAGGGAAGGGAAATTTAAAATGATCAATATTGGAACTACTTTTAGAGGAACCAGGATGTGCCAAAAATAAAACTGGTTTACACAAAGCTCTTAGCATACGAGCACAATGAGCCTGGTATGGATATAAAAATAATTGAAATTCAATTTAGTTTAGAAATTATTCTAAAAGTATGTATGGTGAGCGGAAAGATAATACTAATAACTTAGTAGTAGAATTATCAAAATTGATAGTAAAGCTTTAAAATCAAATCATGGAGGGTCTAAATCAGGAAGTGGTTATGAATTAGTAATTTTACAAAAATCTGAAGCAGAGAAAACGACGAGTATAAAATCGACTTGCTGAAAGCTGAAATTCCATGTGACTTGAAAAGTATATTTAAAGGTAGCGCGATGTGTCGTTTGAATGGCATAAATAAGAAAGGAAATTATAAATCGAATTGGACAAAATAAAAGTACGGTTCAGAATAAAATTAATGTATGAAAGGAAAATGCATTTTCATAGGTACAAAAGTGTAGGCTGGGAAAATACCATAAGCTAGTATTCAAAATTTCGACAAAAGTTTTAAGAATTCAAGTCAACGAAAGAGCACGAAGTATAACTATATATATTAAAATTTGAACAAATTTATACTTAGGGAAAGATGAAATCGAAAAATACTTTCAGAAGATTCAAGTGTAATGGAGAGGTTTGAAAATTGACGACGAACGTCATGAGGTGATCTCGTGAATCGAGGCAAGGAAAATGGTAGGATGGTCATGATATACATACGCCTAGGATATGAACCAGGAAAATCTACGGGGAAAACTCCTACAGTCGACCAACCAAAGATTAGGAGACTAAGCGCTAAGACTTTCTAAGGAACTAGATGGTAATGAAATGCGTTCAGCTTGGTCCGAAGTCGATGAACCCAAACGAACGACTGAAGGGAATTCTAGAAGTCTAATATAGTCAGAGTTAGACAAGAACCACTAAGGTAACTCCTACGACGATTAAATCAATTGCTGACAGGGAGTCTAACTAACAATCAGAGCCTCTATCTAGCAAACACCGATGTCTAACTAAGTCTTCTTTCCACCTAGTGACATAGGAAAATGACTAGACTCAAGGCTTATGACTCGGATGTTGCAATTTATTTAATGGACATTCCGTTATTATCGTTATTCCGTTAATTCGCAATTGCAAGACGGGACCTGTATGGGCCACCAACAAAACCTGTCACGCCCCGCTTCCCAAAAATATGGAGGCGAAACGTGAGATGGTCCGCTCAGACTTGAAGCTACGAAGCTGCAAGTCCGATAAGCATCAATCAACTTTAAATAGCAGGTCATTGCAATGCGAAACGAAACAAAGATAATAATAATGAAATGAGACAAAAGAGACATCTCAGAATATCCATAAAATAAGTTTCAACATCACAGAAAAAGCCACCAGGCTGAAAAAGAAAAAAGTCTAAAGGCCCAAACATGGCCAACAAAAGTACAAAGTACAAAGTATAGGTGCCACACACCGACAACTAACAGATGGCCTAAAACAAAAGGGAGCTCAGTAAAGACTCAAAGAATGGTCACCGGTGTCCCCAAAACTCCTCCTGGGCGGACATGGACTCAGGCTTAGCGTCAACAAAACACCACGTACTCAGCAACGGTCTCTGGCTCAGGGACTAACATGTGACACCCAAAAGAGCAAGGGGCACATGTCAACAAGTCTACGAGAGACTTGTGCAAGGAAACTGAAAGTAGGTGAAGCAACCTAGCAGTTCTAACATGAATGCAATGACATGGCAGTTTAAAGTATGAGTGCAACAAGTAAAGTAAAGTAAAGTAAAGTACAAGCACGACATTTAAACATGGCATGGATGACAAGTTATACAAGTAACACTCACTAGTACAAGACAAGTAAAGTAAGCACCTCGTGCACAGAGATTCCGCCTTTTGGCTAGAGTGGCTGATCGGGCCAACTCGTAAGCTCAAGTGATCGTTTATCCCTACCCCTCCACGTGTATATGGACTGGCGCACATCTTCTGGACCACGAGCCAGGAAGTGTATTTCAATATGGCATAGGGGTGCACCTAGCCGGACAAGGAAATCGGGTGTGGCCCGCTTCTGGATCACGAGTCCAGGAAGTATCATTCATGATGGCATAGGGGTGCACCTAGCCGGACAAGGAAGTACCAGTACAAGTATTGTAGCATGTGCTACGAATGCAACATTCAATGCATGGATGACATGACATGGCAAGTAGTAAAGCGTACAGGTAAGGAAAGTAAGCGTGACAGTTTAGTATGCATGATCAACAAGTTAAAGAGTTGGATCTAGCTTCGTTGTCAAGCTAGATCAATTTAGGTGACGGATCTAGTTTCGTTGTCAAACTAGATCAAGTAGGCGTCTAGCCAGCTATCATTTCACTAACTAGTCTCTTTTACGCTAAAAACAAGGAAGTGGCCTAAAAACATGGCCCTACACAAGAGTTGGCAAGTTTCACTTGCCTGCAAGTACAACGTCTGAGAAACACCGTCCAAGAGACTCCAAGTCACAAATAACCTACGTACACAAGTCTACCGGCCCAAAGTCCATATTATTAATCTTGATTAGTGAATTTAAAACATTTAAAACATTTTAAAAACATCAATTTTAGTCTTGATTAATAGGCAATAGGTTGGGGGCCCTAAGGGTGCAAAGCGTTACCTCAACACGACGCGAAAGCTACACTGGCGTCGGGTAGCGACGCCAGGGGTGGAAATAAGAGAACGCGCTCCAAGTCCTGATTCCAAAATAGATTCCTCGCTGGAAAGATCAGGGCAGCAACCGGAGCAACGAATCCAGATTCCAAAGCTAGCACGTGCGACGACGGGCTACGACGTGTCGCAACGTCGTACACGGCAAATCGTCGGAGAGAAAGCACCTAGGCGGGGCCCACAGTAGTCCTAGGGACCAATAGGGGACCCACAATACCTCTGGAGAATTTGGGGGCCCACGGCGGCAAGTGGTGCGACGGGTGCGGGGTTGCGACGTTTGCTCTCGGTCGGACACAGCCAAATGCGGGAGATTGGCTCGGTGGGACACTGGGGGCGGGCTTGCACAGCGTAGCGGGTCGGTGCGGGTTTGGTTCTCTCGGTCGGTGCAGAGCAGACCGTCGGTCGGTGCAGAGCAGACCGTCGGTCGGGCGCTGCGGATGCGGGGGTTGCAACGTTGCAACGTTGCGGGCTTCGGTCGGTGCAGGCGATCTGTTCGGTCAGACACGGGGCGGTGCGTCGCTTGGAACGGGGCTTGGTGCGGGGTCGATGCGGAGCGGTGATGTGGGCCAAGCTCTCGGTCAGACCGAGGGCTCCTCTCGGTCGGTGCGGGAGCACGGAGCGGTGCGGTGCAGCGGCTGCAGTGCGGGGGCGGCTAGAGGTCTGAGCGGGGGAACGGGCCTTGTTTCTTCGGTCGTGCGGGGAGATGCCTGTCGCAACGTTGCGACGATTCGTCGCAACGTCAAATTTAGGTTTTGGAAGCGGCTAGGGTTATTTTCTTGCGAAAATAGGTCTTCCTAAAGTTTGTTTATATAGTGTAGATGGGTTGACTAGGTCTAGGGCTAATCCTAATGGGATTAGGAGTTTAAAATAATTTAAAATTCAAATCTCACAATCTCCAACTCACCCAAGGCTTGGGTGCGGCCCAAATGAGCTGAAAATCGGCTCAAAAATTATTTAAAACGTTTTAAACTCAAATAAATTTTATTTGGCCGAAATTAATTTAAAACCTAGCTTTTAAAAATATTTTAAACCTTGCTAAAAATATAAAAGTGGTCAAATGAACTCCAAAAATTATAAAATAAATATCGTGGTGATCGTGGTGACGAAAGGAAGCTAACTAAGAAGACAGATCTCAATTTCGACGTCGGACGAAGAAGCTAAAAATAGAAACGTCTCCCGTCAAAAGTGAAAATCGACACGTCTCATCGAATAAGTTTAAATTGTGGGAAAACGACTCGAGGAATGTCGTTCCAAAATAGTGCCACTATTTACTACTCTCAGAGACGTTCACAACGGCATATCACACGAAAGTGTTCATAAACAAATGAAGTCTAAAATAAACACGCGCACGGACAAAAGCACGTGCACGAACAGAGCACAACGAAAAGTGGTCGTTACAGGTAGATCTACTAACTTGAAGTGCAGAGAAGGGTTGGGATGCAGTGATGGGCAGCGGCGACGCAGACGGCGGCTGCGTAGCTATATTCGTTGAGATCTGGACGTTGGCACCGAGTTCTGCAGTGAGGAGGAGTTTTTCCGGGGTGCGTGGATCAGTGAGCGTGTCCGAGAGCCTCCCGGCGTCCGCGTGTGCGAGGGGAGAAGCTCCGGACAGTGCGACTGGCCGTGAGGAGATCTCGGCCTAGTGTTGCGGCTGTGGGGGAGCCGTGGCCTGCGGGATAGGGGAGAGGAGAAGGAGCTCGGTCTGTGGGGAAGAATGAGGCTACGGTTGGTGATGTAGATGGCCGGAGAGGCTCGGGTTGGTGGTGTTGTGGTTTGTGGATGAGGTGAAAGGCCGGCCTGTGGTGATCTCGGCCTTGAAGAAGAAGGGGAGGGTGGTGTTGCGGGTTGCTTGGGGTGTGAGGAAAGAAGAAGGAGGAGGAGGCCGGTGGAAGAGCAGGCCGTGAGGGGAATCTCGGTGGGGGTTGGTTGCGGCTGTGGAGAGGAGAAGATGGGGGCGGGGGAAGTTTGCGTGGAGAATGGGTTAGGGCGGCTGAGCTCTTTTAGTGTCTAGGGTTTTATTAATATCCTAGGGTCCTCTTTATATATAGAAGGTAATATAGGGTTGCTGCGGATCGGGGTAGAGGAAAGGAGGCGGTTGCAAGTAGGTTAGGGTTTTATATTTTATTTGCTTGGGGTTTATTTATATAGATTAGTAGGGGTTTTTGTTTATAGGTTCAGGTATTTGAATATAGGGTCATGTGCCTATAGGCCTTAGAGCTTATTATAAGATTGTTAGCCTAGGTTCCACAATATGTGGTGTAGGGGAGACACATCACGTGTAGGGGTCTTTAGCTGTTTTCTCCTTTTTTGTGTGTGTTCAAGGGTGTGTGCGTGTGTTACAAACTGGGTGCGTGAGTAGTGAATAATTAGGAAATTATTAGTAATATGAAGTTAATAAGTTTAAATACAAGAGATAATAGCTATTTAATAGATTAAAAAAAGTTTAAGAATGGAAGTTTTCTTTGGACTTTTAAAACGATTTTGAAATTTGAAATTCGAAGTTTGAATTGGAAGCTTAAAAGAAATAATCTAATAATCAATATTAACTATAATGATGATAATAATAATAAATTTACTAGGCGCCGCAATTAATAATAGAACTAATTGACATGAAAAGGTAGGCACGTGCATGGGGACGGATACGCTTAACTACGGATACGGACGAAAAATTTTATTAAAGAAATACAATTAAAATCATCGGTAAAGACCGGTCGTTACAGTGACTCAAGTCGGAGAGTACAATATGTGAACATAGAGTTCATCTCTTGCCTGGACGCGACCCAGACGAATGCCGAAAACACAGGCAGCTAGACAGGATGCTGACATGCAGCATATTTTTGTTTGCCGAAACACAGGCAGCTAGACATGTTTGCCAAAAACCCAGGCAGCTAGAAATGTAGATTGAACTCCAGTCACTCCCGTACTCTCTCAAACTATGAGTTACCCCAAAACCCCAGTGAAGTGTCAAGTGTCCTATGTACATGTTCCTTTCACGATGTTCCACGAGATGTTCCACACGATATTCCACAAGATATTCCACAAGTTCCACATGTTACTAGTCAAACCAAGACAACTGGTTGACTTTCTTATTGAAAACCAGAGAGTAGCAACTCATTCCAAAGCAGACTGTGCCAAAGCGATCTGAGGATAAAGACAAGTCCAAGACGGTGATACCGATTCCATGCTTCGAGCATGTAGTAGTATTGTTTAGCACACAATTTACCCAAGTTGATGGTTGTGTGTTACAACCACCAAAGTTGAAAGTTGGCAAAGTAATCTGTAGTTGATTACTTTCCTATTAGATTATGTTTCTAGTTCAGTTCAAGTCAAGTAGCCGTTCTGAGGCTATAGGTAGTGTTCCTAAGTTCATACAGGGACACTTATCTAATTTTCTAATTTTAGAATTAGTCGTGACTTACTGATTTCGAGATCGACGTAGCAAGCTGGAACTGGTTATAGGGCTTCTACGGACGTTGGTACACAAGAATTGGAACCTGCAATCACAAGAACACTTGGTTAAAGAACGCGCCATTTCTATTTAAATAATTTGGTCGTTTTGATTTTTAAACGGATTGAAACGTAGTCGAAAAGTGTTCTAAATTTTTCAATAGGCTAGATATGATGAAAATAATTTTACTGTAGGAGAAAATATTTTTCTGAAGCTTGTAGGAATTTTTATAATTTTTAAAATCTCAAAATAACTTTAAAACCTATTTTTCATTTAGTAGCGTAATTATTCAACAATTTCTTTCGGGTGTAATCTGCATCGAAAAGTTGCAAATGAACTGTCAAAATGACCGTATCGAAGAATAATATAACATATATTTTTCTCATATATTAATACACGTGAAAATATCAAGTTCCGGATTTTTGAATGAAAACTACATATTTAACTTTTAGGGTTAAAAATCAATTCCGGAAAAACTAGGCGTCAGATTGAGATGAAACTAGTGCCATTGGGTCCAGAATATCATTTCTGATTTTCTAGAGCTTGTTTCATATTTTTCTAACCCCCATATTATGTATTATCAATTTAAAACCATTAACCCTATTTAATAATTATTAAAATACGTAAATACATGTATTTATACGAAATACGTTTTGATAATTCATTATTAACTTAACTCACCCTCGCTCACACACGTTGCATGGGCGGTGAGGGGGGATGTCGACGTGGGCGGTCGGCGACATGGGTCGGAAGGCGGCAGCTCCGGTGACGACGGCGAAGCAAGCGGAGCTCGTGGTGGCAGCGGAGAGGGCGAGCGGCGGGGTGCGGGCGAAGCTCCGGTGGAGCTGTGCGTGCTTGGTTGGGTCGCCGGAGCTCGGGGAACAGCGGCGGCGTTCGTTCGTTGCTGTCGGAGCGGGTGGCGACCTCAGAATGCGGCGGCGGTTGTGGTGGCGTCAGGGGGGGGGGGCGGGCGAGATCGAGAAGAGGCCGAACGGATGGAGGAGCTAGCGGGCTGCTCGGGGCTTCGAAGTTCACCGGCGGAGCGGCTCTGCACGGTGGGCGGAGGCGTCGGAGCTCGGAGAAGAGCGGCGCTCCGTCGACAGCGAGGGCGTGTGGGCTCTGTGGCGGAGCTGGAGGGCGTTCGTGGGTTGTCGGAGCAGTGTACGGTGATGCTGCAGTCACGGTAGCTCTCCAGGGGGGTTTGCGTGTGGGCGAGGACGGCGGAGGCTGCTTCGTCGTCGAGGGGTGGGAAACTGGGCGGGGAAGCTCCTCGTCGTCGCTACAGGCGAAGGAAGGCGACGTCGAGCTGAGCTCTTCACCGGAGGGCTTGAAGTGGGGGCGTGCCCAAGGCTCCGACGGGTGTGGCTAGTCGAGGGGAGGCCTTGGGGTGCTTTGGGTTTGAGAAGGAAGAGAGAGAGAGAGAGAGAGAGACTGTGTTTATGGTGTTTTGAGAGAGCTGGTACGGGGTGAAAATGAACTAGGTTTGGTTTTGCGTGAATTGCCTTGAGATGAATCTGGGTTGTAGATGGGTTAGCTAGGTTTCGACGTGAACGGCTGAGGGAGGGAGAGATTTAGTGTGGGTTTAAATAGGTAATTAGAATTAACACATTCAATACTTAGTCAATAAAAATTAAATAGGTTAAGTAGGGATTAGGTGTTAGCTGTTGACTAAAAGAAGAAAACTTAAACGTGTCTCCCCCCATGTTTAAGTCCTGGTTTGGGTAAGTTAGCTAGGGTTAATGTAATTAGGGTCTGGTAAAATGGTAGTTAGTAAAAATACCATGAAATTACGATTTTACCCCTACTAGTAAACATGTCCGAAAAATTACGAAAACGTAGTCATGGGTTCGTATCATCACGAGGATAGCAAATACGAAGTCCGGTTCAGGGTTTGAGCTCCGGAGATACTAGTTTTAGACCAAAAATGTTTGGGAAACGGGTGTGCGAGTTCTCTATTGATTTGACTTCAGAAAATTACGAAATTAATGTCGAAAGCCCTAATTGATCATAGAATGTTACTGTAGAAGTTTGAAAACGTTTTGAAAATGTTTGGATAGAAAATAAATTCATTAAGCTAAAACAACAATATCTGAAAATGAATTTTTACCAGAATTGTTTTGAGTATTTGATGAAACTCGAACTTACTAAAATACTCCATTACTAGTCTGGTACTTCAAAAATATTTTTATAAGAAATTTTTAAGAACGTAAAACTCCTGACAAACCATTATAAAATAGTTTTAAAATTGAAAGTACGTGAATATGTGTACTGAAAAAAATACGGACCGTTACAGGCAGCTTGAACATACTGATGTTCAAAGCATGTTTCCCCATGCAATTTGTTGAGTCAACTCAAGTTTGGATGGAAAAAGTTTTCGATCCGCAAAGTTCGAAACTTTGATCAAATTGTTTGAATTGAAGATGAGTGCATGAGTGGTGCAAGACTATGTATCCCAACCGGATCTTGAGACGAGCAACTTGTTGAGCACACTCAAGGTTGTAAAGCTAAGCGTTTGGATACATGAGATGTTTACATGGCTATTATTTGTGTTGAGACGCGTAATATCTAAATGTTATTTAATAAGGAAGAAGGCATTAAGGAAAGTCAATTAAGAAAGAAGGTTTTATCTATCATTAGTAAAGGCAAAAGTAGGAGGGACTAAAATTGTGACATATTTGATGTCACGGCCTCAGGATAATCGTTATACAAAATAGATTGTCATATGTGTTGGAAAAAGGAGCAATTGTTGTTTCTTGTACCATAGAGGACGTCTAAAAATTTTGCCGAATGTCGTAATCTTGCTTCTGAAGCAATGAGTAATTTGTATAACGATAATGTATTAAATGTTGATACATGAATACGCAAAGACAGTAGCAAAAATTATATGGAAAATTAGACTGGGCCGTACCGAAGAGATAAGCTTTACAAGTTATATAAAGAGGGGTCTGACCACTCGTATTATAAGTCACTAGACACTTGTGAATCTTGTCTCAAAGGTATGATGGCCGGAAATCCATCTGTAATACAGTGGGAGAATGAGTTGGTAAACTCGTAGTCTAGTACACATCGATGTACCCGGACCCAAGTCTAAGTTATCCAAGATAAGTTGTTCTTATTTTAGTACGGCACGTGTTCTTGCTGAAACACAATTCTGATAAAATAGATAACACAATGAAAGAAGTGTGTGAACTGCTTCGATTAGATCGAAGAGTCGAATACTTAGCTAAATAATTCTTGCGTAATTAAAAGAAAATGTGATTTTCTCTTAGGTCTAGTCTATTTACACATATGTGTGTTGGAGAGAATGAATCACACTTTGTTAGACACGGTGCGATGCATGGCAAGTGGCTCTGAGTTACAATCCTCCCTCGGGGTTAAGTCCCAGATAGTAATGCATAGGTTCTTGATAATGTTCTATGAGTACCTTATCAATAAGATATTCATTAAATCAATCGTTAGGAAGTTAAAGGATTACTCGAGTCTCGTGAGACAAAGAGTCGAGTAAAACATCATAGTTAATGATGACTTAATCAACTTCCAGGATGCCATTCAGAGTAGGGACTCTGATTAATAACTTGATGCAATCCGAAAAGGTCCGTGCATGTAAAATGATTAAGAAGAATGAACTTATATGAATCGGCCAGAGAGTTTTCAAAGTCAGTGGGAGTGAATAAAAAACATGTGAGGTATCAAGGAGCCGGAACATATGTTTTGACAAAGTGGTAAAAGAGTTTGACACTTTATCAGAAATGATTATGAACCGTTTAAATGGGCCAGTAAGTTATTTGGATTATTCTCGTAACGTACGATGAGCTGGATGAGATACAGACAAGATATTAATTATGGATTCCTAGAGGCCAGTGAAATTATTTGGATGAGATTCAAATGTGTGGTCTAACATAAACATAGAAACTGCTTAAGTCTATAACTAAAGATGATTTAGCAGATTCACTCACGAAGGCTCTGCCACATAAAGTCTAGAGAGACTTATGTGTAAATGCGGTATGAGGTACCGGGATAAATGGGCCTGAGTGCAAGTGAAAGATGTTGGGAGATAGGTATGCCCTCGAACTCGAGGAAGTTTATCTCTTTGTATGTGCACAAACATCTTGTTTAAAATTACAGTAAGCTGTATGGTAAGAATTTATCTAAGTTATCATTATGTAGTCGACATTAGAACTTAGGTAAAGTCCTAAGACTTAATGCGATGTTAAACAAGTATCAAAATGAGGATCTCTATCATGTAGAATTGTTTAACCGTTAGTAGCATAAGTCTGAAATCGTTCGTGGTCATAGATGTTTCGAGAAAAGGATATCGAAACATCGGATAGACCATTGTGTCTTAATCTTCACCATGTAATAGTGAAGATGATCTTATGGTCGTTTGACTTGGCGAAGTCGAAGACAAGACACAGATGCTCATTGGAGAATGAGTCCACTAAACGACCCAACAAGAGTTATCATATGGTTATATTGGCCAATCTGTCACTGATAACTCTTAGTGATGATAGACAAGTTGGTCTTTTGACTTAAGCTCATTGTACGAACCTATGCGTGAATGATATCACTTAGATCACTGATCTAGCATTGGGAAAGCCATGTTGAAAGGTTTTTGGTTGGGTGACATTTGAAGCATGCGAGGAGAGTAATGACCAAGATAGGATTCGTCGCTCCTGATCAAGGGAAGTTAGTGTCGCAGTGTTAGTTCAATCTTTAGTGAAAACTCTGGCCAGAGTAAGTTGGAAGAAGTCCAACATTATTTGATTAAAGATCGATGGAGACTAACCAAGTTCAAGCTAGTAGTGTTGACAGTTGACCATACCCTAGGCTTGACTAAGCGACATAGTTTTGACAAAAAGACTATAACTGCTGTATTCATCAAGGACACAGTCAGGGTGGTATAATACTCATGTCAATGAGTTACCACATAAGTATGATACCGAAATAAGGACGACACATGCTATTCGTAGTCACTGCCATCTGGGATTACGAGCCCCACCTGTAGTAGGGTCAGGCTATAAGGTTGCATACACAGTGAGACCTTCGTCAAGTAATAGATAGAAATTATGGAAAAAATGCATTTGATGCAAGAGACAGAAAACTGTAAAGAGTTTGTAGTTAGCTTCTGGACTCGGGATAAATGATCCTAAGTACAAGTGGGAGATGTTAAGGGATGTATGCCATCAGTTCATTTGTATTTGATGCAAATGGATATTAATATAAGAAGTGGGAATTTCGCATATGATGCAAAGGGAATTAACTATGTCGTAAAATGTTTACGTGCATATTTAATATAATAAATGCGAGGAAAAGGTTACCTGGATGACGGGATCGTCCCAGTCTAAACGCAGGTTCAAACCGCGTCAAAAATGAACACTAAACGCACAAAATAGAGCCAGAACAGTTTAAAATCCAAATTTGGCATTGGAAAAAAAAAAGCGGGCGCCTGACCTGCCTGGAGGCCACAGTAGGGGTTTTTACACAATTTTGTGCGACGGCTACATTTTTTGCAAAAAACTAGTTTTAGGCTATGTTTGGACACTCGTTTGAGGGGTCAAACGAACTCGGAATGACGTGCCATTTCTTCCTACGCATTCACCATTCAACCCTCTTCGATTTGATAGGTTGTATCACTTGTGAAGCTCAACGGTGAGGGTGGAAAAATTCGCTAAAGTTTGGCCTTTGTGAAAGATAATTTTCCACTGCCTTATTTGATCTCGTCGTCTGTTTGACTTAGGCCAGACGTAGATTTTATTACCCTAAGGACCCAGAAAATCCTACAGGATCTGGGGTCCGACCTAATCCCTCCGATGCTTAAGTCTGATAGTGACATAAAGGAAGCTCGAGGTAACTATGGCCGATCTGCTGGGAGATCAACCGATAGTTATCGTATCGAGCTACGGAGGAAATGTAGAATTTTAGGTGGAGCAGATACTAGAATAGGAGTATCTGAATTTTTAGGTTCTCCGAAATTGCTCCCCCCCCAAAAAAATGCCCATTCTCGCATTGTACGAGAGACTACTTATGTGCAGTTGCTTTTAAGGGACGTCAGAGGGTTATATCTGAGCTTTTAAGCCGCTTTATTACTTTTTGCTTGAGTTGTTGTCATTGATGATCTTAACGGCTAGTCATTGAATGCATTCATTCTAAGCTAATGCTTTACATGAAGAAGCACAACGATCAGCTCGGTTGTCAACTTAAATGAAGAAACGATCGACCTCATGTGAGTGCCTCCGAGCTATTGGGCCGAAGCTATGGGCTTTTATTAGGCTTATGGGCATGTCACTTAAATAAACAATTGAGTGATCATTGGGCCGGCCCAGTGCTATATCAATGGCCCCCATCTCCTAAACTCCACTACCGCGACGGTTAAGGTCAGGTGCTAGAGAAAAGGCGGCACTGGCCTATAAGGCCAGAGTAGTTCGGCGAGGAGAGCAGAGATGACCCTGATTACTAGCTAGATTGGCCCGAGCATACTTACTTGGCATAATGGAGAAGAGATTATATCCACGCTTATCTTTAGACCTACACACTTTAGAGAAAGTTGTTGGGAGATGTGTGTGCCATCGAGGTAATTTATCTCAATGTTTTGTACAAATATCTTATTCAAAATAGCAGTAAGCTGTTTCGTAAGAATTTACCTAAGTAAAAATTAATGTAGTCTTCATTAGAACTTAGGTAAAATCCTGAGACTTAATGCAAGGTCAAACATATGTCGAGATAGCGATCTCGATCATGGACCGTTTGTAGCATTAGTCTAAAATCGTTCGTGGTCGTAGATGTTTCGAGAAATGAATATCGACACATCGGATAGACCATTGAGACTTTTTCTTCACCATGGAGTGGTGATGATGATCTCGTGGTCATTCGACTTCGCGAAGTCAGAGACGAGACACATGTTTGGATTAGAGAATGAGCTCACTGAACGACCCAACGAGAGTTATCAAATGGTTAAAATTAACTAATTTGTCAATGATAACTCTCAGTGATGACATGCAAATTGATCTTTAGACTTGATGTCATTGTACGAACATGTACGTGAATGGTGTCACTTGGATCTCTGACCTAGCTTCGAGGCAAGCCATGTCGAATGGTCTTTGGTTGGGTGACACTTGAAGCGTGCAAGGAGAGTAATGACCAAGAGAGGATTCGTCACTACTGTTTAAAGAGAGTTAGTGACGCACGTGTTGGTTTGGTTTTTAGTAAAAACTCTGGCCAGAGTATGTTAGAAGAAGTCCAACATTATTAGACTAATGACCGATGGAGACTAACCGATTTAGAGCTATTGGGGTTAACAGTTGCCCATAGCCTAGACTCGACTAAGCGACATAGTTATGATGAAGGGACTAAAACTTTGGCATTTATCACGGAAACAGTCATGGTGGCCCCGAAAATACTCATGTCAATTCACAAACCACATAATGATGATACTGAAACAGGGACGACACCTACTGCTCGTGGTCACTGCCGTCTGGGGTTTTGAGCTCTGCCTGTAATAAGGTTTAGGCTGTAGGGTTTCACACAGAGTGGGACCTTTGTCAAGTAACATGTAGAGTTAGGGAGATGATACATCGAATATATGTGAATTTATTAAGTCGCAAATAGTTTGCAATATAGCCTAAAGAAATTAATGCTGTAGGATTATTGCACATGATGCAAAGGGAATAAAATATATCGTAAAACGTTTACGAATATATTTTACAATAAACACATAGAAAGGTTTCGGGAATGTCTCGGTCGAAACCGGAGTTCAAACAGTTCCAAGAAGGCTCAAATAGGAGCCAATATGGCTCAACAATGAGCCAGAAATAAATTTAAGAGGAAAGCCCCTTATTTGGCCCGGCCCATTGGCCAAAGGTTTCGAGCGCCCGCAAGGGGCGCAAGCTGTGCCCAAAAGGAGCACATGCCTTGCACGCACCTAGCAGGCTTAGCGCATGGGGCCCGCGTGGGGCCCGCATGGGGCCTCACATTCTAGGGCTTCATGCCAATTATTCTGGTAGCTGCGTTTTGCAAAAATGCATGAGTTTTTGGCCATCTTTGGATGTACGTTTGAGGGATCAAACGAAGTCGGAATTGAGCGCCGTTTGTTTCTATGCGTTCAACGTTCTGTGCTTTTCAATTTGATATCGCTTGCGAAGCTCAACAGTGAGAGAGGCAAAATTCGTCAAAGTTTGGCCCTCGTGGAGGGCAAACTTGAAATTGATTTTCTCCTTAGATTATTTAGTCCCACCTCGGAAATTGAGAGATAAGGATGGGTGATCTCCCTATATAAATAGGGGCTAGCTCCCCTCCTTGATTTTTGAACCAAGCTTCAGATCCGAGTAGCTCCATTAAACGTAAGCAAGCCCGGATCCAAGCTTAATAAATATTCCCTCTTTCTCCTTAATTCTTCCTTGCTCCTAATCGGGCTCTAGTAAAGCTACGAAAGAGTTCGGATCGGATCCAAAATCATGACGGAGGATCCACACAAGGTTAAACTTTCTGGAGCGTGTGGTTGGCTGGGCGACAAGGGAATTACTCACCTCGGGACGTAGTTCGATTCGGGAGAAGCGGCTCAGCCCCAATGCAGAAAACTGGTTTGTGGGATTTTGCGCCTTGCTAAAGTACGAAGCAAAGGTTAGTCGTTTAATTTTTGCGTTTTTAAATTGCAGTTAATATTATAGATCTATCTTTAGGGGTTGGTCAGACCCACCCCGGGATAGTATAGACTATAGATATGGTTAATTAATTTCCTTAGGGATTGACTTAAAATGGTTTTAAGTTGTTCTTTCCGCTGCTTAATTGTTTTCATCTTCTGCCCAACTTAGGCCGGACGTCGATTTTTGAGCCCAAAGGTCACAAAAAACTCTTTAGTGGTATCAGAGCCAGGTTACCTTAATCTATAATTTTTTTCCAATGGTTAAATGCATGTTCTCCATGAGATGGAGGTTTGTCACTAGCTGTTAAAAAATTCTTTAATGAAATTTGATGTTTATGTTTGAGAAACATGTTAATAATTTTATTATTTAGGTTTTAATAATTATGTGATAACTATTAAAATGTAGTTGTAACTTAAACTTTATAAGATAATTTTAAGTTGCTTGCTAAATTTTTATGAGATAAAATGTAGTTGCTTTGTTATCATGCTAATATTTTATAAAATAAAATTTTAGTTGTTTTTAATGGTTATTTCCTTTCTTGCTTATTATGTGATAATACAAGAAAAACCTTTAAGTTAGCCATTAAAAACTTTCTAAAAACTTATGAGATAATTTTTTAGATGAATCTGCTATGATTTAAAATTTTTGCAACCATTAAATTCCTAATACTTGATTAGGATAGCCCTCTCAAATAATTATTATTATGAAACTTTATTATAATGATAATAGTTTTGAAAAGGCTATAATTTAATTTGTTGCAACTTGAAGAATTAAATGCCTAATACATGATTAGGATAGCACCCCAAAAATTCCTTATAGTTGATAAGGACCCTAATAAAAGTTATTAACCAATCCTAATAATTTTAAATTTTAGGATTCAAGTAGTTGATAGGATTAACTAGTTTAATGAAGCCATATTAAATTGATGTTGCACATTTAAATAATTAGCATCCTTAAAGGATCCTTGAACCGGTGTCTAGAAAGTTTGTAACTAGAGTTGTGGATCACCTCAGCTTGACTGATGAGGGTAAGTGATCCTGGGCTAGTGAAACATGTCTGGCCGTGTTTCGCTGGACCACAAGGATGCAAGTTATTTTTATTTGATACCATTGATTACATCTAGTCAAATCGTCTAAAATTTTCTTCAAGATTAGTCGTAGCCCTCCTTCTTTTGGAATTTGGAAACCAGGGATTCCTGTTATAGTTGTTGAGCCAACTCAAGCTATAACATGGCTATCTTTTGGGAACCAATTCCATTCAATATATGATGTAGTTCAACTTAATCCAAATCGGTGGGTCGTGAACATAACCAAGTGCCGGTGTAGTTAGGATTGGCAAGAAAATTAGGGTCTGAATAGACTAGTCTTTATGATTAGTTGAGCCAACTCAATGTCATAAGTGGTTCGGGGTAAAAACCGATAAGGGAATCACATTCAATGTGATTGATAAAGAGCCATCTACCGATTGCAGAGTCAAGCAACTTGTTGAGCCAACTTAAGGTTGTGAGACTCAATGTGGTTGGATCCCTCTCCAACTAAATTTAATTTATAAATTCGTTCATTATTATGGATAAAAGTGACCATTAAAATAGTGGGAGAATATAGTTAAATTAAAACCAATTTATCTATATTTAAAAATTACGAACATATGCTAAACTAGGGTAATTCTATATTTTACCGCATGGAATCCAAGTCGGAATATCCTAAAAGAATAAGTTAACTGGTCAAAATGATTGGTTAAGGAATATCAAATCAAAATCATATTTTATAGTCTAAACTTTGTTCTCACTAACATTAAAGTGTTCTTCTTAGCAAAGGCTTGAGGACAATGATTTCCTTAAGCTCTAGATCCAGCACAATAAAAGCACGCTACTTGTCACTCGCCTATATGAGCTATATGCTCCAGTGGAAGCTTGAACATGTTGATGTTTAAAGTATGTTTCTCCGTACAACTTGTTGAGTCAACACAAAGTTGTATAGAAAACAGTTTCAATCCGCAAGGGTCGAAACTTCGTGCAAACTGTTTGGCTCAAAGTTGAGTGCATGAGCGATGCAAGACCATGCATCCAAATCAGATCTTGAGTCAAGCAACTTGTTGAGTCAACTCAAGCTTATGAAGCTCAAGTGTTTGGATGCACGAGATGCTTACACAGCTAATGTTTGGCTTGGGACGTGTAATGTCTAAATGTGATATAGAAAAGAAGGAGCCATTTAGAAAAGTCAGTTAAGAAAGAAAGTTTTGTCTATCATTAAAAAAGGCAAAAGTAGGAGGAATTGAAAATGGATCATATTTAATTCCACAGTTTCAGAATAATTGTTATACTAAAAGGAAAAGATTATCATACGTGTTGGAAAAGGAGCAAGTGTTGTTTCTTGGACCAAATGGGACGTCTAACATATTTTGGCGAATGTTGTCACCTTGCTTCTGAAGTAGTGTTTCTGTGTGAGTATTTTGTATAACAATATTGTATTAGGTGTTAATACATGAATGTGCAAGTTACAGACAACTTATCAACGGCAAAATGGACTATGCCATACAGAAGAGAATAGACTTGATAAGTCACATAAAGAGGGGTCTCTTGACCTCTCGTATTATGAGTCGAAAGACACCTGTGAATCTTGTCTCAAATGTATGATGGTCGAAACTCCTTCTGTAAAACAGTGTGAGATAAGTTGGAGAACTCGTTGTCTCGTACATACAGATGTATCCGGACCAAAGTCTAAATTAGCCAAGGTATGGTATTCTTATTTTATTACGACACGTGTTCTTGATGAAACACAAGTTTGATAAAAATAGAACACAATGACAGGAGTATTTGAACTACTTCGATTAGATCGAAGAGGCCAATACTTTGCTTTGTAATTCTTGTGTAATTAAAGTAAAATAAGGTTTTCTCCCAGGTAAAGTCTCTTAACACATCGGTGTGTTGGAGAGCATGAATCGCACTCTGTTAGACATGGTGCGATACATGGCAAGTGACTCAGAGTTACAATCCTCCTTTTGGGTTAAATCCCAGTTAATAATGCATAGGTTCTTGATAAGGTCCTGATAAGGGTCATGCCATTAACTCTGTAAGGATCGCCTTACCCTTGCAATACTAACAACAACACACTAGGGGGTGAATAGTGTAATGGAAATAAATTGTGCAATTAAAATTAAACTTGCAAATGCAGAATGATAAATGCAAGAGGAAATAATCAACACAATCAATCCAAACGTAAACACAAGATATTACCCCGGTTTTCCAAACTTGGGTACGTCCAGCCACACCAATATTCACTATATTTTCCATAAAGAGAAGTGAATATAAATCCCACAAAGAGATACCTCACCAAGAGGATTTTGCCCTATACAAGGACCCAACCAACCCTACACAACGGTCAAAGTCCCACCTGGAGAATTGCTAACTCCCACTTAGAGAATTAGGGTTAGCCTACACTATGACACCAAACTCCCACAAAGAGAGTTACTCCCACAAAGAGAGTTATTCCCACTCAGAGAATATCCTATTCCCACTAAGAGAAATACTCTCACAAAGAGAGAGACTAATTCCCACAAAGAGAATTAGTGATTCAAAGAAACACCAAGTAAAACAAATACTCTTACGTATGCCTTGAGACGCTTACTCATAGATGAATGCAAGGCATGGAAGAGGATCTCCAAGTGTTGAGATTTGCTTGAAAGCACTTGGATGATTTCCCTTGAGCTTGACTTCAATGCATGAAGAGGAGAATAAGCTCTAAGAGGGAAATGCGAGAGTTTGAGAGTGGCTTAATCAATCTCTAATGATTTGAAATAGCATCAAGAAGTTCTAATGAACTCAACACTCTCATATATATAGGAACCCTATATGAACTCTTAAAAGCCAAGAAAACCGCCAAAAACAAAAAGCTGCAACGACTAGATTTTGGACGGAAACTTCACAGCCAGTAGACCGATGAACAAATGAAAGTCGAGTGTTCAACGGCTAGAAAAATACCAACTGCTATAATCTGAGTCAAGACAGCCGACTAATAAAGACAATACAGTCGACTGAGAACAGGACAGGCACCTGTTAAACCTTCAGCAGGCGACTGCTGCAGGGGATGGAATAAAACAGAGAGTTGCACTCTTTCTCCCAATATGCATATAGGCGATTGATGAACAAGGTACAGTCGACTGTAAAATAGACAGGCGACTGTATATCCGTCATCAGTGGACTGCTTCAGGAGATGGAGAAAAACAGAGAGAAGCAATATTCACACTTACACCTTTCAGACGACTGTTGGCCATTTAATAGGTGACTGTAAATATACATGCGACTGTAAATTGAGCATCAGTCGACTGATGCGAAAAGCTCAAGTAGAGTCAATAAAAAGTTGACTTGAGCACTGCACCACAGTCGACTGTAGAAGGCTCGACAGGCGACTGGAATCACCCAGTCGACTGTAAATTCTTCAGCAGGCGACTGTTGGAAAGCTAGAGACTCCAGATGAGTCTTTGGACAAGATGAGCCTATTGGGTTGGATTCTATGATAATCCTAAGGCTTACTAAGATGGTTAAATGCATATGCATGAATGAGCAGACCATCTATCAAGGCATTACATTAAACCTAGACTCAAAGAGAGAGAAAGCAATAAATGAAATATTACATGGATTTCAAGGCTTTTCTTAGAGTCTATGGCTTCAATCTTGATGCCTTGATGCTTCCCATCATCTCCAAGCTTTGGCAACCCTTGAGTCCGAGCTTTGGCCCTTCTCCACTTGATGTCCATCCTTACACCAAGTGTTTAGTCTCCAAAAATGATATTCTTGAAATGTGACTATGACACTAAAACACGAGAGTCATTAGAAACAACATAATATTGTGATCATCATCAAAATAACATTGGTATGAAACACCAATACTCAACAAACTCCATATATGATATGTAATAGTGAGAAACTGACGTCCCCACAGTTTTGCACAAAAGGAGATACCAGATTTAAATATTTATAACGGCAAGCGCACGGTGTTGTAGTATGGCTTGGGGGGTCAAACACGGGGAGGCGTGTGAGGTGCTTGTTATTAAACAGGAACCGAATCACCCGGTGGGTGAGCTAGCCCTATCGCAAGGTGCGTTGTCACGATATTAAACTACAGAAAGGTGTAAGATATAAAAAGTAACCCAAGACTTTGGTTTTCACCCTATCATGTGTTCTCTCTATTACGACCGCCGGATAGGAATAAGATCGGATTCTATGGTTTAGTGGTGAGACGCTGCCTCTAATAGTGGTACCTAGCGTCCCATGGGCCTGATATTCCTGTCGATGCCCGGGATGATACGCTAGGTCTACCCGGGTTCGGGCGGTGGGTATTCCCATGTCCAACACCGACCGACTCCAGGAGCACTAGGCTCGCAATGATTGCTCCTGACATTTCATCCTGTCGTTCCCCCGAGCTAGGAATCAATGTCTACGCTAGGGGTGTGAGCTGTGGCTAGGGGATCAAACGCCAGTTTTATTTTCCATTGGCCTGACGGTCAGAGGCGGTCTTTCTACCGCCAATGACAATAAAACACCCCGCGTAACCATCTAAATCCCTAAATCCTATCGAAACCCTAATCCTATGGTCGTTCCAGGGAGAACCCATGAAAGGGCTTCCACCAACGTCCCAGATTAGGAAACTACTCACTAAACATTGCAAGAGATTCAATGCAACAAATTTCAGCCATCAAAATTAAGATCAAGCAACAGAATAGTAGAGCAAACAATAGTATTAAAGCAATATTAAAGTATCAAAGCGATCGAAGAACTTACAAAGCAAGCTTAATTAACAGCAGCCAAAATCCCTAAAAACTGTTAAAAACTGGGGATCCTCAAGTTCTGGGAAACCTAGGGGTATTTATACAATCTGGCCAGATGCCAGGGAATATTTCCACAAAAAGACAAAACTAAATGTCCAACCGATCGGTTGAAGCATCAACCGATCGGTTGATACGAGCGCTGAACCGGTCTTCAGCTTCTGTGATACTTCACCCGATCGCTGAACCGATCGGGTGAGTCGTCGGGTCGTGAGTTGGAGAAACTTCGGCTACAGGTGAACCGATCGGGTGAGATTTCATCCGATCGGTTGGAATTCAGCTCCAAAAAACAGAGAAGACTGCGGCGACCACCCGATCACTAAACCGATCGGGTGGGGTCTTCTTCATTACTGCTTCTGATCGGGTCGGATACTCGAGCATGAACCGATCGGGTGGGTCTATCCACCCGATCGGTTTGAGGGCTGATATATGATATTCTTTGACGTTTGGCCATCAGGATCTCGTGTAGCACCTCCCGTTGCTCCGGGGACTCATGATGTGAGCTATATATGTCCCCTGCGCTGGAAATCTCCTGAAATAGCACAAAAACACAAAGAAAGTGAAAAGAAACTACAAATCACAAAAGAATAGATACTAAACAATGGAAAACAACAGAAAATCACGGAGAAGACGTGCGTGAATATATAAAATATAAACGCACGTCAAAATCTCCCAAGCTGAACTCTTCCTCGTCCTCGAGGAAGACGAGTGAGAGTAGGAGCTCGGAGGGAAAAATAGAAAGGAAGAAACAGAAAAGAAAGCAAAGTCCTAATCACCCGTCAGAGCCACGAAATCAAACATGCCACACTAAGCAAGCATGCGATAAACACATCACTAAACCCAGGAATATGAGTCCATACAAGTGTCGTGGGTCCACGCGGTGAAGCGCGAGTGAGTGAGGTCGTGAGCTAGCAGTCTGTGTAACTATCTATATTGTGCAATAAAGCTCCATATACACATACCCAAGGAATGACCCAAATATCGATTCAATTCAAATTAGCGGCGAAATATAGCTTAAGCATGCATGAGAATAGAATAGGAATAGAAGCATATCATGTGTCGGGGACTCTAAAACTAGGAATTAGGGAATCACCACACGACTGCCTAGATGATCGCTAGAAAATTCCTATGCCCAGCGTATTAGAAATCGAGGGGGGTTAAGTAGGTGTGGAGTAGAACACTTGGTGCAAACTCTCGCCTTCCCTTTATTCACGGTGGATAGGAATAATATTCACAACGGGAATTTTTTTGGGTTTTGGGTATTTGTATAATTTTGGATTTTTGGATATACATATATTTTTTTCTCTTTTTGAATTTTTCTTTTTTTCTTTTTTTTTGGATTTTTGGATTTTGGGCTATATATTTGTGTACTCTCCCAAGTGGGAGAACGGTACACGACGAGGGGATATGCACCAAGTAAAACAAATAAGAATTCGAATTCTAAACACTTAGGCAAAAGAAAAAAATTTCGCAGATCAGAACATAAGCAAATGGGTTATCCTAGTCCTATTGGTAGAGTCCCGACACATACAATTTGAAGCGTTATATATATATATATATATATATATATATATATATATATATATATATATATATATATATATATATATATATATATAGGAAAATTTTCAAATGAGAACATTTCGCACGGTGCGAAAATGTTTTTATCTTTTTTTTGAAATTTTTTTTTTCAAAAATTCTTTTTTCCACCCTCATTATATGTTGTTATACCCCCCTCAAAAAATAATGGTTGAGAAATAATGTCATTTGGTCTTCGATCAAGTCATTTCATCAAATTCGCACGTTTTGAGACCGTTAAATTTGTAACGGGTGGATGGGTGCTCTAATGCCCAACGGGTTCACCCATTATTTTCCCTGGGGTATATATTTGTATGGATTAAACATCAAAAAAAGAAAAAAAAATTTCAAAAAAAAAATTCTTTTCGCACGGTGCGAAAAGCCCCTTTTTCGCAATGGAAGATCACTATATATATATATATATATATATATATATATATATATATATATATATATATATATATATATATATATATATATATATATATCATGCATAAAGAAGCAGACAGTGGAGGCAAAATACCGCATATTTGAAATTGAAGCATGATAGGCAAGGGGTCATCCAAGGACAGGTATATAAAACAAAATCACAATGTAGAAGCACACCAACTAGCTAGTCACGACAAACAACAAACAACTCACACAAAAGCAAAGTGAACCCACGGAGCATGAAATGCAATAGGACTCAGCTTCCTAGGGTTAGTGAAAGTGATTATCGTAGCTAAGCTAAGTGTGTGTGTGGTTCCATGGCAGTTCATTATGTGGGTTCATCTCTAGGATAGGGAGAAGAAAAAGGATGAGAAGAAAAAGAAAAACACGATGAAAACGACTCAAAACGGTGAAAAAGACGCAACTGACGCACAAAGTGCGACTCCCCCAAGCTGAATCTTGCATTACCCTCAATGCAATAGCAATAAAAGCGGGAGAGCAAAGAAATATGGGAGGGAATTGCACACCGACAAATAAACGTGTAAAACATGAAAAACACACAAGAAGAAATATAGAAAAATAAGGAAAGTAAATAACGAAACGAAATGTAAAAAACACATACACATGAACATACGAAACAAACATACGACAAACATGACACACGACAACAATCACACAAAAAATTTGATTTCCCCTAAGCTGATCATGACAATGCTAAAAAAGATGTAATCATGGTGACGCATAACAAATGGCAAGGGGAAAATCAGAAAAAGGGACAATCAAGGTGCAGGAGAGGCAGTCTCCTTATCCTCCTCGGAAGAGACCTGAGGGGTGTGGGCGGGAGATGTGACAGGTGTGCAGAGAAGTGGGAAAGGAGGTGGAGATGGAGGACGGATGGGCGATGTGGTGGTGTGAATGATGGATGGTGTGTCGGTGGTCGAGGGAGATGGAAGGGATGCGATGATTGATGAGGATGGTGTGGGTAGTGATCTCACGCGCATAGCAGTCGGCATCCTGCGACGCGAGTAGGAGGCGGTGATAGAAGTGAAGGGTGGCAGAAGTGGTGGGTCTGTGGTGGTGGGTGGAGATGAAATGGCAGGAATGGAAACGGTGGTGGTGGGAGGGGATGATTGTCGAGGAGGCGAAGGAGGGGGTGATGGGGGGGAGTAGCTGGAGGAGGACCGTGAATCTATGTAAGAAGGCGGAGAATGGCAGCCACATTTTGCTCGAGTGCGAGGAAACATGGGTGTGAAAGGAAGGAAGTGGATGGGTCCGAGGAGGTGGAAGATGATGCGCCAGCATACAGAGCAGCCAGCTCAGCCTCAAGAGTGAGGCGAGCAGAGGTGGCCTGCCGGACAGCAGAAGTGGTGCTTGCGGTAGTGGTTGTGCCGGCACCGGAGGCTAGGCCTAAGAGGGCCGTAGTAAGTGCCTCGGAAGAAACAGTGAGAGCGGCTGGGGTGGTGCCACTAGGTCCAGCCCCGATGGCTCCTCTGGACACAGGGATGTCCTGCTCGCCCAAGTGGACGGCAGGGGAATGTGGGCGAGGTGCGTCAGGGAGAGGAAACTGTAGATGTAACCCCCCTTACAAACTCAGGGTCAGGAGGAAACGACCAATCTGACTTAAGAGAATAGACATGCGACATGGATTGGGCAGAATGGTATATGGTGCAGGGGGGTGACCATAGTAAAAAGCGAACCGACCGTTGCCATGCGGCCGGATCATATGGGTGTGCCACAGGACATCAAGGTCTAGATATGTAGATCCTTGGGCACGAGGCAAATCGGGGGGGGGGGGGGGGTGACAATGTTGAAGGGAGGGTGCTGTGCAATGAGAGTAATGAGGCCGCCGCAGCAATATTTACCCTTGTTTGTGTGGCTAATATCAATGAGCTTTTGAATTAGCCACGCAGCGGTGTTAATGCGTACGCGCGGGGCCTCAAAGGAAATCCCGTCAACACCGAGAATGAACGGGAAAGTCATCGCCCAAAGGATAAAAAGATCGGGGATGTTCATGGTACCCGACTCATCCCTAGGAAAGAAAGCGCTCGAAATGATACGGTGGACGAGACGGAAGACAGGGTGGATGATGGAAGAGGCCTTGGCCTTGCCTCTAGGATATTGATCTTAAAGAGTGAGGCGTCCCCAAAAATGGTCGACATCGAAGTCGCGGTGCAATTCATAGGAGAGGAGGGTGCCCTCAAGATTTGGGAAACCGAAGATATCATTAATGGTGGTCGAGGGGACACGGAAATTTCGTTTTCGAAGTCAAAAATCAGTGACTAGCCCCCCCAGTTTTGATGGAAAATAGAAATTCCAGAGTGAGATGGGTAGGATTGTGCTTGGGCGTGTAAGAAACCTAGCCAACCAAGGTTTGCGAATAAGGTCTCGACTCCGGAGAAAACTCCGAGATTGAGTAGAGTTTGAGCGTGTGCAAATTTGGTGGCTAAGTGAGATCTTTGGTTGAGTCGAAAATATAAGTCTTTGTGGTCCTGAGTCAAGAAACAGACTCCCTGTGGTCCCATCAGTGGGTCCACCACAGGTTGATGGGTTGGGGTGGTGGTTGGGTAGGCGGAGGAGGTGGAGCACATCCACGCATAGAACGTATGGATTTGTGTCCCTTGCGAGACGGCTCCTCTTCCTCCATGATGCGCTTACCCTTGTCCTTATCTTTTGCCATAATTATGTGGCGATGTAATGTGGTATGCAAGATTATATGAGTGTGCACACAACCAAAGACAAAGGAGCAAAATAATAATATTTGGGCAATTTAAAAATCAAACTAAGGAGCGAGTTTACCCTGCTATCAAGCAAGTCCTTTCTCCGAAAAGATCCCACGTCGTGCTATGGAGTGATTTTGGAAGCCGTCACATGCTAATCCAACAAGAGATGAGATTTCGAAAATTCTGGGGCTAGGGCTAGGGTTTGGGCGGATTTGGGAATGAAAGTGGTAGGGAGAGGATTGACGATGGGAGAGAAATGGAGGAAGTGGGGGAGTGAATTTAGGAGTGATGGAAGTAAGGGAGGAGATCGTTTAGGAAGAAGGATGAAGATGAACCGCTCGAACGCAAGTGATGGAGTCGGGTGAATGAAATCAGTTGGGGGGTATTTATAGGGTTAGACGAACCGATCGGGTGAAAGTTCACCCGATCCATTGGGTCGAATTTCGAAATTCCACTGTTGGATAGCAGCTACAGGTGAACCGATCGGGTAAGATTTCACCCGATCGGTTGACCGCTCCCCAAATTTCCCGAGCCTACTGTCATCTCTGTAATGCCCTACCAGCTACTGCACAAGTACTAGAGGGGGGTGAATAGTACTTTAAAATAATAAGGCGTATTATTCCAAATTAAATTGCACACAACTACCAAGTCAATTTGCGGAAGCTTAAATTGAATGACAACAATGAGATTAACAATGCTAACAAATGAAGTTAATGGGTTCGGATCCACCCAAGTCTCCCCGACTTGTTCCCGGTGATCCTACGTCCCAACCACCCGGATCCCTTCCGGATACTTGAGTTAGAAACCCTAACTCAAGATTTCCACTATGAATATCTTGTGAAAACCTTCACAAGATCAAATCATACATGCAATAGCAAACGTGAATCCCAAAACCGGGATCACAACCTTCTCTCACAACCGAGAGAATCACAAAGCAATATTAAAGAGTTTAATATGAAATAAATACTCTTACCACAAAATCCTATACCTTGAGTTTTTCTTACCCAATAGGTGGAATGAAGGATTTGAGGAAGATGAAGTTACCAAACCCTAGCACCAAGGAAATGAGTAGCAATGGGTGCCTAGGGAAGATTTGGAAACTTGAATCAAGCAATAGCTTGAAGAGCTCACCAAGAACAAGCTTCTCTCTAGATCTAGAAATGAGAGAGAATGGGTTTCTTGTGAGGAAGAGAGCTTTAGATTTGAGGGAGAATAGCTATCTCTTTAGAACTCAATGAATCTCTTAATGGCAGCTCTGTTGAAGATAGAAATGACCTAGGTTCGTATTTATAGGGTCCCATAAAAACAAGTTAGGTCAATCTCCAACGGAAAGAAATCTGTGAGAATTAGTCGGTCAAAGAACACTCACTGACCGACTAGTTCATCAACTAGTCGGTCAGTCACAAAGCATGGACCGACTAAGAGCAGATCTGAGAAGAGATAGAATTTCAGACCTAGAAAACTAGTCGGTCCAAGAACACTGTCTGACCGACTAGTTTCACAACTAGTCGGTCATCCAATGAACGTAGACCGACTAAGAGGCAAAACAACATAGTCTGAAGGCAAGTTGACTTAGTCGGTCCAAGAACAAAAGTTGACCGACTAGATTGTCAACTAGTCGGTCATCAAACGTTCTTAGACCGACTAACGGTAAACAGTAGCTTAGGAGAAATTTAGAGTGAACAGTCAGTCTCAACTAGTCGGTCAAAGAAGCATCACTGACCGACTAGTTCACAAACTAGTCGGTCGGTGAGTCAACATAGACCGACTAACTGTAAATAGTAAAGAGCTAAGAATTAACTGACAGAAACTAGTCGGTCCAAGAACAGTGGCCGACCGACTAGATCACCATCTAGTCGGTCAGTACTTGTTCTTGTACCAACTAACATGCACAACAAAGTCCGAATCGAAGCGCGACGCTTCGAGGAAGTTAGAGTGAACTTGTGCAAGAATCCTAGAGCTACGAAATGAGTGAAATGAAGATAGAAACGTAAGATATACTCAAGGCTTAACATTCTATCAATCGAAACTAAAAGACTATAAATAAAACCTTAATAAACGGTCTTTGAGAGCTTCGATTGAATCTTCATTACTTCCAAAACGTTGCAAGAGCTTCAACGAAGCTTTAGGCTTGAATACTAGCTTTTGGAAGTGTTGAGATGTCGCTTTGAATGTTCTCGTGAAATTGGCGACGATCTCCAATACTGCGCTCACAAATTGTTAGTTCATGAATTATTTATGTTTGCTCATCATCCAAAACCAAATCCGGGGATCCCATATTCAACATTCTCCCCCTTTTTGGTGATGACAACCCAACATAAATAATAATCAAAGATAATAATTCAAATGTAAAATACTTACTCCCCCTGCATTGATGACACGTTAATTCCAAAATGAATATAAATGAATTGCATCAAGCAGACGAGTAAGATAAATAAAGTGAATTGATTTTTGAAATATCGGATTTTGAAAATCCTTATATGTATCTTAACTCCCCCTGAATCTAGCACATCAAACTAGATTCTTGGAAATTGAGTTAAATTTTCATTTGCGCTATTTATTATCATTATCTCTCCCCCTTTGGCATTATCCCAAAAATGGGGGGCATACAACGACAACAATTAGGAAATGTAAAATCCAACATCGGGAGTCGTAGACAAAGGCAATGGACCAACTTGACACCAAGGGAAAAATTGTGGAAATCAAAACAAGGTGTGCCAAATTTTTCATTATATAAAAAAAAATCAAAATCATCAAAAACACCAAATCATTATTCATTTCTTGAATAAAGAAACATACTCTTCAATATTCAATATTCTTGGTTAATTTTGTGCATGGAAAACAATTCTATAAAATTACAGAATTTAAATCCATTTAACCAAGTTTTTATGCGTCGAGCGACGAAATCACATTTCAAATATATTCAACGAATATTAAATTTTGCACGACGAATAAATGACAAAGTGAATGACGATGAACATATATATATGTAGAGACAATGTGAGTATATCCAAAAAAAATATCACATCGAATATATGAGATACATCATATCAAGCGCTACATATCATCAAAAAGAAATACATCATCATCAACATCCTCATCAAAATAAATACTACAACAAAAAGTACATCATCATCAACATATCATAAAATCCAACACCGACAACCAGAAAGCACAAAAATAATACATCGAAGCATCTCTCAACCCCATCCTAACCCAAAACACTCTCACTAAAAAAAATATCATCCTGAAAGCAGTGGAGAGTCCTCGGAACAGACGATCACGAGGAGGAGGCTGGATCTGCAGCGTCCGTGGGTCCAGTCGACGGAGTGGACTCAGGATCTGCAGGAAGAAGAGGTGTCTCAACAGATGGAATCGTCGGGGCAGGAGTGGAGATCTCAGCAATAGGCTCAACAGCAGCATGAGTCTCGGCAGAAGCAGCAGCAGCAGATACATGAGCTGGCTCGGAAACTGGGTCAGCAGCAGGCTCAGAAGGCTGAAGAGCTGCAGCAGATGGCTCTGGAACACCGGAAGAGGTGGCAACTCCAGGAGCAGAAGTGGAAGTACCAGCAGCAGCAGCAGTGGCATCATCGCCACGGGCAAAAGAAGTAGCAAGCTCGTCAAGCTCCTCATCGTCCATCTCCTCGGCCTCAGACACCGAAGGAGGAAGCTCAATCCCCATCTGACGAGCCATACGGCAAACTACCTCCTCGGTACGAGCCAAGCGGGACTCGTGACGAAGAAGTATCCGGACGACGTCATCAAGGGTGGCAACGGGAGTAGCAGAGGCACTGGCAGAGGCAGGGACAGACGCTGAAGGTGTCGTCTTCTGAACGTGACGAAGCGCCGCAAGAGATTTCTTGACGGCCGTCGCATTCAGGGGAGGACCAAGGGGATGCTCATCGTCACGAGGCAATGTGACACGAAAATGACGAAACACGAGGGTCAACATGCAAGGAAATGGGATATGAGCCGATTTATTGGACTTTCGAATACATTCGAAAGAGTCAATCTTATCGAGTATAATTCGAGCCCAATTAATCGAGCTCCCCATGAAGATCGCATAGATAAGCTTCAAAAATGGCTGGGACGGGAGAGATGAGGATCCGTACTTGGGAAGCAAGCACGACTTCAGAATCAGATTAAGGACCCATGCATTTGGCTTGAATGATTTAGATGGCACACCAATCATGGCAGGAGGAATCTGATGGAAAATCTCTGAAAGGATGGTCTGATCAAGAGAAGAAATATCATCTACCGAGATATCAGAAGGAAGAAGGCCAGACTAAGAGATACCCAAAATCTCTCCTAAGATTTCCGCAGTGAGGACTATAGGAGTCCCCAAAACGGTCGTCTCAACAGAGTGGGTCTGATCGTACTGACCCCGGATCCTATTAGCATAGAAAAGCTTCACTAATCTAGGGTAGGGGTGAGGATTCGCCTTCGGGTCATATCGAAGGTAATCGAGAAGACCCGACGACGACAGAAGATCAGCTAACCCTATAAAGTCGCTAAACTGGACGAAATGCTCCAGAAGCAGAGGGCAATGTTCGATACGGTTATACGCCGCGAGACACAAAGGGTCATCGCGACATAACGAAATATCGACACCGCCCACCGGCATCGGACCCTTTCCCTTAGGCTTACAGGTAGATGTACGAGGGTGGGTGCTAGACTCGGGATGAATAGGAGGAGTGGGTTCCCTATGAGTCTCGGTCTCGGGGTTATACTCCGTATCGGAATCGGTAGGAGTATGGAACGAAGATTGAGAAGCAAGAATTTTGGCCTTTGGCTTAGGCTTGGGTTTGGGTTTCGGTTGACCTCTAGGTTTAGCGGTCGTCGTCCTCTTCTTCTTGAGAGGAGGCGAAGACGACGAAGGATGGGTGGTCTTGGCTCTACGCTTCAGAGGGGTTGGATGCTCGGGATCCGAAGAGATTGGATCAACGGTCATCGGAGAGGGGCTAGAGGGAGTGATCGGAATGCGTGTTCTTGCCATAGTCGAAGCAAGACACGTGACAAGGAGATCAAACGAAGAAGCCCTAGCCGAAAAAAAAATAGATAAACCCTAAGAACCCTAGAAACCGAGCAAGCCCTAGCTCTAGGAAAGGAAATCTAACCCTAGGAGGAGAGGAGATCACCTCGAACCAGGGGCCGACGGAGGAGATCGACGGAGATGGCCGGAAAAATGGCCGGAGATCGATCGGAAGTCGAAGGGTTTTGAGGGGAATCGGGATTTCGAGCTGGAGGAGAAAGGGAATAGACCGATTAGAATGAGAACAGACCGATTAAAATGATTTTAAGTCGGTCGAGATCGCAAATTACCAAACAGTCCCTGGCACAACTAGTCGGTCATAGTTCAAGCACTGACCGACTAGATCACGATCTAGTCGGTCGGTCAATGAGCTTGAACCGACTAGTTGTAAACAGTGGCTGAAACCAAGATATACTGACAAGATTTAGTCGGTCTGCGTTCATGTACTGACCGACTAGATAACAATCTAGTTGGTCGGTCACTGAACATGAACCGACTAAAGAGTCAAAAATTTGAAAATCAAGTTCTCTCCATAATATGCTTGGACGATAAATCTCAAAACTCTCAATAAACATCCAAACTACCCCATTAATCATCGAAAAACAGAAATTTGACGATTACGCACAAATCGAACGAAAAATCAAGATATCACATAAAATTCCCGAAAAATCCAATAATTCTAGCATGAATGAGATATTGCCAAAATTAATAGCAGGCAAAATTATTGAATGAAACATGAATCCTATATCTCGGATTCACCCATAATCCCCAATTCTCGACGCAACCTCACAAAAGAGTCCTCCTTTAGAGGTTTCGTGAAAATATCGGCGATTTGCTTTTGGGTTTCAACGTACACTAGAATGATGTCCTTTTTAGCAACATGATCATCTAAAAAGTGGTGTCGGACATCTATGTGTTTCGAACGGGAATGATGTACCAGGTTCTTGGAAAGACATATTGCACTTTGGTTATCAACCATGATAGGGCAAGTATCACAATTTATACCAAAGTCTTTAAGTGTGTGTCTCATCCAAAGAACTTGAGCACACGCGGCACCAGCGGCAATATATTCCGCCTCGGTGGTTGAAAGTGATACGGAATTTTGCTTCTTGGAAAACCAAGAGACAAGAGAATTTCCTATAAAATGGCAAGTGCCACTAGTACTTTTCCTGTCGGATTTGCATCCCGCATAATCAGCGTCACTATATGAGACTAACTCATATGTGCTAGATCTCGGATAAAGTAATCCAAAATCTAAAGTGTAACTTAGATAGCGAAAAATACGCTTTACCGCTACTAAGTGAGACTCCTTAGGTTGAGACTGATAACGAGCACATATACATACGGCAAACATAATATCGGGCCTACTTGCGGTAAGATAAAGTAAACTACCTATCATACCTCGATATAGACGAATGTCTACATCCTTACCGCCCGTATCCTTGTCAAGATGCGTAGTCGTGCTCATTGGAGTCTTTTTCCCGGAGGCATTCTCCATTCCAAATCGCTTTAGCAACTCCACCGTGTACTTCGTTTGGTGGATGAAGATTGCATCGTTCATTTGGCGAATTTGGAGACCTAAGAAATATTTGAGTTCGCCCATGTGGCTCATCTCAAATTGTTCCTTCATCACATTAGAAAACTCTTCGCAAAGAGCGAAGTTAGTAGCACCGAAAATGATATCATCAACATAAATTTGAACTAATAAAATATCATTATTCGCATGCTTAATAAAAAGTGTTGAATCGGCTTCGCCCATTTTAAAATTCAAATCCAAAAGAAAATTCTTTAGGCGATCATACCAAGCTCGAGGAGCTTGTCTTAAACCATAAAGAGATTTCTTTAGTTTAAAAACGTGATTTGGAAATTTTTCATTTACGAAGCCCGGAGGTTGAGAAACGTAAACTTCCTCAACGACATCTCCGTTTAAAAATGCACTTTTAACATCCATTTGAAATAATTTAAAATTCTTATGGCATGCAAAAGACAAAAGTAATCTAATTGATTCTAATCTAGCTACCGGAGCGAAAGATTCTTCGAAATCGATACCTTCCTCTTGACGATAGCCTTGAGCTACTAACCGAGCTTTGTTCCGAACGACGACTTGGTTTTCGTCGGTTTTGTTCTTGAAGATCCACTTTGTCCCTATGACGGTGTGGTTCTTCGATGGCAATGGAACAAGCTCCCAAACTTCATTCCTCTCGAATTGAATGAGCTCCTCCTCCATGGCTAAGATCCAAGCGCTATCTTCGCATGCTTCATTAATATTCTTTGGCTCTATCGATGAGGCAAAGGCACAATTTGCGAAGTGGTGAACTTGGGATCTCGTCTTGACACTATCATAGATATTGCCAATGACTTGCTCATGGGAATGGTCACGAACCGAATGAAGCCGTTTGGAAATACCTTGATCACTTGGAACATTCTCAACAACTTCATTAGTTGGGTTAGTCTCAATAGAATCAATAGAATCATTAGACTTAGAATTATCAAACGAATCACATAAAACATCCATAGAATCATTATCATTTGAAATTCTAGTTGGAACAAATCCTTCATTAAATGAGACATGAAGCGATTCCTCGATCGTTGAGGTTCGTTTGTTGAATATCCGGTAGGCTTTGCTACGCGTAGAATATCCAACAAAAATCCCCTCATCGGATCTCGGATCGAATTTGTCCAAACTACCATATGTGTTCTTAATAAAACATTTCGAACCAAAAACACGAAAATGTTTAACTTGAGGCAACCTACCAAACAACAATTCATAGCAAGTTTGTTTAGTGCCGGGCCTCAAAAGTATTCTATTAACACATAGCAAGCGGTGTGTACCGCTTCCGCCCAAAATTGATGGCCAAGTTGGCTATCATCAAGCATAGTGCGAGCACACTCCACTAGCGTCCTATTCTTTCTCTCAACTACACCATTTTGAGGAGGTGCACGAGGGAAAGAGAAGGTGTGAGTAATACCAACTTCATCACAAAATGTCTCAAAAGACTCATTCTCAAATTCACCTCCATGATCACTACGAATAGTGACAATGGTGGTTCCTAAGAGATTTTGTACTTTCTTAACAAAAATTGTGAAGTTTTCAAAGGCTTCATTTTTATTACACAATGAAAATACCCAAGTAAATCTTGAATAGTCATCTACGATGACAAGTCCATACCTTGCATTTCCTAAGGAAGCTACTCTAGTTGGCCCAAATAAATCTAGATGTAATAGCTCTAGTGGCCGTTTAGTAGAGATGCTTTTCTTAGGTTTAAATGAAGATTTAGGAAGCTTGCCGCGTTGACAACAATCACAAAAACTTTTCTTTTCAAAAACAAGCTTCGGAAAACCTTTAATAGAATTCAATTTTGAAAGCTTATATAGTGTTCCAAAGTTCACATGTCCAAAGCGTCGATGCCATAAGTGTTGTTCACTTGTGTTGGCAACGAGACATTGTTCATATGACTTAGGAAGATCCAAAATATAAATGTCTTTACGACGAGTTCCGGAAAATAATAATTTTTCATTATCCTTTCTTAAAATATGACACAATCCTTTCGCAAAGCTAACTTTGTAACCTTTGTCACAAAGTTGACTTATTGAAATAAGATTATGATTTAAACCACTAACAAGATAAACATCACTAATTAATGGTTTAGAAGGGTTACCGACTTTACCAACACCTATGATGGTTCCGCTCTCGTTGCCTCCAAATACGACGCGGTTTCCATTCGCAATGGGAACCACTCCGGAGAGCAAACGAGCGTCACCCGTCATGTGTTTAGAGCACCCGATATCGAGTATCCAATTCCCTTTGGAGCTAAATTTAAATTTGATGCTCCTTTTCTTTTTCTTTTCCTTGAGTACCTAAAGATAGACACTTTCATATCATGGTACCCAAGGTCATTGGGTCCAAGGGATTAGACCTTTGGAAGCTAAGTCCAAGTGGACTTAGACTTCCCCACATAATTCTTACTATGCACAACATCCGAAAAATAAGCATTCATGTACATTTGTTTTTCGTCCATGCTTGTGTCCTTTGGGCTCCAAATAGTGAATATTTTGGAAGCCATCATCCTATTGGGTGCATGCATGCTACGTTGATTTCTACGTGATGCATGTTGTGGATAGGCATACGGGACATGATGGAATGGTGCACGACGAGAATTATTCATATGATGAGGTGGGTGTACATATGCATGTGTGGGAACACGTGCGTGAGGGTGTCTCACTTGGTGTGCACGTGCCCGAGAATGTGTTGCATAAAAATCATCATATGTGTGAGACGGTGGAGTAGGACGTGTGTTCCTACGTGGCATGTTATTAGTGTACATGTAGGCATGCCCCTTCTTTGGAGGTCCATCCAAAGTGGGTTTCTTTCCGAAAGAGGGTGTGGACGAGGTGGAAGCACCATTGGTAGATGAACTACCAATAGAGTGTTTGCTCCCACTCGTTGAGGCTTCGGAAGTTGGCCTAACAAAAGTAGTGACCGACTTGGATGAATTTCCCATCATATACCCCAAGCCAATGTGGTGTTTGGCCGGAAGTAAATCTTTTAGGATATTATCCAAATGGCCCTTACCCTTGTTGAATTTGTTGATTCGGCCCAATGTGTCCTCATATTTCTCTTTGAGAGAACGCAAAGAAGTATCCAAAGCGGATATTTGCGATGTGAGCACATAAACACGAGATTTAAGATTCTCGTTCTCAATACTCAAAGTCGAGTTTTGAGAAGTTAAATCCGCTATCTCATGTTCTTCCGCATCCTCAATGCTAACATGTTCGAGTTTAGATTTGAGATTCGCAATCTCATTTCTTAACTCTTCAACAATGGTGTCGTTGTTGGTGATGATATTCTTAGGCGATGTTTGAATGCTAGCTAGGTCATCTTTTACCTTAGTATATCTATTTACTAACTTAGTGTATTTTGACCAAAGTTGAGAGTTAGCATTTCTAAGATCATCCATCGTTACCTCATCGCTTTCGTCATTACTATCATCGGAAGAGGAGGATCCTTGATCGTTCTCCTCTCTTGCCATGAAGCACATATGTGCTTGCTCCACTTTCTCATCATCCGACTCTCCGCTTGAGGAATCCTCGGAGTCGGTGAATGTTGCTCCGACAAGTCCTTTCTTGTACCCCTTTTTGTATTTCTTGGACTTATCGAATTTTGGCGCCTTCCACTTCTCCTTTTGTTTGTTGAGAGGACACTCCGCTTTCATGTGTCCTGGCTTATTGCACTTGAAACACAAATGAGAGGAAGAGGCGTTAGAAGAACCAAATTTACCTTTGGTCTTGAAGTTACCTTTCCGGAAGAAACGGTTGAACTTCTTGGCCATGAGTGCCATGGACTCCAAGTCCAACTCGTTTTCCGAGTCTTCATCATCGGAAGATGTGGATGAAGCCGCCTTGAATGCAATCGCCTTTTTCTTAGGCGCATCTAGGTTCAAATATGACTTCATCTTTTCTTGTAGCTTCACCTTGCTATCTTTGCGTACCTCGTATGACATCAAAGTACCCATTAGTTGAACTACGGTATATTTGTTCATGTCATTACCTTCCTCGATGGCGAAGGTACGTTTTTCCCAAGAAGAGGGAAGTCCTTCAATAAGCTTTAAGCACTTCTCCTTTTGAGTGTAGATCTTGCCGAGGGCCTCTAACTCGTTTATTATGTCAACGAAGCGAGCGTAATATTCTTTCATCTTCTCGCCCTGTTGCATATGAAACATTTCGTAATCTTTGGTTACGACAACGAGTTTAGAGTCTCTTACCCGACTCGTCCCTTCATGTAGTATGAGGAGAGAGTTCCAAATTTGATATGCACTCTTACATGTGCATATCTTATTGAAGTCCTCGGGCTCCAATGCGCATTGCAAGGCGTTCATTGCCTTGGCATTGCTTACCTCCGCGGCGACCTCCGCGGTAGTCCATTTCTCAAAATCTTCTTCTTCGGGCTCGTTGTACTCCTTCATTGTAGTCCTCCATAAAGATGCACTTCGGAGGAAGGTTTCCATCCGACATTTCCAGTACCTGTAGTTGGTACCGTTGAAGAATGGAGGCCTTGTAGAGGAATGTCCTTCCATCACCGATGACGCTCCTTCACGGTTCCTGAAGGTGTCGTAGTTGGAAGGTGGAGGCACGGTCTTGTTGTCGTTGGCAGACATAGCTGAGTATCTGGCTCTGATACCAAATGTAATGCCCTACCAGCTACTGCACAAGTACTAGAGGGGGGGGGGGGGGTGAATAGTACTTTAAAATAATAAGGCGTATTATTCCAAATTAAATTGCACACAACTACCAAGTCAATTTGCGGAAGCTTAAATTGAATGACAACAATGAGATTGACAATGCTAACAAATGAAGTTAATGGGTTCGGATCCACCCAAGTCTCCCCGACTTGTTCCCGGTGATCCTACGTCCCAACCACCCGGATCCCTTCCGGATACTTGAGTTAGAAACCCTAACTCAAGATTTCCACTATGAATATCTTGTGAAAAACCTTCACAAGATCAAATCATACATGCAATAGCAAACGTGAATCCCACAAACCGGGATCACAACCTTCTCTCACAACCGAGAGAATCACAAAGCAATATTAAAGAGTTTAATATGAAATAAATACTCTTACCACAAAATCCTATACCTTGAGTTTTTCTTACCCAATAGGTGGAATGAAGGATTTGAGGAAGATGAAGTTACCAAACCCTAGCACCAAGGAAATGAGCAGCAATGGGTGCCTAGGGAAGATTTGGAAACTTGAATCAAGCAATAGCTTGAAGAGCTCACCAAGAACAAGCTTCTCTCTAGATCTAGAAATGAGAGAGAATGGGTTTCTTGTGAGGAAGAGAGCTTTAGATTTGAGGGAGAATAGCTATCGCTTTAGAACTCAATGAATCTCTTAATGGCAGCTCTGTTGAAGATAGAAATGACCTAGGTTCGTATTTATAGGGTCCCATAAAAACAAGTTAGGTCAATCTCCAACGGAAAGAAATCTGTGAGAATTAGTCGGTCAAAGAACACTCACTGACCGACTAGTTCATCAACTAGTCGGTCAGTCACAAAGCATGGATCGACTAAGAGCAGATCTGAGAAGAGATAGAATTTCAGACCTAGAAAACTAGTCGGTCCAAGAACACTGTCTGACCGACTAGTTTCACAACTAGTCGGTCATCCAATGAACGTAGACCGACTAAGAGGCAAAACAACATAGTCTGAAGGCAAGTTGACTTAGTCGGTCCAAGAACAAAAGTTGACCGACTAGATTGTCAACTAGTCGGTCATCAAACGTTCTTAGACCGACTAACGGTAAACAGTAGCTTAGGAGAAATTTAGAGTGAACAGTCAGTCTCAACTAGTCGGTCAAAGAAGCATCACTGACCGACTAGTTCACAAACTAGTCGGTCGGTGAGTCAACATAGACCGACTAACTGTAAACAGTAAAGAGCTAAGAATTAACTGACAGAAACTAGTCGGTCCAAGAACAGTGGCCGACCGACTAGATCACCATCTAGTCGGTCAGTACTTGTTCTTGTACCAACTAACATGCACAACAAAGTCCGAATCGAAGCGCGACGCTTCGAGGAAGTTAGAGTGAACTTGTGCAAGAATCCTAGAGCTACGAAATGAGTGAAATGAAGATAGAAACGTAAGATATACTCAAGGCTTAACATTCTATCAATCGAAACTAAAAGACTATAAATAAAACCTTAATAAACGGTCTTTGAGAGCTTCGATTGAATCTTCATTACTTCCAAAACGTTGCAAGAGCTTCAACGAAGCTTTAGGCTTGAATACGAGCTTTTGGAAGTGTTGAGATGTCGCTTTGAATGTTCTCGTGAAATTGGCGACGATCTCCAATACTGCGCTCACAAATTGTTAGTTCATGAATTATTTATGTTTGCTCATCATCCAAAACCAAATCCGGGGAGTCCAATATTCAACAATCTCCACCCGGTCAGTGACCCGATCGCCGCTTCTATCAACCGATCGGTTGACTTTCACCAAAAATTCCCTAGACCTATGTCATCTCCACCCAATCTGCCACTATCGCCGCATGTGTCACCCAATCGGTTCATTTATGTGCTGATACATGGCCATCTTCTGATACTGGCCACCCGATCGGTTGATGCATGAACCGATAGGGTGGGGGCAATTTCCTGCACAAATACAAAAAATTATCTAAGTCTCCCAACGAAAATCCCCATAGTAGAATTTACTCACTAAAACTAGTAAACTAATCCTATAAATAACGACAAAAGTTTAGAACATGGGTTGACTCCTATGAAGCGCTGTTGTTTATAGTCGTTTGCTCGACTCCTGATATATGATGTTCATGGGGGTTTGTACGGGTGATGCCCAATGATCGGCATCTTTTCAGCTTTTGGGGGCAGGGGCTCTTGTTGTTGACAGAGGTGAAAGGTGAATTGTCTCAACGTCTCTCCCGCTGGTGGTGTCCGGGGGCTTTTCCCTCATGTAGGCGTCAACCGCCACTCTTCTCAGGATTCAGACTTCATCAGCTGTGAGCTCCAGAGGCTCTTTTCCTTTGCTCTATGTCAGAGTAACCTTCTTAAATCCGGGGGAGTCGACCGTGAGACACACACTTCTTCAGTGACTTCTTCTTTTTCTAGCCCATTGTGTTGCTCTAGGCCTTACAAGCCTTCAGGGGGGTTCCTTAAAAGAACCTCCCAAGCTCCTATTTTAACAATTCTCTCTTCCTCTACCTCCAGTAGATTGCATCTATGTTCCTCCGGTGGATGCTTCATTGACGATGCCAAATCGAATTCTACTTTTTGATCCCCCACGTTCAGGGAAAACTTCCCTTTCTTGACATCAATGAGTATGCTCGTGGTTGCCATGAAGGGTCTCTCGAGGATAATTGGGGTGTGATTATCCTCAGGCATGTCCATAACTACAAAATCGAATGGCACATGCACGCCGCTGACATTTACCGACAAGTCGTCCACTATCCCCATCGGGTACTTTACTGATCTGTCTGCCAGCTGTGGAGTCATTCCGGTGGGTTCAAGCTCACCCATATTTATCCTCTTGTAGAGGGATAGGGGCATTAGACTTACGCTCGCACCCAAGTCGACAAGTGCTCGATTGATTGAGACCTCCCCTATTGAGCATGGGATGGAAAAACTCCCGGGGTCTTTGAGCTTTGGTGGATTGGCTCGTTGAATTAGAGCGCTGCATTTCGCCTTGAGGACAACTTTCCCTTTTCTCGTCCCCTTCGTAACTAAGTCCTTCAAAAAAATTTCATATGAGGGGATTGTCTCGATTGCCTCCAGAAAGAGGATTTGTAGACTCAAGTCTTTCACCATTTCAAAGAATTTTTCGTACTTTTCATCGATTTTTGCTTTGGCGACCCTTGTGGGAATGACACAGTAGGCTTGAAGACCCTTGAGTTGTCGCCCTCATCTTTCTTCTTCTCTCTAGAAGCTCCCTTCGGAGTCACAGGGTTTGACGTTGAAGCTCCATTGTCATTTACTTCCAGATTTGGTCTCTTATTGACCAATGGAGTTTCAGGCTCTTTCACGGCCTCACGCGCCGGAATCTGTGTATCACTCCTCAAGACTATTGCGGAGACATTTGCTTGACATTGTGTCAAGGCTAGTGTTTGATTGGTCCCCTTGGGTTCACTTCTGGCTGGCCCGGTAGTTGCCCTTGTGCCTTCTGAAGACTGGCCACTGGCAACCCCAGCTGGGTCACTTGATCTGCCAAAGACTTTTGCCCAATCTACAGCTGTAGGTTTATCTTCTCCTGATTTGATATATACTGAGTAAGGATGTTTTTGATAGGAGAGACTACCCTTTGTTGATTGTATTGTTGCTGCTGAGGCGGAGGCCGCTGATTTCTAGGAGAGTACTGCTGATATATCTGTAGCGGAGGTGGAGGTGGCTGATATAGCTGATGCTGCTGCTGAGGTTGATGGAGCTGCTGATAGGCTGAAGTTTGGGTGGTTCCGGTTGTTAGGAGAATATGCCAGATTCGAGCTTATCCTTGGTGGATAGGGTGCATTACCAGTCAGATTGTAAAATAGTGCATGACGTCCCCCACGGTTTCGTGTGTGATCATGCAAGTGAAATATTGGATTGGGGGTGTGAGATTTAAATATTTATAACCGCAAGCGCACGGTGTTATAGTGTGGATTGGGGGTTGAACTCAGGGAGGCATGGTTACGCTTGTGTCAGAAAGGACCAAATTCACCCCATGGGTGAGCTAACCCGGATCAGTAGGTGGGTTGTCACAGAAATAGAATGCGAGGGATAAACAATATAAAGGGAAACTCGGGACTTCGGGTTTCCACCCTATCACGTGATTCTCGCTAATACGACCAGCGGATGAGATAACGATCGGAATTAGGGTCTAATGATGAGACGTTTCCTCTACGAGTGATACCAGCGTCCCATGGGCCCGATATTCCGGTCGGTGCCCAGGATGATACGCCGGACTACCCGGGTTCGGTCAGTGGGCATTCCCATGTCCATTAACACTGACCGACTCCGGGAGCACTAAGCTCGCAACGATAACTCCCAACATCTCTTCCTGTCGTTCCCACGTGCTAGGATTCGATGTCTACGCTATGGGCGTGAGCTATGGCTAGGGAGTCAACCACCAAGTTTATTCCCCCTTAGCCCAACGATCAAAGGCGGTATTTTTCCCGCCGATGACAATGAAACACCCCACGTAACCAATAGATTCCTAATCCCTATCAATTTCCTAGTCCTATGGACGCATCAGGGAGAACCCACGAAGGGGTTTCCACCAAAATCCCAGATTAGGGAACTACTCACACATATTAGCTAAAAAGCAATCTAAATGAAAATCGACCGTTAAAAACATAATCAGGTGAATGAAATGCAATAGTAGCAATGCAATTAAGATAATATCAAAGTTTGGTAAAGATCGGAACACTTACAAATGACTAGAAAATTACAGCCGTCACAAGAGAGAAAACAGTAAAAAATACAACAGCCCCCGGTTCTGAAAACCTAGGGCTTATATTTATAGAAAACGACATCACCCGATCGGGTGACTTGCTTCGTTAATCGGCAGCGGTCTTCAGAAACTTCACCCAGCCAGACGAACGATCGGTTGGAGGAAGCAGCTCGTCGTTTGGATCTTGGTGTCGTCGGGTGAACCGATCGGTTGATAAATCAACCGATCAGTTGGAATTATCACCTAAAAAGACAGAAACTTCGGACGTTTTGGCACGGTCTGCTGGCGGTCGGGTGAGCTCTCCGGGTCTTCTCTTTGGGAAAATTGGCTACAGATGAACCGATCGGGTGATGGTCACCCGATCGGTTGGAGTTCAGCTTCAAATTCCCGAGAGATCAGTCAGGTTGAACCGGTCTCTGACCCGGTCGGTTGACGCTCACTTCGCTTCAGCGGCTGTCCGGGTCGTGCACGCGTGCATCACCCGATCGGTTGGCTGTATCCAACCGATCGAGTGGGGGGCTGAAAGATAGAATCTTTGTCGTTTGACCTCCCGGATCATGTGTGACTCATCCCGTTGCTCCGAGGACTTATGATATCATCGTTATGTGTCCCCTACGCTGGCAAACTCCTGCAAACACGTAAAAACACGGAGAAGTTAAAGAAAACAAGAAAATACGAGAAAACGGATACGAGACGGCGGAAAATAACGGAAAAACACAAAAGAAGACGTGCGTGAATATATGAAATATAAACGCACGTCAGTGCACTATCTTGGTCCACCGGTGCCGAGATATCTCCACCATCAAATTGTCCCATTACTTCAGCCTCTACCGTTGCCACATGTTGAGTGTTGGCGCCACCGGCCCCTACCATGAAAGCTGAGATCTGGGTGGAGAGAAAATCAATTTGCTAGACAGTTTGTCAACCTCCTCTACTCGGTGAATTCCCCCAGATTTCGGTGTGGCGTGTTCATCGCACCACCTTTCATTGTTCGATGCCATATTTTCCAGAATGTTTACGGCATCTACTTCATTCCTTGACATGAATGACCCTCCAGCCGCGGCATCCATTGAGGACTTTAGGTCGTCCCTCAACCCATTGTAAAACAAATTTATAATATGCCAGTGGGGGAGCTCATGGTGAGGGCATTTCCGTTGCATTTCCTTAAACCTCATCCATGCCTCATGCAATGATTCATGGCTGGCCTGGGAGAATGAGGAGATCTCGCTCCTCAGCTTCATTGTCTTCTGATTCGGAGTGAATAATGCATATTTAACCCCCCATTTAGCCATTTTTTGTGTGTAAATGATGTTTAATTGGTCTCTAATATGTTCGTATATTGTATACCATCATTTATTAGAGATATCACTTGATTTGTACACAAAGTATGAATTTTAGTAAGTATTTCTGCATTTTTATATTTTTCATGGCTTGGTCTCGATCTCACGATTCCAACGACTATTTATTTGTATTTTTCTAAGATCTGTGCTAATTACTGTGTATTTTTGAATGCAGAATACCAATTAAATGGAGAAATACGCTCAAAATACGAGAAATACGGCCGCCAACCTATCAGAGCGTGACACGTGGCAGCTATCCGCCACTTCCCACTGTATCCAACGGCTGCAATCAATCCAAAAGCGTACGCGTACACGAGCGGAGCGGCAAAAATCGAGGCCGTCAATTGCAGATCGAACGACCACGCTTGTCGAGAGCTGATGAAGCGGGCGGAGAGATAAGGGCGATCGACGCGGCCGAATCCAAGCCGTTGGATTCTAATCCAACGACCATCAGTGTGATGAAACCCAGCGAAGCGGGCGACAACCCCTGGGGCGACGTGGCGATATCTTAACGGCTCATCTCTCGATCCGACGGCGGAGAGAGCTCCCGCGTTTGAAATGAAGCAAACGACGGCAGAGCGATCTGGACTGTCCGCCATTAGATCTGACGATCAGAATTGACTTCGAGCAGCGCTCGGAGATGTTAGCGGGTAGCGGGCGCACAATTATTAAAGGACACGCGGCGCTCTCTCGTCGAATCCCGCTGCGATCCAACGGCCGACATTTGATCCACTCGTGGGTCGGGTTTAAGCTGATTCGGATGCGGTTTTTGAACCCATTAAACCCATAAAACCCGTAATGTTCTTATATGAGGTATTTCTAGGGTTTTTGAGCGTATTCTTGGCGTATTTGTGTGATTTTGGAGCCGATTTTTGCAGAAATTTCCTGAGATTCCAGAGAGCAACCTGAGGTATTTTTCAGAGGCTTTTTAGAGGAAGAAGAAGAGTTTCTTAGGCTAAAGGAGAGCTTATTTGGTGATATCTCTTGAACTTTATTGCATATTTTCAATTCTAGTTACTTTTGTTGATTAGAACCATGTTTAATGAGATGAAATCCTTGATTATTTTCAGTATGTGTGGCTAAATTATTATTGTTCATGGTATGGTGTAGTTAGGGGATATGATTTGAATTTATTTGGTTGAATTGTCACGCTAAAACTGTTAACGTTGATAAAGTTATAGTCTTTAGTTTAAAATCTCATCTTCATCTTCCAAAAGAATATGATTGAGTTGATGATCGCCTCACAAGGGTGAGTTTTGATCTCCCCAAAAGGGAGTTTCATATCTTATATTCGAAAGATTATAACTTTAGCAACGATCGTATTCAATATTGTGCTTTAATCTCCACAAGGGTATTTTCCGATGAATTTCTCTCAAAAAGAGGTTTCATTGAGTTATCGTTAATCAACCAAGTTAATACAAATCATGGACCCTAACGAACCCATATTATGTGCATACTTCTCATAGATATTTTTATAAACGAAACTTTCTTTTGCTCGTATTGTTCACGAATTAAAAACCACGATCAAACTCATTCAAACCATCATCATTAAAAGTGGTTGGTCTCTTTACGTTGACTTTCTATTTGATTTAAGCTTTGTGGTTGCAACAGATTTTCTCCCGAGGATTCGACATCTGGACTTCCAGATCTATATTACTTGCACGGACTCTTTCGCTTGAGAGAAGCACATTCTTGGGCTAAGCAAGTTTTTGGCGCCGTTGCCAGGGAGAATGGTTCGTTACCACGGTTTATTTCATTAGAGGAGCTTCGGTGAGATCTTTCCACTTTACTGTACATAAATTTTTGTTTATTATTATATATTAAAAAATGGAGTATATGAATTTCTATTGCACAAACGATTGGTATGATGCAGAGTATAATGCTGCACACAAACATAGGATGGAGATGCTCAAGATCATTAGTTTTAATCAGACTGATTGTGAAACTTTCTTTCAGGCCTGGAGGAGGTTCACAGACATAATATCAAGCTATCCGCATCATGGGTACACAAAGGAAGAGCTTATGGAGTCCTTTCTAGATGGACTACGACCACAGCTGCAGGATTTTTTGGGAGTCAGGACGCCGACAGAGGCGTGGAAATACATGGAGTCTTTACAAGAGAATGAAGAAATCATGAAAGAGACTTCAGAGTGCGATTCAACGGAGCCTTCATGCCTTGATCAAGGGGAGCAAAGCGTAGACGTACCTTTGCAATCCTTGAAAGAAGAAGTTTATTTACTCATTCAGACACAGGAGGCCACATCCCATCTATTCCAAGAGAACTTCCTTGCTCGGAGTCGGCAGATTCAGAAATCCATTGAAAATCTTAATTTGATTGCCACTTGCTTAGAAGAAAATAATTATTATGAAATTCAACTTCAAGAACCTGAAATGAGTTCATCTTCTATTGCAGGTACATCGAGCGAGCCATGTCACGATGAAGGTACAAATCAGAACATTAACATGGCTGGAAGCGTGTGCAAAAGAGAGGACGACCTAGCTATTTTGAATGAACCGGAGGAGGAAATAGCGAGGGAAATGTGTTCAGAGATTATCGCTATGGAGCCCGAACCATTCCCTCCCCCAGTTTTTTCCCAAAATCATTTACCCCTCTCCCCAATGACTGAGCATCATACCGAGAGTAGTGCATATCTTTCAGGGAGTAGACATCAATATGCTTTAATTTATTTCGCCTATTTTGATGACTACGTTTGGAATATTTTTATTGAAAAGAATCTTAAACTAAAATGGATTGACGTGACTCATTTCTTGCAGGATACAGGTGAACATCTTATAGAGATGATGGGAGTTACGTTGCTGGGATCCAGTTTAGTCATTGGAGGAAAATTACTCCCCGAGGAGCGCAAGGAGCAAATTGAACAACTTCCTCCACAATTAAAGATTCGAGATCCGCCATTTGACCACGGTGTGTTCTTTCCATTAGTGTAGTTTTTATATGCTTTCTAGGTTGGTTGCTTTGGATAAACTCGTACGCCTTTCGACATTGAGGACAAGTCCATCTTAGTTGGGGTGTGTGTATGAGACCTTAAGATTTTTTTGGATCTTTTTTTTTTCAAAAACAAGGCAAAGAAAAGATTAAATCACCATTTTCATCTTTTAAAACTCCTTCTTATACCACAAACGTGGATGATTATGCGTTATTTGAGTTCTAAAAATTGTTTATGGCTTGAGTTAATTATTTTTCCTTCATGGAATTACTCGTTAATATGCTATTCATGAAAATTTTCAATTGCCATGAATAATATCTCGAAATAGTTTGAATTTATTTCAGGCATGCTTATGTGATGATAAAAGCTTAAGTATACACGATTTATTATAAAAGTCTTCAAGTTGAAGAGGAATTTGGCTGTGGTTACTAATGTTTATGTTCGAGAATGGGTGTTGAGTTGCTTACAAAAAAACAGCAAAAAGGATAAAAATGAAGAAACAAAAAAAATGAATAAGTATGTCACTAAAAAATAACTTAGTTGCTCAAGTAGTACAGTCCGAGGGGTCCTTTTTGGCCTAATGCCCTATTATCGTCTGATTTGGAAGCCATTGACCAGAAACTCACTCATTTGATGGAGCGATCCAAGTTATACATTTTTCCGCAAATGTTGCTTTATGTGCGTTACGTGGAACTAATAAAAGAAAAGAAGTGGTGAATAATCTAAGCAACTAAAGATACCCATGATTTGAATGATCGTTTTGATAGGCCAATTCCTTCGAAATGAGAAGACTAGAATATAACGACGTGTTATACTTTCGCTTGCGCAAAATGATGCTTGCATGTTATTTATTCAAATTAAATTAGAGAAAATATCTTGTGATTGATCTTGTTCATGGATTGAGTATATTGATGGTCTAAATCATGTTGGAAAGCGTATTATTGGGCCATGCCATAAGCGATTGATAGAATTTATTGTTTTATTAATCATCCATATTCATCGCTCTTTTTGCTAGAGACTAGCAAAACTGTAACGACTGGTTTTCATGTATTTGGATTATCTATATTATATATATGTTTTGGAGGATTTTCTCCTCATGTGTGGTTTTTGTCTCCGTAGTTTTCGTTTTCGTTCGTTTCGTCGTGTTTTCCTAGCTTCTTCCATTGATCGTCGATTTCAGAGTAAGTCATTCGTGATGGGCTTCATATCGGTCATATCTTATTGTTAGATCAAGCCTAGGAGTCTTAGGAATCGATCCCGGAGTTTCGCGCTCCATTTCGGAACTTTCTGTGCACGTTAGCCGGTACAAGAAGGGGAACCGACCGACTAGATGACGATTTAGTCGGTCGGTGAACCTTCATGGACCGACTAGTGGGCCTTGTTAATTATTCAGGAGTTACTGTTTATCGTTAGTCGGTCTAAGAACATTTGTCGATCGACTAGGTTGCAAACTAGTCGGTCAGCAATCGTTCTTTAACCGACTAGCTCTATGATCATTTTTGATACCAAGTATTATTCATTCTTAGTCGGTCTAAGAACGTTCGTCGACCAACTAGATGAGAAACTAGTCGGTCAGTAGTTATTCTTTGACCGACTAAATCTAAATCCTATTTTTCGTCAGGAGTTACTGTTTACACTTAGTCGGTCTGCGTTGGTCAACCGACCGACTAGTTCCCAAACTAGTCGGTCAGAGGTTGCTCTTTGACCGACTAATCAGTGTCGAAACCCTAATTTCTGGGCAGTCGCCAGGTCGTTTTCTATTTAAACCCCACTTCGTTTCTTTTCTTTCTTTCTCTTCTCCTGGCCTCTTTCCGTCCCCCTTGACCTCTGATCTTCCCCAACCTTCCTCTAGCTCTTCCCCTTCATCAAGAGCCTCTCCCCCTCTCCATTTAGGCCGGCCACCACCTCTAGGTCGTCGGAAAACCCCCAAAAATCCCCAAAACCCCATTTCTCCAGAATTTCTCCACATTTCCAGATCTGAACCCTAGGTTCCCCGGATCGTTTCTTCCGTCACCGTGCTTGCTCGGCATCGTTCTTCCGCTAACGATTCGGTAATAACTCGACCCTATAGAGATCTTTTAACCCATTTGTGTTTTTGTAAAACCCTAATAAAAAAACTAGGTTGGATGTTGTTCTAATATTGTTTTGCCATGGCAACGATCTCATCTCCGTAGTTAGCATTTGTGTGACGGCCTCGTTGATCGTCATCCTCGGTGCTAGGCAAGTGAAACTTGCCACTTAGGGTTTTAGGCCATGTCTTAGGCCATTTGCTTGTTGTAGGCGTAAAAGAGACTAGGCGACGAAATGATACTCGCCTAGGCGCAAATTTCAGGAACTAGCTTGACAACGAAGCTAGATCCGACATTTATCATGTTGCACAACTACCATGTCATGTTTAATTTCAATTAACGGTACGCGAATTAATTGTCATGTCATTGCATTCTTTAAGTGTTCCCGTAATCGCGTAGCTCCGCTACACCTTGTGAAATGATTGAGGCTAGGCACCTGCTTTAGCGGGCACAACCCTACGCCAAATTGTGAACCTAATAACAAGCTCTTGTGCGGAGCAACCCTGGCTCATTCACTGAGCATCGTGTACAGGGACCCTGGCTTGTTTACGTGTGGGATGGGGTAAGGGTTAAGCGGCCAATCATCTGGGAGTCTGCCCGATCAGTAACTTCAGTTGTAAGGCGTAAACTCTGGGTTCTGGGGTAGTGTTAAGCGGCCAATCAGTGTGAATGTCCAACAGTTCAGCTGTAAGGCGTAAACATCTACAAATGACTTGAAACGTGACTAGTGAAAAGATCGAGATTGTTAGTAGCTTGGCTACTCTTGACATGCCCTGATAATTGTTCTCTTGTAATTATTATTTCACCATGTCTTATTTGTGCGCTCATATCATAACTGCCATGTCATGCATACTATAACTGCTAGGTTGTTAGTTTGCCTTCCTTTTCAGTTTCCTTGCCCAAGTCTTTTAGACTTGCTGACATGTGCCCCTTTACTCTTTTGGGTGACGCATGTTAGATCCCGAGCCTGAGTTCATTGTAGAGGACGAGGTGTTTGCGGACGCCGAGCTCGAGCCTGTGTTTGACGAGGACTTCATGGACACGGGTGATCAGTCGTAGAGACTGTTTATGTTGTTGTTTAGACTATTTAGTTGTCGGTGCGTGGCACCAATACTCTGTTTATGTTTGTCTTTGTTTGGCCTTGTTCTGGGCCTTTAGACTATTTCTTTTAGCCTGGTGGCTTTTCTGGATGTTGAACTTAATTTTAATGTTGGACAAATTCTGAGATTTGAGATTTTATTTCTGTCTCTCCTTGTGCTATTATTGTTGTTCCGTTTGTGGTTACAAGGACCTGCTTATGTTTTATTGACGCTTATCGGGTTTGGGGCTTCACCGCTCCACTCTCGTGCGGACCTTTTCACGTCTCGCCTCCATTTTAGGGAAGCGGGGCGTGACAGGTTTTAGTGGTGGCCCATGCAGGTCCTTCTGTAACTGTGAATATCGGGATAACGATAATAATAATAGAATGTCCAATAAACTAAGTTCGACATCCGAGTCATAAGCTATGAGTCTAATCTATCTCGTTTTCTGTGTCATTAGATGGCAGGAAGGCGATTTACTCGTGGTGGTGGTAGTAGTGCACCCCTCAGGACGAAGAGCCTGAGCGGGAACCCACCAATGGGGAGATGATGCAGATGATGCTTCAGATGATTCAGGTGTAGCAGGGCGTGCTCCTGCAAGTCCAGAATGCTCCAGTTGTCCGAGCTGGTCGGGCAATCCAGGATGCCCCTCGCTCCGAGCCGGGAGCGAAGCAATTTCGGGAGCTGGGTCCCGCATATTTTTATGGGTCTGAGGGTCCTCTGGCTGCCGATGAGTGGATTCGGAACATTGAGGATAACTTGAAGATGGCCAAGATCACCCCGGCTGGATGTGTTGATTTGGCGAAGAGGCAACTCAAGGATAATGCTCGGAACTGGTGGGATGCAGAAGAGAAGATGTTGGTGGAGCCGATAGCTTGGGCTACCTTTAAGTCCAGGTTTGATGAGGAGTTCTTTCCGAAGGCTGCCAGAAAGGAGATGCTGCAGCGCTTTATTGATCTGAAGCAAGGGAGCTTGACGGTGGACCTGTACCACCAAGAGTTCACTAGGCTTAGTCGGTTCGCACCGAAGATGGTGCAGGATGCTGATGAGAGGGCTCAGAGGTTCCTGCAGGGACTTGCTTTGGAGCTTCAGAGTTTTGTGTCTTCCTCTGATCTGGACTCTTATCAGAAGGTTCTGGTCGCTGCGAGGAGCCAGTAGCTGAACCTGAGCCAGAGGAGGGGACATGTTTCTGGAGCGGGGAAGAGGCCTATGGAGCAGGCCAGGGCGGTGGTTAGGCCTGGTTTCAAGCCTAATCATCCGGTGCAGTTCAAGAGGCCAGTAGGGCCTATTCAGAAGACTTTCCATTTCTGCGGCAAGCCTGGCCACATCAAGGATCAGTGTAGGAAATTTCTGGGCCAGTGCTTGGTTTGTGGTGATGATTATTATGTCGCGAAGGATTGTCAGCATGCGAATCAGTTGCGGAGGGCACCAGTTGCAGCTCAGCCGTTGCAGCAGAGAGTGCATGTTCCTGTCGGTCGTGGAGCAGCTCTTGTCCCTCAGAGACAGGCTTTTCAGCAGGCTTTTCCGCCGAGGCGACAGGCTTTTCTGATGACAGCTGTGGAGAACATGGCTGTGGATGAGGTTATCGCAGGTAATCCTCATTCTAGCTGTTCCTATCTTATTTGGCTTTGTTTGTTAGATTATGTTGTTTGCTTGAACATGATTTTTTGCTAGGCTAGGGCTTGATTGTTAATTGCTTGTTAGGTGTGATTTTGGTGTGCACATTTCCTGCACGAGTCCTCTTTGACTCTGGTGCATCGATGTGCATTATTTCTCGGAGCTTCGTGGAGAAGCATTCCTTGTCGACGTTCCCTCTTTCCAAGAATTGGAATATCGTCACGGGAAATGGCGTGGTCTCGGTGCATCTTGGTTGCAATTCTTGCTCGTTGGTGGTTTGTGGACATGAGCTTTACGCTGATTTCATTGTCCACGACATCATCAACTATGATGCGGTCCTTGGGATGGATTGGATTACGAGCTTCTACGCTACGATCGACTGTCGGAAGAAGAAGGTGGTGTTCGAGATTCCCGGACATCCTGTCTTTGCGTTCAGCCAAGGTAGCAGTTCGCTTGGTCCGATCAGATTTCGGGCCAGGCCGGTGGAGGTTGTGGCTTTGCAGATAGAGCTGGAGAGGCCAGCGGTTGTGCGGGACTTCGATGACGTCTTCCCCGAGGAGATGTCTGGATTGCCACCTGATCGCGCTCTGGAATTTTCTATTGATCTTATTCCGGGAGCGAAGCCGATTTCGAAGGCGCCATATCGTATGGCTCCCGCAGAGTTGGAGGAGTTGCGGAAGCAGCTGGATGAGCTTTTGCAGAAGGGTTATATCAATCTTAGTGTGTCTCCGTGGGGAGCACCGGTGCTGCTGGTGAAGAAGAAGGATGGTTCGCGTCGCATGTAAGTGGACTATCGGGAGTTGAATGCGGTGACCATTAAGAATAAATACCCGTTGCCTCGCATCGATGATATTTTTGATCAGCTTGGAGGTTCGAGGGTGTTTTCGAAGTTGGATCTAAGGAGTGGTTATCATCAGCTGAAGGTGAAGAAGGAAGATGTTCCAAAGACAGCATTCAGGACGAAGTATTGACATTACGAGTTCGTGGTTATGCCTTTCGGTGTAACCAATGCACCCGCAGTTTTCATGAATTTGATGAAACTGATCTTCTATGACTTTTTAGATAAGTTTGTCGTTATCTTTATTGACGACATTCTGATCTATTCAAAGTCGGAGGAGGAACATGCCTCGTACTTGAGGACCGTGTTGGAGATTTTGAAGAAGCATCGTTTGTATGCCAAGTATTCGAAGTACGAGTTTTGGCTGGACAGAGTTGCTTTTCTGGGGCATGTGGTGACTGGTGATGGTATTTCAGTGGATCCCGAGAAGATCATGGCCATCAGAGAGTGGCCTGTTCCGCAGTCAGCGTCTGAGATCTGGAGTTTCCTTGGACTTGCTCGTTACTATCGACGCTTCATTAAGGACTTTTCCCGTATTGCTGAGCCGATGACCAGATTGACGCGGAAGGATGTACCTTTTATTTGGTCGGGTGATTGTGAGAATGCCTTTGGAGTTCTGAGGGAGAGATTGACGACTGCCCCTATTCTTGTTGTGCCTGATTGCAGCGGTGGATTTGAGATCTTTTGCGATGCTTCTGGCAAGGGTCTCGGTTGTGTGTTGCATCAGCACGGGCATGTTGTGGCGTATGCTTCGCGTCAGCTCAAGACTCATGAGAAGAATTACCCGACACATGATTTCGAGTTGGCTGCTGTCGTGTTTGTGCTCAAGATTTGGAGGCACTTCCTGCTGAGTGAGAAAGTGAAAATCTTCACCGATCACAAAAGCTTGAAGTATATTTTACTCAGAAGGAGCTCAACATGCGACAGCGTCGATGGTTGGAGCTCATGGCGGATTATGAGATTGATTTGCAGTATCACCCTGGCAGGTGAATGTGGTTCCTGATGCGTTGAGTAGGCTTCCAGCGGTGATGATTTTGACCTCACAGTTGAGATTGCAGCAGGATTTTTGCGAGTCTGGATTTGAGATTGTTCTTCCTGGAGTAGCTTCTTCGTTGATGAGTATGCAGATTCAGTCGACGATCGTGGATTGGATCAAGGCTGGCCAGGCTGAGGATCCGAAGCTGGTGAAGATTTGGAAGCAGGTGGAAACCGGTCTGCGGACTGACTTTTTGATTCATGGGGATGGCTCGCTGAGGTTTGGAGCCAGGTTATGTGTGCCAGCCGGGGGTATTAGGGAGGAGTTGATGGTTGAGGCACACAGTTCGCCGTATTCTGTGCATCATGGCGGGACCAAGATGTACAAGGATCTTCATCTGAACTATTGGTGGCATGGTATGAAGAGGAGTGTGGCTCGGAGTGTAGCCAAGTATTTGGTTTGCCAGCAAGTGAAGGCGGAGCATCAGCGTACGGCAGGGTTACTGCAACCGCTTCCGATTCCGGAGTGGAAGTGGCAACACATCACTATGGATTTCGTGACTGGATTACCTCGGAGTACGAAGCAGAATGACGCGATTTGGGTGATCGTAGATCGATTGACCAAATCCGCGCACTTTATTCCATTCCGAGTGGGACAGTCCACTGAGGCGCTAGCGAGAAGATATATGGAGGTAAATTCTTTTGCTCTCCGTTTTTTTTTCCTTTTTCCTAGTTTAGATAGTGATGTAACGTGAATCGTGCAGGAGATTGTATGACTTCACGGAGTCCATGTGAGTATCGTGTCGGACAGAGACACGAGGTTCACATCTCAGTTCTGGCAGAGTTTGCAGAAGAGTTTGGGTACGCGTCTGAGTTTCAGCACGGCGTACCATCCGCAGACGGATGGCCAGTCCGAGAGGACGATTCAGATCTTGGAGGACATGCTGAGGGCGTGCATGTTGGATTTCAAGGGTTCGTGGGAGTACCATCTGTGGGAGGACCATCTACATCTGGTAGAGTTTTCCTACAACAACAGTGCATGCGACATATGGCTAATAAAGGGGGAATATCTTAAGCTTATGTTGTACCATGCATATGGTACAACTTAAGCTTATAATGTGCCATGTATCATGGTACACCTTAATTAAGTTGTTCCAAAGGAACAACTTACCCTAAAATAACTACCTTGGGGGCTATAAATAAGACCCAAGGGTAAGCCATGTCTTACACCTTTTGCATGAAATTCATGCATGCATCTTCTTCCTAGCGAAGCTCTGCAGAAATCCTTTCTCTTCCTCTTTCCAAGTTCTTAATCTAAATTAGAGATTTAGATTATGGATTAGTAGCCTTACTCCATTCGTGAGAAGACTCGATCCGTCGTGGCGAATCCGAAGGCAAAGTTCCGAGACTACCGTTCCGCATACGCAAGCGTAAGTCTCAACTTTAATTATCGATCCTAACTCTGTTTTGGCAGGATCCTACATTGGTATCGGAGCCATATGGGTTCGCCCCGGTCAAACCACCACCCCGTCGAAACTATGAACGAGTCGTTGTCTTTTTCACGAATGGGTCTCCTACTATTACGGATATAGTAGGAATGCTTCGTGACGGAGAGAACGCAGCGGTTGTTCTTTTCACGTTAGGGTCTCCTATCATTACGGATATGGTAGGAACTCTCCGTGACGGGAAGAACCGACCGTTCACATAGTAAGTTATTTTTCATTTTTGGCACACGGCCATTAGGAAATAACTAATTTCTCGACGAACGGGTGCTTCATCGACGAACGGGTGCTTCATCGAGGAAGATGATGGTAGTTATTTCCATCGGGTAAGAGGAAATTTGGTACATGTGCACCATGGCCAAATGGGCTATGAAGGCCATGCACCCCCCCTCTTCAAGCGGAGGGGGTTGGCTACGGCCAATAACCACCGGCGACCACCCCATCAAGGGGGAGGAATAAGTGCGGCAACCCCATTCAAGGGGGTGGCCGGCCATGGCCAAAGGGGCCATGGCCGGCCAACGCCAAATGGCCTTGGCCATGACTGGCCATGGCCAAGCCATGGCCGGCCATGGCCAGGCCAACAATCGCCGGCCAAGGCCAGGCCGGCAGTGGCCGGCCTTGGCCAAGGCCAGGCCGGCAGTGGCCGGCCTTGGCCAAGGCCGGCCGGCCAAGCCGGCCCTGGCAGAGGCCAGGGCCGGCGCCCTGGCCACTGCCAGGGCCAGGCCGGCCCTGGCAGAGGCCAGGGCCGGCGCCCTGGCCTCAGGCCAGGGCCTGGCCGAGGCCAGGGCAGGAGCCCTGGCCCCGGCCAGCGGCCAGGCCGCCCTGGCAGAGGCCAGGGCGGCGCCCTGGCCTCAGGCCAGGGCCTGGCCGAGGCCAGGGCAGGAGCCCTGGCCCCGGCCAGCGGCCAGGCCGCCCTGGCAGAGGCCAGGGCGGCGCCCTGGCCTCAGGCCAGGGCCTGGCCGAGGCCAGGGCAGGAGCCCTGGCCCCGGCCAGTGGCCTGGCCGGCCGGCCCTGGCAGAGGCCAGGGCCTGGCCGGCCCTGGCCGAGGGGGCCAGGGCCCCTGGCCGGCCAGGGCAGAGGCCCTGGCCGGGAAGAAGTTTCTTTCGAAAAATTGTTCGACCAATTGGAGTTTTTGGTCGACCAATCTGGCAGAAGGTCTGGGTCGATTGCAAACTTGCCAACTGACCCATACGGGGTGACAAAAGGCATTGGCCAAACTCGAATGTGCAGATTAGCCCATACGGGGCTAACCATAGTGCCGACTAGTTCATACGGAACTAACGTTTTTAATGAAGTTTTTCATTGGGCTCTACTCCTTGAAGATTAGCCATAGTGCTCTACTTCATGCGAGATTAGCCATGTCATTGTGCTCTACTCTACGGAGATTTGCCAATGTACTTGTGACGTTGTGCTCTACTCTACAGAGACTAGCCAACGTGCTTTCAAATTTTTGGAAAAAGATGTTTTTCAAATAGGTTATGTCCCGTCCTTAAATCGGGATAGCGCAATTTAGAATTCCAAGTCCTACCACGATCCGGCCATGGTTATCTAACCCATGGGTGTGTAGAACAGGTCTCGTGGCTTGGCAATTGTTGCGTTAAAATTCTTTGCGCTAATTCTCACCTATTCTATTTTGAAAGATATGTTTTTCAAAGTAAATTTCCGCTGCTAATACCATACGGGTATTATTTCTGATTTCTTTTTACTTAAAGATAAGTAAGAGGGATACTTTGAAAGTTACTTCTAGATGGTAGTTGGGAACGTAGTGAACTTCTCGATTCTAGAGTAACATTTCAACGCATCAAGGAACTTATCAAGTGTTTAAAGAATCGAAACTTTATGCATAGAATTTTGATCGTGTTTTTCCTTCTCTTTGCAGTTTTTTGAATCGAATATGTCTACCGCTTCTAAGAACATTGTCGCAGAGCTTAACAAAGGTGAAAAGCTCAACGGCGACAATTATAAACTTTGGTCAATAAAGATCCAATATGTTTTGGAGGAGCAAGATGTGCTCGAGACACTCCAAAACATAATGGTTGAACCTGAGTTGGGCAATACGGCCCAACACAAGAGGGACCGGGAAGCTTATGATACTTGGACTCGAAAGAACAAAATAGCACGCATTACGTTACTGTCCGCGATGGACAATGACATAATGCGTCTATTTCGGGAATTCGATCTAGCAAAGACATATGGTCTGAGCTAGAAGTAAAGTTTGGTGGAACTTCGGTTACCAAACTCCGCTCCTTGAATATTCAATTTGATTCGTACAAGATGCGACGAGATCATTCTATGAAGAAGCATCTCTGCCACATGGCGAATCTTATATCTGAATTAAAGGATGCGGGGTGTTACGCTGTCTGACGAACAGCAGATCCAAGCAGTCATTCGTTCACTCCCAGATAGCTGGGATAACATGAAAATGCATCTCACTCATAATGAGTGCATTAAAACTTTAAGCGATGTATCGAAACACCTCGAACTCGAGGAAGAGCGGATTCAAGCCGCAAAACCAAGTGCAGAAGTGCACGTGGCCGCTAGTTCCTCACATGGAGGAAATAAGCGGAAGAATAAACGCTTAAGGTTTGTGAACGAACGAAAGCAAGAACCGGAAACCTCAAAGAAGACTAAGAACAAAAAGTGGCAAAAGAATGTGCACTCAAAGAAGAAAAACTTGAAGAAGATCAAGTGCTTTAAGTGCAACAAGTACGGTCACTTCGCCCGTACATGTACGGATGGAAGTGATAAGGTAACTTGTAGGGCTAGTTACATATGTGTTTCTAGTTCCATGTTTCTTGCTGAATCTAACTATTTTTGGTTGATTGATTCAGGGGCCACAGACCACGTAGCGAAGGACAGAAGGTTCTTCGTAGAGTATCGAAGGATAACTCAAGGAACAAAGTGGATATACGTCGGCAACAACACTCGTGTTGAAGTCAAAGGCGTCGGAACATGCAAGCTAGTTCTCGACAACGGCCGGACTTTATTATTGCACGACGTCCTCTTTGCTCCAGATATTAGAAGAAATATCGTATCCGTGGTCATGTTAATGTCTTTAGATTATGAGTGGAGGTTCTATAAACAATCTGTTGACCTTGTTTGTAATAATTCTTTGATTGGTTCTGGTAATGTTTGTAATGGATTAATTGTATTAAACACAATGTATGATGATTCTTCTTCCATTAATGAAAGTTTTCATTTGACAAATGCTTCTAACTCTGAATCTGAGATCATTTGTTGGCATGCAAGACTTGGTCATATTGGACCAACTAGAATGGATAGACTTGCCAAAAGTGGCTTGCTATCTAATGTTTCAAAAGTTGAAATGTCAACTTGCGAACATTGTCTTGTAGGGAAAACTTGTCGCAAGCCATTTGGAACTGGCACAAGGGCCGAAGTTCCATTACAGCTTATCCATTCGGACATTTGCGGTCCAATGAATGTTAAGACAAGACGCGGGAAGTCCTATTTCATCACATTTATTGATGACTTCACCCGTTTCGGTCACATTTATTTGATTTCCACAAACATGAAGCTTTAACTTGCTTCAAAAACTATATGAGTTTAGTGGAAAATCAACTAGATCGCAAGATAAAGGTCTTGCGAACCGATCGGGGTGGAGAATATCAATCAACGAATTTTAAGGAACTCTGTGATGAAAAAGGCATAGTTCATCAAATAACTATGCCTTATACTCCACAACAAAATGGTGTTGCGGAAAGAAGAAATAGGACATTGATGGAAATGGTCCCGATCAATGATGTCACAGGCAAATTTGTCTATCACCTTTTGGGGTGATGCATTATTGACGGCAGCGTTCATCTTAAACCGTGTACCCTCGAAGTCGGTAAGTTCTACTCCTTATGAGTTGTGGAACAATAGAACTCCAGACTTAAGCATTCTAAAACCTTGGGGTTGTGCCTCTTATGCACATTTATCCTCTCACAAATATGGCAAACTTGGGCCACGTGGGAGGAAGTGTATCTTCATCCGATACGCTGAAAACTCCAAAGGATATGCTTTCGTCGGTCAAGAGGACAATGGAGGTCTTATAGAATTCGAATCGAGGGATGTTGTCTTCTTGGAAAATGAGTTTCCAAGACAGGGTGAGATAAGTCAAGACTTATCCTTGTTTGAGACTTGGGATCAAGAAGGATCGGAACATTTGAGTGGGAGAATTCTTGGTGAAGAAGAAAATACGTTTCAAACTTCACCAATGGATGATACGAACGATACCAATCCTATTCCGAGTGGGAGTGATATATTCCAAGTGGGAGTGATGTCATTCCAAGTGGGAGTGATCAAACTCAAACAAGACGTAGTAATCGAACGAGGCTAACACCTCTAAGATTTGAGGATGAATTTCCTCAAACATTCATGACATTACTACAAGATGATGACGAACCTGCAAATTTCAAACAGGCCGTCACATGCCCTGCTAAAGATAAATGGATAGCGGCAATGGAAGAAGAACTTCAATCCATGAAAACAAACCAAGTCTGGGACTTGGTTGATTTACCTAAGGGACGTAGAGCCATTTGGAACAAGTGGGTTCTCAAAATCAAGCATAAGGCTGATGGCTCCATCGAGAAATATAAAGCTCGCCTTGTTGCGAAAGGTTTCACGCAACAGGAAGGAATAGACTACGAAGAGACTTTCTCTCCTGTCGTGCGTTTTACCTCCATTCGCTTAATTCTGGCAATGGTGGCTTGTTTGGACCTCGAATTACATCAGATGGATGTAAAGACTGCTTTTCTTAACGGAGAACTAGATGAGGAGATCTACATGGAACAACCAAACGGGTTCGTACAAGAAGAAAACAAACATAAGGTTTGTAAACTTCGTAAATCCATATATGGTCTTAAACAATCTCAAGGCAGTGGTATATGCGATTTCAAGAAGTCGTTTTGTCGTATGGTTTCTCCATGCTCGACGAAGACAACTGCGTATATATTAAGAGGATTAAAAACAAGTATGTAATTATGTCTCTTTATGTAGATGACATACTTATAGCCGGAAATGATAAGCGTCTTATATTGGATATCAAAGCTTGGCTTTCATCCGTCTTTGAGATGAAAGACATGGGTGAAGCTGCATATATCCTTGGGGTTAAGATCTCAAGGAATCGTTCCAAGAAACTTCGTTCTCTCTCTCAAGAGACATATATAAAGAAAGTTTTAGAACGGTTTAATATGCAGGATTGCAAGCCAATTGATACTCCAATAAGCAAAGGCGAGGGTCTATGTTTGGAGATGTGTCCCAAAGATCCAAAAGAAAAGAAAGTTATGGAAAAAGTTCCATACTCCAGTGCTGTCGGGAGTCTGATGTACGCCATGATGTGTACCAGACCGGACATTTGCTATGCTGTTGGTATGGTAAGCCGTTACCAATCCAACCCAGGACAAGCACACTGGAAAGCGGTGAAGAGGATATTAAGATACCTCAAAGGGACTGCGGACTATGTGTTATGCTATCAAGGCAATACCTTGAGACTCGAAGGCTATACCGATGCTGATTGGGCGGGTGATCTCGACGAGCGAAGATCTACCTCAGGTTTTGTTTACTTGCTCGGGAATGGTGCAATATCCTGGAGCAGCAAGAAGCAACCTGCATCGCCTTATCAACCATGGAAGCCGAATTCGTAGCATTCAGCATGGCGGTCCAAGAAGCTGTTTGGCTTAGGAAATTCTTAGACAGGCTGACGAATGCCTCTGACTCGAGCACTGTTCCTATATACAGTGATAGTCAAGCTTCGATTGCCTATGTCAAAGATCCTAAATTTCATTGTAAGACCAAACACATTGATATTCGATTCAAGTTTGCGAAGGATTATGACAAACGAAGGAAGTAGACATAGGATACATATCCACGCATGAGATGATAGCGGATCCCCTTACCAAGGCGATCCCCAGAGATGTGTTTTTCAAACACTTATCATCTATGGGAATGCGTAGGTGCTGAGCTGTATCATGTAATATTTCCCATGTCTATAGAAGATCAAATTTAATTTGCATATAAGTTTCTTACAAATGATTTTATATACATTTGTGTTTAAGTCTCAGCTATTTTATTGTGTGTATGTCGGACAGATTAAGGTTGGCTCTCTCACATGAGCAACCGCCTTATCTTATCAGATGGATAAGATAGAGATGAGACTAAGTTTAAAGTCAAAATCATTAGACAAATGATTTAGAGTCGTGACTTAAACAAGATAGTCGAATAAAAGATCTGCATCATACGGATGCTTACAAAAGATCTGAGATCTGTATCACAAGGATATTTGAAAGAGATCTCGTAGGATTTTAAATCCTATCTGTCTTATGCAGGATGAGAGTCCGTGAATATTTCACGAGTAGTAAGGGGACTCAAAAAGATAGGCACAGTGGTGTCTGATCTTTTCATCCGTACAACATCATTAAGACATACTCTCCCTGGGAAAGGAGTGATGTTGTAATACGTGTTCATACCACGTATGCATTTCGACCACTGAGTTAGTAGCAATAGTGTTTGCTATTATGTGAGACTCAAAGGCCATACGGGTCTTAACTCTTACCCTCAAGGACTCCAATTGGTTCCTTTAGATTTGACGAGATGATCGCTATCTTAGCGTGTTACTAATGGGCTATGGTAATTCGGCTCGGCGGGGCACGTTAGAAAAGCGAATCAAGTCAAGATCAGAAGGTTCACAAGAAAAGGAAGATTGATTTCATATTCGCATTTAGACTTTAATGATTCAAAGCTGGCCAGCCAATTGTAATCCAGATGGGATTCAATTGTTGAATATAAAGTATAAGAAATGCGAAGAAATAATCTAGGGTAAAGCATGCGTTGAACTACTCAACTTTGCACCTTCGAGGTCGTTGTGTATCTCTAACAAGTGCACAACAACAGACTCTACGCGCATGACGGTCGCACGGTCTATTTCTCGGTATGATAGATGAAAGAACTAAGGGAAAAACGTTCTCTTACAATCCCCTCAAGTGTGAGTGGGAGATGTTGGATATGGAAGACGTTTGTACACCCTTGTGGGGGATGTACGAGGGAATACGGACCTCGAACGTCGCGTACACGAAGTCGTGTACAAAGGGAATCTGTTCCCTTGCGGAGAGGATCTCTGGATGAGTGGGAAAGTCGCATTATATATGCATAAGTGCATGCGACATATGGCTAATAAAGGGGGAATATCTTAAGCTTATGTTGTACCATGCATATGGTACAACTTAAGCTTATAATGTGCCATGTATCATGGTACACCTTAATTAAGTTGTTCCAAAGGAACAACTTACCCTAAAATAACTACCTTGGGGGCTATAAATAAGACCAAAGGGTAAGCCATTTCTTACACCTTTTGCATGAATTCATGCATGCATCTTCTTCCTAGCGAAGCTCTGCAGAAATCCTTTCTCTTCCTCTTTCCAAGTTCTTAATCTAAAATAGAGATTTAGATTGTGGATTAGTAGCCTTACTCCGTTCGTGAGAAGACTCGATCCGTCGTGGCGAATCCGAAGGCAAAGTTCCGAGACTACCGTTCCGCATACGCAAGCGTAAGTCTCAACTTTAATTATCGATCCTAACTCTGTTTTAGCAGGATCCTACACCATCTACATCTGGTAGAGTTTTCCTACAACAACAGCTTCCAGGCGAGTATTGGCATGGCGCCTTTCGCCGCGCTTTATGGGAGGAAATGTCGATCGCCGTTGAGTTGGGATGACGCTGGTGATCGGGAGCTGTTGGGACCTGAGATGATCGTGGAGGCTGTGGATGTTGTCAGGAACATTCAGGAGAGGTTGAGGATTGCTCAGGACCGTTTTAAGCATTGGACTAATGCTAAACGTCGTCCTTTGGAGTTTCAGCCTGGGGATCATGTGTTTCTGAGGATTTCCCCGAATCGCGGTGTGATTCGTTTTGGGAAGCGAGGGAAGTTGAGCCCGCGATACATTAGACCGTTTGACATTCTGGAGAGGGTTGGCGAGGTAGCTTACCGCTTGGCCCTGCCGCCATCTTTGGAAGGAGTTCACAATGTTTTCCATGTGTCGTAGCTTCGTTGATACATTAGCGATCCATCTCATGCTGTGGATTTCTCGGAGATTACCGTTCGCCCTGATATGACGTATGACCAGCAGCCAGTGCAGGTTCTGGACAGGCGTCAGAGTCACTTCGGAACAAGGTTGTCAATCTTGTGAGGGTGATGTGGCGACACGGCTCGCCTGGAGAGTCTACTTGGGAGAATGAGGATGAGATGCGAGAGCGCTACCCACTTTTGTTCCCGGACGCGTGAGTGTTGGGAAATTCCGAGGACGGAATTTTTCTTAAGTTGGGGAGGATGTAACGACTGGTTTTCATGTATTTGGATTATCTATATTATATATATGTTTTGGAGGATTTTCTCCTCATGTGTGGTTTTCGTCTCCGTAGTTTTCGTTTTCGTTCGTTTCGTCGTGTTTTCCTAGCTTCTTCCGTTGATCGTCGATTTCGGAGTAAGTCATTCATGACGGGCTTCATATCGGTCATATCTTATTGTTAGATCAAGCCTAGGAGTCTTAGGAATCGATCCCGGAGCTTCGCGCTCCATTTCGGAATTTTCTGTGCACGTTAGCCGGTACAAGAAGGGGAACCGACCGACTAGATGACGATTTAGTCGGTCGGCAAACCTTCATGGACCGACTAGTGGGCCTTGTTAATTATTCAGGAGTTACTGTTTATCGTTAGTCGGTCTAAGAACATTTGTCGACCGACTAGGTTGCAAACTAGTCGGTTAGCAATCGTTCTTTAACCGACTAGCTCTATGATCATTTTTGATACCAAGTACTATTCATCCTTAGTCGGTCTAAGAACTTTCGTCGACCGACTAGATGAGAAACTAGTCGGTCAGTAGTTATTCTTTGACCGACTAAATCTAAATCCTATTTTTGGTCAGGAGTTACTGTTTACACTTAGTCGGTCTGCGTTGGTCAACCGACCGACTAGTTCCCAAACTAGTCGGTCAGAGGTTGCTCTTTGACCGACTAATCAGTGTCGAAACCCTAATTTCTGGGCGGTCGCCAGGTCATTTTCTATTTAAACCCCACTTCGTTTCTTTTCTTTCTTTCTCTTCTCCTGGCCTCTTTCCGTCCCCCTTGACCTCTGATCTTCCCCAACCTTCCTCTAGCTCTTCCCCTTCATCAAGAGCCTCTCCCCCTCTCCATTTAGGCCGGCCACCACCTCTAGGTCACCGAAAAACCCCCAAAAATCCCCAAAACCCCATTTCTCCAGAATTTCTCCCCATTTCCAGATCTGAACCCTAGGTTCCCCGGATCGTTTCTTCCGTCGCCGTGCTTGCTCGGCATCGTTCTTCCGCTAACGATTCGGTAATAACTCGACCCTATAGAGATCTCTTAACCCATTTGTGTTTTTGTAAAACCCTAATAAAAAAACTAGGTTGGATGTTGTTCTAATATTGTTTTGCCATGGCAGCGATCTCATCTCCGTAGTTAGCATTTGTGTGACGGCCTCGTTGATCGTCATCCTCGGTGCTAGGCAAGTGAAACTTGCCACTTAGGGTTTTGGGCCATGTCTTAGGCCATTTGCTTGTTGTAGGCGTAAAAGAGACTAGGCGACGAAATGATACTCGCATAGGCGCAAATTTCAGGAACTAGCTTGACAACGAAGCTAGATCCGACATTTATCATGTTGCACAACTACCATGTCATGTTTAATTTCAATTAACGGTACGCGAATTAATTGTCATGTCATTGCATTCTTTAAGTGTTCCCGTGATCGCGTAGCTCCGCTACACCTTGTGAAATGATTGAGGCTAGGCACCTGCTTTTAGCGGGCACAACCCTACGCCAAATTGTGAACCTAATAACAAGCTCTTGTGCGGGGAAACCCTGGCTCATTCACTGAGCATCGTGTACAGGGACCCTGGCTTGTTTACGTGTGGGATGGGGTAAGAGTTAAGCGGCCAATCAACTGGGAGTCTGCCCGATCAGCAACTTCAGTTGTAAGGCGTAAACTCTGGGTTCTGGGGTAGTGTTAAGCGGCCAATCAGTGTGAATGTCCAACAGTTCAGCTGTAAGGCGTAAACATCTACAAATGACTTGAAACGTGACTAGTGAAAAGATCGAGATTGTTAGTAGCTTGGCTACTCTTGACATGCCCTGATAATTGTTCTCTTGTAATTATTGTTTCACCATGTCTTACTTGTGCGCTCATACCATAACTGCCATGTCATGCATACTATAACTGCTAGGTTGTTAGTTTGCCTTCCTTTTCAGTTTCCTTGCCCAAGTCTTTTAGACTTGCTGACATGTGCCCCTTTACTCTTTTGGGTGACGCATGTTAGATCCCGAGCCTGAGTTCATTGTAGAGGACGAGGTGTTTGCGGACGCCGAGCCCGAGCCTGTGTTTGACGAGGACTTCGTGGACACGGGTGATCAGTCGTAGAGACTGTTTGTGTTGTTGTTTAGACTGTTTAGTTGTCGGTGCGTGGCACCAATACTCTGTTTATGTTTGTCTTTGTTTGGCCTTGTTCTCGGCCTTTAGACTCTTTCTTTTAGCCTGGTGGCTTTTCTGGATGTTGAACTTAATTTTAATGTTGGACAAATTCTGAGATTTGAGATTTTATTTCTGTCTCTCCTTGTGCTATTATTGTTGTTCCGTTTGTGGTTACATGGACCTGCTTATGTTTTATTGACGCTTATCGGGTTTGGGGCTTCACCGCTCCACTCTCGTGCGGACCTTTTCACGTCTCGCCTCCATTTTAGGGAAGCGGGGCGTGACAGGTTTTAGTGGTGGTCCATGCAGGTCCTTCTGTAACTGCGAATATCGGGATAACGATAATAATAATAGAATGTCCAATAAACTAAGTTCGACATCCGAGTCATAAGCTATGAGTCTAATCTATCTCGTTTTCTGTGTCATTAGATGGCAGGAAGGCGATTAACCCGTGGTGGTGGTAGTGTTGCGCCCCCTCATGACGAGGAGCCTGAGCGGGAACCCACCAATGGGGAGATGATGCGGATGATGCTTCAGATGATGCAGGTGCAGCAGGGCATGCTCCTGTAAGTCCAGAATGCTCCAGTTGTCTGAGCTGGTCGGGCAATCCAGGATGCCCCTCGCTCCGAGCTGGGAGCGAAGCAATTTCGGGAGCTGGGTCCCGCATATTTTGATGGGTCTGAGGGTCCTCTGGCTGCCGATGAGTGGATTCGGAACATTGAGGATAACTTGAAGATGGCCAAGATCACCCCGGCTAGATGGGTTGATTTGGCGAAGAGGCAACTCAAGTATAATGCTCGGAACTGGTGGGATGCGGAAGAGAAGATGTTGGTGGATCCGATAGCTTGGGCTACCTTTAAGTCCATGTTTGATGAGGAGTTCTTTCCGAAGGCTGCCAGGAAGGAGATGCTGTAGTGCTTTATTGATCTGAAGCATGGGAGCTTGACGGTGGACCTGTACCACCAAGAGTTCACTAGGCTTAGTCGGTTCACACCGAAGATGGTGCAGGATGCTGATGAGAGGGCTCAGAGGTTCCTGCAGGGACTTGCTTTGGAGCTTCAGAGTTTTGTGTCTTCCTCTGATCTGGACTCTTATCAGAAGGTTCTGGTCGCTGTGAGGAGCCAGTAGCTGAACCTGAGCCAGAGGAGGGGACATGTTTCTGGAGCGGGGAAGAGGCATATGGAGCAGGCCAGGGTGGTGGTTAGGCCTGGTTTCAATCCTAATCATCCGGTGCAGTTCAAGAGGCCAGGAGGGCCTATTCAGAAGACTTGCCATTTCTGCGGCAAGCCTGGCCACATCAAGGATCAGTGTAGGAAATTTCTGGGCCAGTGCGTGGTTTGTGGTGATGCTTCTCATGTCGCGAAGGATTGTCGGCATGCGAATCAGTTGCGGAGGGCACCTGTTGCAGCTCAGCCGTTGCAGCAGAGAGTGCATGTTCCTGTCGGTCGTGGAGCAGCTCTTGTCCCTCAGAGACAGGCTTTTCAGCAGGCTTTTCCGCCGAGGCGATAGGCTTTTCTGATGACAGCTGTGGAGAACGGGGCTGTGGATGAGGTTATCGCAGGTAATCCTCATTCTAGCTGTTCCTTTCTTATTTGGCTTTGTTTGTTAGATTATGTTGTTTGCTTGAACATGATTATTTGCTAGGCTAGGGCTTGATTGTTAATTGCTTGTTAGGTGTGATTTTGGTGTGCATATTTCCTGCACGAGTCCTCTTTGACTCTGGTGCATTGATGTGCATTATTTCTCGGAGCTTCGTGGAGAAGCATTCCTTGTCGACGTTCCCTCTTTCCAAGAATTGGAATATCGTCACGGGAAATGGCGTAGTCTCGGTGCATCTTGGTTGCAATTCTTGCTCGTTGGTGGTTTGTGAACATGAGCTTTACGCTGATTTTATTGTCCACGACATCATCAACAATGATGCGGTCCTTGGGATGGATTGGATTGCGAGCTTCTACGCTACGATCGACTGTCGGAAGAAGAAGGTGGTGTTCGAGATTCCCGGACATCCTGTCTTTGAGTTCAGCCAAGGTAGCAGTTCGCTTGGTCCGATCAGATTTCGGGCCAGGCCGGTGGAGGTTGTGGCTTTGCAGATAGAGCTGGAGAGGCCAGCGGTTGTGCGGGACTTCGATGACGTCTTCCCCGAGGAGATGTCTGGATTGCCACCTGATCGCGCTTTGGAATTTTCTATTGATCTTATTCCGGGAGCGCAGCCGATTTCGAAGGCGCCATATCGTATGGCTCCCGCAGAGTTGGAGGAGTTGCGGAAGCAGCTGGATGAGCTTTTGCAGAAGGGTTATATCAATCCTAGTGTGTCTCCGTGGGGAGCACCGGTGCTGCTGGTGAAGAAGAAGGATGGTTCGTGTCGCATGTGCGTGGACTATCGGGAGGTGAATGCGGTGACCATTAAGAATAAATACCCGTTGCCTCGCATCGATGATATTTTTGATCAGCTTGGAGGTTCGAGGGTGTTTTCGAAGTTGTATCTAAGGAGTGGTTATCATCAGCTGAAGGTGAAGAAGGAAGATGTTCCGAAGACAGCATTCAGGACGAAGTATGGACACTACGAGTTCGTGGTTATGCCTTTCGGTGTAACCAATGTACCCGCAGTTTTCATGAATTTGATGAACCTGATCTTCTATGACTTTTTAGATAACTTTGTCGTTATCTTTATTGACGACATTCTAATCTATTCAAAGTCGGAGGAGGAACATGCCTCGCACTTGAAGACCGTGTTGGAGATTTTGAGGAAGCATCGTTTGTAAGCCAAGTATTCGAAGTGCGAGTTTTGGCTGGACAAAGTTGCTTTTCTGGGGCATGTGGTGACTGGTGATGGTATTTCAGTGGATCCCGAGAAGATCAGGGCCATCAGAGAGTGGCCTGTTTCGCAGTCAGCGTCTGATATCCGGAGTTTCCTTAGACTTGCTGGTTACTATCGGCGCTTCATTAAGGACTTTTCCCGTATTACTGAGCCGATGACCAGATTGACGCAGAAGGATGTACCTTTTGTTTGGTCGGGTGATTGTGAGAATGCCTTTGGTGTTCTGAGGGAGAGATTGACGACTGCCCCTATTCTTGTTGTGCCTGATCGCAGCGGTGGATTTGAGATCTTTTGCGATGCTTCTGGCAAGGGTCTCGGTTGTGTGTTGCATCAGCACGGGCATGTTGTGGCGTATGCTTCGCGTCAGCTCAAGACTCATGAGAAGAATTACCCGACACACGATTTGGAGTTGGCTGCTGTCGTGTTTGCGCTCAAGATTTGGAGGCACTTCCTGCTGAGTGAGAAAGTGAAAATCTTGACCGATCACAAAAGCTTGAAGTATATTTTTACTCAGAAGGAGCTCAACATGCGACAGCATCGATGGTTGGAGCTCATGGCGGATTATGAGATTGATTTGCAGTATCACCCTGGCAAGGTGAATGTGGTTCCTGATGCGCTGAGTAGGCTTCCAGCGGTGATGATTTTGATCTCGCAGTGGAGATTGCAGTAGGATTTTTGCGAGTCTGGATTTGAGATTGTTCTTCCTGGATTAGCTTCTTCGTTGATGAGTATGCAGATTCTGTCGACGATCGTGGATCGGATCAAGGCTGGCCAGGCTGAAGATCCGAAGCTGGTGAAGATTCGAGAGCAGGTGGAAGCCGGTCTGCGGACTGAATTTTTGATTCATGAGGATGGCTCGCTAAGGTTTGGAGCCAGGTTGTGTGTGCCAGCCGGGGGTATTAGGGAGGAGTTGATGGTTGAGGCACACAGTTCGCCGTATTTTGTGCATCCTGGTGGGACCAAGATGTACAAGGATCTTCGTCTGAACTAATGGTGGCATGGTATGAAGAGGAGTGTGGCTTGGAGTGTAGCCAAGTGTTTGGTTTTCCAGCAAGTGAAGGCGGAGCATCAGCGTACGGCAGGGTTGCTGCAACCGCTTCCGATTCCGGAGTGGAAGTGGCAACACATCACTATGGATTTCGTGACTGGACTACCTCGGAGTACGAAGCAGAATGACGCGATTTGGGTGATCGTAAATCGATTGACCAAATCCGCGCACTTTATTCCATTCCGAGTGGGACAGTCCACTGAGGCACTAGCGAGGAGATATATGGAGGTAAATTCTTTTGCTCTCCGTTTTTATTTCCTTTTTCCTAGTTTAGATAGTGATGTAACGTGAATCGTGCAGGAGATTGTACGACTTCATGGAGTCCCTGTGAGTATCGTGTCGGATAGAGACACGAGGTTCACATCTCAGTTCTGGCAGAGTTTGCAGAAGAGTTTGGGTACGCGTCTGAGTTTCAGCACGGCGTACCATCCGCAGACGGATGGCCAGTCCGAGAGGACGATTCAGATCTTGGAGGACATGCTGAGGGCGTGCATGTTGGATTTCAAGGGTTCATAGGAGGACCATCTACATCTGGTAGAGTTTTCCTACAACAACAGCTTCCAGGCGAGTATTGGCATGGCGCCTTTCGCCGCGCTTTATGGGAGAAAATGTCGATCGCCGTTGAGTTGGGATGACGTTGGTGATCGGGAGCTGTTGGGACCTGAGATGATCGTGTAGGCTGTGGATGTTGTCAGGAACATTCGGGAGAGGTTGAGGATTGCTCAGGACCGTTTTAAGCATTGGGAAAATGCTAAACGTCATCCTTTGGAGTTTCAGCCTAGGGATCATGTGTTTCTGAGGATTTCCCCGAATCGCGGTGTGATTCATTTTGGGAAGCGAGGGAAGTTGAGCCCGCGATACATTGGACCGTTTGACATTTTGGAGAGGGTTGGCGAGGTAGCTTACCGCTTGGCCCTGCCACCATCTTTGGAAGGAGTTCACAATGTTTTCCATGTGTAGCAGCTTCGTCGATACATTAGCGATCCATCTCATGCTGTGGATTTCTCAGAGATTACCGTTCGCCCTGATATGACGTATGACCAGCAGCCAGTGCAGGTTCTGGACAGGCGTCAGAAGTCACTTTGGAACAAGGTTGTCAATCTTGTGAGGGTGATGTGACGACACGGCTCGCCTGGAGAGTCTACTTGGGAGAATGAGGATGAGATGCGAGAGCGCTACCCACTTTTGTTCCCGGACGCGTGAGTGTTGGAAAATTCCGAGGACGGAATTTTTCTTAAGTTGGGGAGGATGTAACGACTGGTTTTCATGTATTTGGATTATCTATATTATATATATGTTTTGGAGGATTTTCTCCTCATGTGTGGTTTTCGTCTCCGTAGTTTTTGTTTTCGTTCGTTTCGTCGTGTTTTCCTAGCTTCTTCCGTTGATCGTCGATTTCGGAGTAAGTCATTCGTGACGGGCTTCATATCGGTCATATCTTATTGTTAGATCAAGCCTAGGAGTCTTAGGAATCGATCCCGGAGCTTCGCGCTCCATTTCGGAACTTTCTGTGCACGTTAGCCGGTACAAGAAGGGGAACCGACCGACTAGATGACGATTTAGTCGGTCGGCAAACCTTCATGGACCGACTAGTCGGCAAACCTTCATGGACCCATTAAGCCCATTAAACCCCAATGTTCTTATATAAGGTATTTCTAGGGTTTTGAGCGTATTCTTGGCATATTTGGGCGATTTTGGAGCCGATTTTTGCAGAAATTTCTTGAGATTCCAGAGAGCAACCTGGGGTATTTTTTAGAGGCTTTTTAGAGGAAGAAGAAGAGTTTCTTAGGCTAAAATAGAGCGTATTTGGTGAAATCTCTTGAACTTTATTGCGTATTTTCAATTCTAGTTATTTTTGTTGATTAGAACCATGTTTAATGAGATGAAATCCTTGATTATTTTCAGTATGTGTGGCTAAATTATTATTGTGCATGGTATGGTGTAGTTAGGGGGATATGATTTGTATTTATTTGGTTGAATTTTCACGCTAAAACTGTTAACGTTGATAAAGTTATAGTCTTTAGTTTAAAATCTCCTCTTCATCTTCCAAAAGAATATGATTGAGTTGATGATCGCCTCACGAGGGTGAGTTTTGATCTCCCCAAAAGGGAGTTTCAAATCTTATATTCGAAAGATTATAACTTTAGCAACGATCGTATTCTATATTATGCTTTAATCCCCACAAGGATATTTTTCGATGAATTTCTCTCAAAAAGAGGTTTCATTGAGTTATCGTTAATCAACCAAGTTAATACAAATCATGGTCCCTAACGAACCCATATCATGTGCATATTCTCATAGATATTTTTATAAACGAAACTTTCTTTTGCTCGTATTGTTCACGAATTAAAAACCACGATCAAACTCATTCAAACCATCATCATTAAAAGTGGTTGGTCTCTTTACGTTGACTTTCTATTTGATTTAAGCTTTGTGGTTGCAACAGATTTTCTCCCGAGGATTCGACATCTGGACTCCCAGATCTATATTACTTTCACGGACTCTTTCGCTTGAGAGAAGCACATTTTTGGGCTAAGCATTTTCCCCGAGGGAAAGAACTTGTTTAGGAACGCATTTGAAAGCTTCTCCCAGGTGGTAAATGTATTGGGGTCATTCCCCTTCAGCCATTGTTTTACCTTGTCCTGCAGAGAGAAGGGGAACAACCTCAACCAGATAGCTTCGGTCGACACGCCATTGATTCTGAAAGTCTCGCACTTCTCCAGAAATGAGTCCAGGTACTCAATCGGGCTCTCTATAGGAGCTCCAGAAAACTGATCCTGCTGGATCCAAGCCACCAGCGATGGCTTCAGCTCGAAATTTCCAGTCGTGATGGCCAAAGGACGGATGCTGGAGGTGGAACCAGTGGACAGCATTGAGTACTCAAGCAAGGACGTCTAGGGAGTGATATTTTCTCCCATGGCGAACTCTTCTCTTCTTCTTCTCTCAGCGTTGATACGCCTCAGAGTGGCGTTTATCTCGGGATCAAGAGGAACCAAGTCGTAAAGACTTCTTGAGTTCATGTGCATCAAAAATCAAAATATACCTGTGAAAGCGCATATGATACGATGCCAAAAAAACAAAAGTAAAGAATAAAGAATAAAAATAAAAATGTAGAATGCGAAAATTATCACGGGGTAGGGATATGAACTAGTCTCGGGGGTTTACTAGGTCCTATATGAAACAAGCACATTGCCTCCCCGGCAACGGCGCCATAAAGCTTGATGTCCCCACAGTTTTGCACAAACGAGGATACCAGATTTAAATATTTATAACGGAAAGCGCACGGTGTTGTAGTGTGGCTTGGGGGTCGAACACGGGGAGGCGTGTGAGATGTTTGTTATCAAACAGGAACCGGATCACCTGGTGGGTGAGCTAGCCCTATCGCAAGGTGGGTTGTCACGATATTAAACTACGGAAAGGTGTAAGATATAAAAAGTAACCCAGGACTTTGGTTTCCACCCCTTTCATGTGTTCTCTCTATTACGACCGACAGATAGGAATACGATCGGATTCTAGGGTTTAGTGGTGAGACGATGCCTCTAATAGTGGTGCCTAGCGTCACATGGGCCCGATATTCCGATCGATGCCCAGGATGATATGCTAGGTCTACCCGGGTTCGGACGGTGGGTATTCCCATGTCCAACACCGACCGACTCCAGGAGCACTAGGCTTGCAACGATTGCTCCGGACATTTCATCCAGCCGTTCCCACGCGCTAGGAATCAATGTCTACGCTAGGGGTGTGAGCTGTGGCTAGGGGATCAAACGCCAGTTTTATTTCCCCTTGGCCCGACGGTCAGAGATGGTCTTTCTCCTGCCAATGACAATAAAACACCCCGCGTAACCATCTAAATCCCTAAATCCTATGAAACCCTAATCATATGGTCATTCTAGGGAGAACCCACGAAGGGGCTTCCACCAATGTCCCAAATTAGGAAACTACTCACTAAACATTGCAAGAGATTCAATGCAACAAATTTCAGCCATCAAAATTAAGATCAAGCAATAGAATAGTAGAGCAAACAATAGTATTAAAGCAATATTAAAGTATCAAAGCAATCGGAGAACTTACAAAGCAAGTTTAATTAACAGCAGCCAAAATCTCTAAAAACTGTTAAAAACTGGGGATCCTCGAGTTCTAGGAAACCTAGGGGTATTTATACAATCTGGCCAGATGCCAAGGAATATTTCCACAAAAATACAAAACTAAACGTCCAACCGATTGGTTGAAGCATCAACCGATCGGTTGAGACAAGCACTGAACCGGTCTTCAGCTTCTGTGATACTTCACCCGATCGCTGAACCGATCGGGTGAGTCGTCGGGTTGTGAGCTGGGGAAACTTCGACTACAGGTGAATCGATCGGGAGAGATTTCACCCGATCGGTTAGAATTTAGCTCCAAAAACATAGAAGACTGCGGCGACCACCCGATCACTGAACCGATCGGGTGGGGTCTTGGTCATTACTGCTTCTGATCGGGTCAGATACTCAAGCATGAACCGATCGGGTGGGTCTGTCCACCCGATCGGTTGATGGCTGATATATGATATTCTTTGACGTTTGGCCCTCAGGATGTCGTGTGGTGCCTTCCGTTGCTCCGGGTACTCATGACGTGAGCTATATATGTCCCCTGTGCTGAAAATCACCTGCAATAGCACAAAAACTCAAAAAAGTGAAAAGAAACTTAAAATCACAAAAGAATATATCCGAAACAACAGAAAACAACGGAAAATAATGGAGAAGACGTGCGTGAATATATAAAATATAAACGCACATCAGAAACCCAACCGAGGCGTGTGGTTTTCTTGTGTAATTAAAGTGGCTTTATCCATACTCACTGGAAGACACATCTGTCAGAACAAGTAATAAGATATTCCTCAAATCAATTGTTAGGAATTCGATGATTACTCGAGCCTTGTGAAACAAAGGAGTCGAGTAAAACATCATAGTTTATGATGGCCTAGTAAACTTCCAGGATGACATTCGGAGTACGGCCTTTGAGGAATGGCTTGATGCAATCCGAGAAAGGGTTCTTTCCCAATGGAAGTGTTCCCATTGGCTGCCAGTGAATCTTCAAGACAGAAGATTAGTGCAGACAGAAAATAGAGAAATACAGGTTATGCTGGTTGAGAAAGATTCTCATCAGAACTCCTATAAACGGATTGTGATGAAACTTTCTCGCTAACGGCAGTATATAGATCTATTCCGATCAGTCCCACTGTCGATGCTCGTGATGACATTGAAATCTGGAACGTGCATGTAAAGTCTGTTTTCTAAATGTGATTTAGGAGAACGTATTTACATGAATCAGCAAGAAAGTTTTCAAGGTCAGTGGGAGCGAACGAAAGGCATGTGAGGCATCAAGGAGCCGAAACATACGTTTTGACAAAGTGGTCAAACAGTTTGACATTTTATCAGAAATAATAATGAACAGTGTAAATGACCAATGACTATTAAGGTACATACATGATATTATTTTAAGTCTCAAGTGAGGACGACGAGCTGAATGAGATCTAGGTAAGACAAATGTTATAGATTCCAAAAGATCAAGGAAATAATTTTGGATGAGATTCAAATGTGTGGTCTAGCATGAACATAGAAACTCATTAAGTCTATACTAAAGACGGTTTAGCAGATTCACTCATGAAGGCTCTACCACAAGAAGTCTAGAGAGACTTATGTGTAAATGCGGTATGAGATACCAAGATAAATGGGCCTGAGTGCAAGTGGGAGATGTTGGGAGATGTGTGTACCCTCGAGGCAATTTATCTCTGTGTTTATGTACAAACATCTTGTTCAAAATAACAATAAGCTGTTTGGTAAGAATTTACCTAAGTAAACAATAATGTAGTCTTCATTAGAACTTAGGTAAAGTTCTGAGACTTAATGCGAGGTCAAACATATGTTGAGATAGGGATCTCGATCATGGAGAAGTGTTTGACCGTTTGTAGCATTGGTCTAAAATCATTCATGGTCGTAGATGTTTTAAGAAAAGGATATCGATACATTGGATAGACCATTATGTCTTTGTCTCCACCATGGAGTAGTGACGATGATCTCGTAGTCGTTCGACTCAGAGAAGTCGGAGACGAGACACAGATGCTCATTAGAGAATGAGTTAACTGAATGACCCAACAAGAGTTATCATATGGTTATAATTAACTAATCTGTCAATGATAACTCTCAGTGATTATAGGCAAGTTGGTCCTTAGACTTGAGGTCATTGTACGAACATGTACGTGAATGATGTCACTTAGATCTCTGACCTAGCTTCGAGGCAAGGCCTGTCGAAAGGTATTTGGTTGGGTAACACTTGAAGCGTGCGAGGAGAGTAATGACCAAAAGAGGATTCGTCTCTCCCATTTAAGGGGAGTTCTCATACGTGTTGGTTCGGTCTTTAGTAAAAACTCTGGCCAGAGTATGTTGGTAGAAGTCCAATATTATTAGACTAAAGACCGATGGAGACTAACCGATTTCGAGCTATTTGGGTTAACAGTTGACCATACCCTAGGCTTGACTAAGCGACATAGTTATGACGAAGGGACTAAAACTACGACATTCATCACAAACATAGTCAGGGTGGTCCCTACAATACTCATGTCAATGGGCTAACCACATAATGATGATACCAAAATAGGAACGGCACCTGCTGCTCGTTGTCACTGTCGTCTGGAATTTTGAGCCCCGCCTGTAGTAGGGTCAGGCTATAGGGTCTCACACAGAGTGGGACCTTCGTCAAGTGATATGTAGAATTAAGGAGATGATACATCGGATGTATATGAATTTATTAAGTCGCAAATAGTTTACGATATTGCCTATAAGAAATTAATGATGTGGGATTATTGCATATGATGTTGGACCCTATGGTAGCTACTGCACACGTACTAGAGGGGGGTGAATAGTACTTAAAATAATTAAGAGAGTTATTCCTAACTATTGTGCAATGAGCAAACGACAATGCGGAATAAAACAACAATCAACAAGAATTAAACATACGTAAACAAAGCATGTAACGGGTTCGGATCCACCCAAGTCTCCCCGACTTGTTCCCGATGATCCTACGTCCCAACCACCCGGATCCCCTTCGGATAATTGAGTTAGAAACCCTAACTTAAGATTTATCACTATGAAATTCTTGTTAAAAACCTTCATAAGATCAAATCATACTGTAAAGACCACTTTTCGCTGTACTTTGTTCGTGCACGTGTTTGTTTTAGACCTTGTGTGTTTGTGAACACTTTTGCGTGATATGCCGTTGTGAACGTCTCGTAGAGTATCAAATAGTGGCACTATCTTGGAACGACACTTCTCGAGTTGTTTTTCCACAATTTAAACTTACTCGATGAGACATGACGATTCTCACTCTTGACGGGAGACGTTTCTATTTTTAGTTTCGTCGTCCAACGTCGAATTTGAGATCCTTCTTCTTAGTTAGCTCACATTCGTCGTCACGAGCATCACGATATTTATTTTATAATTTTTGGAGTTTATTTGACCACTTTTATATTTTTAACAAGTTTTATATTATTTTTAATAATTAATTTATAAATTATTTTCGGCCAAATAAAATTTATTTGAGTTTTAAACGTTTTAAGGAATTTTTGAGCCAATTTCCAGCTCATTTGGACCAAGTCAAACCCTTGGGTAAGTTGGAGTAGTTGGAATTCAAATTTTAAATTATTTTAATATTCTAATCCTATTAGATTTAGCCCTAGACCAAGTCAACCCATCTATACTATATAAGCAACCCCTAGGAAGACCTATTTTCGCAAGAAAGTAGTCCTAGCCTCTTCCAAACTTGAAATTGGACGTTGCGACGATTCGTCGCAACGTTGCGACGTTCAGCTGCCGCACGACCGAGAAAAACGCCCCCGTTCCCCCGCTCCGACCGAAGCCCCAACCCCGCATCCATCGCCGCCCGCATCGCTTCACAGCGCCTGCCCGGTTCCCTCGGTCTGACCGACCGCTTGGCCCGCACCCCGCTCCGCACAGCGCTCCGCACCGTGCCCGCTTCGTTCCCCCGCATCGCTCAGCGTCTGACCGGTCGCCCCGCCCGCAGCGACCGACGTTGCAACGTTGCAACGTTGCAACATCGCCCGCCTCGCATCCCAAGCGCACGACCGAAGCCCCCGACCGGTCTGACCGAAGGAAGCGCCCGCCCCCGCAGCTGCGACCGACCCAAAGCGTCGCACAGCGCCGTTCCTAGTGTCTGACCGAGAGATCTCCCCGCACCGAGGCTGTACGACCGAGAGCCACTCGTCGCAACCCCGCATCTGTCGCACCACTTGCCTCTGTGGGCCCCCCAAGTTCTCCAGAGGTATTGTGGGTCCCCCAAAGGTCCCTAGGACTACTGTGGGCCCCACCTAGGTGCGTTCTCTTCGACGACTTGCCGCGTACGACGTCGTCGCACGTCGTAGCCCGTCGTCGCACGTGCGAGCTTTGGAATCTGGAATCGTCGCCCGGGTTGATTGCTCTGAAATTTCCAGCGAGGAATCTAATTGGAATCTGGACTTGGAGCGCGATCTTTTATTCCAACCCCCGGCGTCGCTACCCGACACCGGTGTAGCCTTCGCGTCGTGTTGAGGTAACGCTTTGCACCACTAGGACCCCCAACCAAATTGCATGCTAACCAAGATTAAAAATCAGTATTTTAAAGTATTTTAAATGTTTTAGCAATCACTAATCAAGATTAATAAAACGGATGTAGGCTGGTGGACTTGTGCACGTAGGAATCGTGACTTTGGACTCGTTGGACGGTGTTTTCTTGACGTGATAGTTGCAGGCAAGTGAAACTTGCCAACTCTTGAGTAGGGCCATGTTTTTAGGCAACTTCCTTGTTTTTAGCGTAAAAGAGACTAGTCAGTGAAATGATAGCTGGCTAGACGCCTACTTGATCTAGTTTGACAACGAAACTAGATCCGTCACCTAATTGATCTAGCTTGACAACGAAGCTAGATCCAACCCTTAAACTTGTTGTTCATGCATACTAAACTGTCACGTTTACTTTCCTGACCTGTACGCCTTACTACTTGTCATGTCATGTCATCCATGCATTGAATGTCGCATTGGTAGCACACGCTACAATACTTGTACTTGTACTCCCTTGACTGGCTAGGTGCACCCCTAGACCAGCAAGATAAAACACTTCCTGGCTCGTGTTCCAGAAGCGAGCATTCCCGTTCGAGGGTAAGGCCCTGGCTCGACACACGTGGAGGGGTAGGGATAAACGTTCGCTTGAGCTTAGGAGTTGGCCCGCGCAGCCACTCTAGCCAAAAGACGGAATCTCTGTGCACGAGGTGCTAACTTTTCTTGTCTTGTACTTGTCTTGTGAATGTCATGCCATGCTCGTACTTTACTCTACTTTACCCTACTTGTTGCACTCATTACTTTAAACTGCCATGTCATTGCATCATGCTAGAACTGCTAGGTTGCTTTACTTTTACCTACTTTTCAGTTTCCTTGCACAAGTCTTCCAGACTTGCTGACATGTGCCCCTTTCTCTTTGGGTGTCACATGTTAGACCCTAAGCCAGAGATAGTTGTTGAGGTCGAGGTGTTGCTGACGCTGAGCCTGAGCCTACGTCCGTCGAGGAGTTCGTAGACACCGGAGACCAGTCTTAGAGACTGATTTTACTTGCTTTGCTTTAGGTTGCTGTTAGTTGTCGGTGCTTGCACCATTTCCTTGTTTTCGCACTTTGTACTTTTGATTGGCCATGATGGGCCTCTTTTAGACTCTTTTATTTCAGCCTGGTGGCTTTTTCTGCGATGTTGAGATTTATTATTATGGATATTCTGAGATGTTTCTTTTGCCTCTTTCGTTATTATTATCTTTGTTTCGTTTCGCGTTGCAAGGACCTGCAGTTTAAATTTGATTGACGCTTATCGGACTTGCGGCTTTGTAGCTTCAAGTCTGAGCGGACCTTCTCACGCTTCGCCTCCACGTTTTTGGGAAGCGGGGCGTGACAGGTTTTGTTGGTGGCCCATGCAGGTCCAATCTTGCAATTGCGAATTAACGGAACAACGGTAATAACGGAATGTCCATTAAATAAATTGCAACATCTAAGTCATTAAGCTATTGAGTCTAAATTTTTGTTCGTTTTCTATGTCGTTAGATGGCGAGAAGACGACAGACTCGAGTTGGTGGCGGACTTACTCTGAAGACTTGCTATTTCTGTGGCAAGACCGGGCACATCAAGGAGCAGTGCAGAAGATTTCTAGGCCAGTGTTTGATTTGTGGTGCTACTACTCATTCAGAGAAGGATTGTCGGCATGCAAATCAATTGCAGAAGGCATCGGAGAGAATTCCGCAGAAGGAAGCACCAGTAACTGGGCCAAGTCGGAAGGTGTGCCATCATTGTAACAAGACTGGTCATGAGAAGAAACAGTGCAGGAAGAGGCTGGGCCAGTGCCTGGTTTGTGGAGATCCTACTCATACTATGAAGGATTGCCCGAGATCTAAACTACCTTGGAAGGATCCCGTTGCCGCACAGCCGTTACAGCAGAAAACACATGTGTCTACCAGTCGTGGACCAGCCCTTGCTCCACAGAAGCAGGCTTTTCAGCAGGCCATGCAGCCAAGGGAGCAGGCTTATCCGATGACGGCAGTGGAGAGCGAGACTGTGGATGAGGTTATCGCAGGTAACTCTTGACCTAGTTGTTTTTTCCCTTAGTTAGTTCTGGCTTGTTAAAACATGTTTGGTTGCTTGCATATGATTGTTTGCAAAAATAGGGTTGACTGTTAGACTGGTAATTAGAGTCCTTGCTGGGAATTGATTTAATCGTCATAGGAGTTACCTTAGTGGTCCTTGTCTACCCCTGACCATATCAGACTTCCAGAATTTCCTTCAGTCGCTCGTTTGGGTTCATCGATTTCGGACCAAGCTGAACGCATTCCATTACCGCCTAGCTCCCTTAGAAAGACCTAGCGCTAAGTTTCTTAAACTTTAGTTGGATGACCGTAGGAGTTTTCCCGTAGGTACCCTGGGCCATATCCTAGGCGTATGTATGTTTTGAACATCTGACCGTTTTCTTTGCCTCGATCCCCGAGATCGCCTCATGACAATCGTCGTCAATTTTCAAATCCCTCCATTGCAAAACTTGAACCTTCTGAAAGCATTTCCTTTTTGATTTCCTCCTTCCCTAAGTTTTAAATGTGTTCAAATTTTAATATGTATATATGCTTATACTTCATGCTCCTCGTTGATTTAAATTTTTTTTAAAAAAAAAACTTTTGTCGAAATTTTTGAATAATAGTTTATAATGCTTTTTCAGCCTACACTTTTGAAACTAGGAGAATACATATTTCCTTCTTATATTAATTTAATTCGGAACCGTACTTTTATATTGCCCAAATCGATTTACAATTTTTCCTTCCTGATTGGTGCCATTCATATACTTTTCAAGTCACTTGGGATTTCAGCTTCCCGCAAGTCAATATTATGCTCATCGTCTTCCTTATTTCAGATTTTGTAAAATTACTATTTCTAAACCATTTCCTAAATCTGGACCTTCCATAGATTTGATTTTAAAGCTTCACTATCAATTTTGATAGTTCTACTACCAAGTTATTAATATTATCTTTCCGCTTCCCCTACGTGCTTTTAGAGAAAAAAAAAATTTCGAGACTAAATAGAATTTCAATTATTTTTATATAACTGTATCACGTTCGTTGTGCTCGTATGCTAAGGACCATGTGTAAACCAGTTTTTTTTTTCCATTTTTACAAATCCTGGTTCCTTTGAAAAGCAGCTTCAATATTGATTATTTTAAAATTTTTCATAACCTAAAAGTTTTGAAAGTATTTAACATGAGTTTAAATCCTTCCGTTACTTGATTTCCTTCTTTGACTTTCACAAACATTATATTGAATTACTGCCGTATAATATTTTCTAAACTACGTTTTCAATATTCGTGTAAATGATTTTACTTCCTTTTAATGATTTTTTTTAACAAATAGACCATTTTCTCTTATTATGAATATTCGACTCAAACTTATTTTGAAACAACACGTTTTATCGATCTCCAAATATCTCTTTCCAGACGAGGATTTCAATTTTTGAAGTGTGACAGTTTTCAAATTTCGCATATGTTGGCTTGAATGAGTGTACCCCTCATAGTATATAGATGCTTGCCTATTGTGTGGTATATATATATATATACTCGGAGTTATTCAAGATGTGTGAAGTTGTTTGTATGTTAGTAGTTATAGTTTGGTGTGTGGGTAACTATACCATACTAAGGATGCATGTGTGTATAAGAATTAGTGTGTGAATACCTAATAGGGTGTATGTAATTAGGAGATACTTATAATGGTTGAAGCAATATGCTGGTAAAAACTATATGTATGCTAGGTGTGATAATAATAATAGGTGTTGGTACACCAGTTATAGGTGGTAGGCTATGGTGTGAATATATATGTTGCATGTGAGCGATTATACGATGAATATGTGTGCATGCGTTAGGGAGAGTATTATAATTATACGTGTGCTGATGTCTGTATTATTATTATTATGGTATATAGAGTGATTGGACTATGTAAGTATTACCTGACTAGATATTAAGTGTGACTGACTTATGGAATGCATATGATTGTATTGGTAGATATGTATATATAAATATTGGAGTGACATTGGTATATGTATGAATGCCATGTTACGTATATAGAATATTCTGATACGTGTTTTGAGTCTCACTCAAGCTTGAGTGGGAATACTCTAAGTATACTGAACGTATGTTTGTAGTTTGAATATAGCAATGCTTGATGTATGTATAGTGATAGAAGTGTTTGTGCCTGGTTGAGTTACGCACATGACTGTGGGTCGCTACACCAGTATATAGCTATAAGTGTTGGTCTTGTGGTATAGTTATTTACTAAGGACTTGCTTGTGTACTAGCTAAACTAGGTTCATAGATGTGCTAGTAATATAATGGTATGATTGGTATGCGTAGATGAAATGCTAACGTGTATGGGTGTGCACCATGCACGGGTAAGTATGTGCTTAGTTATAGGTATTGATGACTACGATATATGAGGCGTGTCGTAAATACAGTTATAGGACCGTATGTGATGAGAATATATGGTGAACTATTTGCATGCACTGTATGACTATATATGGTGAAATTATAGTAGTGGTGAATGTATATTAGATATAGTGAACTTGATTTAATAAAGGTATGGTGTGACTATATGTGTTGAGATGTTTGGTATTGGAGGAATATTAGAGGGTAGTATACCCTTGATGTTTGTGCATAGGTAGCTATCTATATGTAGAGCAATAATTGTATTTTCTAAGTGTGACACTATCCTTGTATGAGTATCTGAAATATTGTTTTGTGTTTAGGTAAGTAGTAGCTATATAAGGGATGTATGTTTATATATATGATTGAAATACATGTATGAATTGACTGGCTATAATAGGTATAAGTATATGACGTATGTGAATGTATATATATATGCGTGTTAGTAGTGATAATGTTTGACTACCTAGTACATATATAAGCATTGGTAATAGCTATACCTGGTTTCAAATATAATGTGACTTGATTGGGGTAGTTATTAGAGCGACTAGATATATTAGAAAGTCTGAGGACGGACTTTATTCTAAGGTGGGGAGGATGTAACGACCACTTTTCGCTGTACTTTGTTCGTGCACGTGCTTTTGAACGTGCACGTGTTTGTTTTAGACCTTGTGTGTTTGTGAACACTTTTGCGTGATATGCCGTTGTGAACGTCTCGTAGAGTATCAAATAGTGGCACTATCTTGGAACGACACTTCTCGAGTCGTTTTTCCACAATTTAAACTTTCTCGATGAGACGTGACGATTCTCACTCTTGACGGGAGACGTTTCTATTTTTAGTTTCGTCATCCGACGTCGAATTTGAGATCCGTCTTCTTAGTTAGCTCACATTCGTCGTCACGAGCATCACGATATTTATTTTATAATTTTTGGAGTTTATTTGACCACTTTTATATTTTTAACAAGTTTTATATTATTTTTAATAATTAATTTATAAATTATTTTCGGCCAAATAAAATTTATTTGAGTTTTAAACGTTTTAAGGAATTTTTGAGCCAATTTCTAGCTCATTTGGACCAAGTCAAACCCTTGGGTAAGTTGGAGTAGTTGGAATTCAAATTTTAAATTATTTTAATATTCTAATCCTATTAGATTTAGCCCTAGACCAAGTCAACCCATCTATACTATATAAGCAACCCCTAGGAAGACCTATTTTCGCAAGAAATTAGTCCTAGCCTCTTCCAAACTTGAAATTGGACGTTGCGACGATTCGTCGCAACGTTGCGACGTTCAGCTGCCGCACGACCGAGAAAAACGCCCACGTTCCCCCGCTCCGACCGAAGCCCTAACCCCGCATCCATCGCCGCCCGCATCGCTTCACAGCGCCCGCCCCGTTCCCTCGGTCTGACCGACCGCTTGGCCCGCACCCCGCTCCGCACAGCGCTCCGCACCGTGCCCGCTTCGTTCCCCCGCATCGCTCAGCGTCTGACCGGTCGCCCCGCCCGCAGCGACCGACGTTGCAACGTTGCAACGTTGCAACATCGCCCGCCTCGCATCCCAAGCGCACGACCGAAGCCCCTGACCGGTCTGACCGAAGGAAGCGCCCGCCCCCGCTGCTGCGACCGACCCAAAGCGTCGCACAGCGCCGTTCCTAGTGTCTGACCGAGAGATCTCCCTGCACCGAGGCTGTACGACCGAGAGCCACTCGTCGCAACCCCGCATCCGTCGCACCACTTGCCTCCGTGGGCCCCCCAAGTTCTCCAGAGGTATTGTGGGTCCCCCAAAGGTCCCTAGGACTATTGTGGGCCCCACCTAGGTGCGTTCTCTTCGACGACTTGCCGCGTACGACGTCGTCGCACGTCGTAGCCCGTCGTCGCACGTGCGAGCTTTGGAATCTGGAATCGTCACCCGGGTTGATTGCTCTGAAATTTCCAGCGAGGAATCTAATTGGAATCTGGACTTGGAGCGCGATCTTTTATTCCAACCCCCGGCGTCGCTACCCGACGCCGGTGTAGCCTTCACGTCGTGTTGAGGTAACGCTTTGCACCACTAGGACCCCCAACCAAATTGCATGCTAACCAAGATTAAAAATCAGTATTTTAAAGTATTTTAAATGTTTTAGCAATCACTAATCAAGATTAATAAAACGGATGTAGGCCGGTGGACTTGTGCACGTAGGAATCGTGACTTTGGACTCGTTGGACGGTGTTTTCTTGACGTGATAGTTGCAGGCAAGTGAAACTTGCCAACTCTTGAGTAGGGCCATGTTTTTAGGCCACTTCCTTGTTTTTAGCGTAAAAGAGACTAGTCAGTGAAATGATAGCTGGCTAGACGCCTACTTGATCTAGTTTGACAACGAAACTAGATCCGTCACCTAATTGATCTAGCTTGACAACGAAGCTAGATCCAACCCTTAAACTTGTTGTTCATGCATACTAAACTGTCACGTTTACTTTCCTGACCTGTACGCCTTACTACTTGTCATGTCATGTCATCCATGCATTGAATGTCGCATTGGTAGCACACGCTACAATACTTGTACTTGTACTCCCTTGACTGGCTAGGTGCACCCCTAGACCAGCAAGATAAAACACTTCCTGGCTCGTGTTCCAGAAGCGAGCATTCCCGTTCGGGGGTAAGGCCCTGGCTCGACACACGTGGAGGGGTAGGGATAAACGTTCGCTTGAGCTTAGGAGTTGGCCCGCGCAGCCACTCTAGCCAAAAGACGGAATCTCTGTGCACGAGGTGCTAACTTTTCTTGTCTTGTACTTGTCTTGTGAATGTCATGCCATGCTCGTACTTTACTCTACTTTACCCTACTTGTTGCACTCATTACTTAAACTGCCATGTCATTGCATCATGCTAGAACTGCTAGGTTGCTTTACTTTTACCTACTTTTCAGTTTCCTTGCACAAGTCTTCCAGACTTGCTGACATGTGCCCTTTCTCTTTGGGTGTCACATGTTAGACCCTGAGCCAGAGATAGTTGTTGAGGTCGAGGTGTTGCTGACGCTGAGCCTGAGCCTACGTCCGTCGAGGAGTTCGTAGACACCGGAGACCAGTCTTAGAGACTGATTTTACTTGCTTTGCTTTAGGTTGCTGTTAGTTGTCGGTGCTTGCACCATTTCCTTGTTTTCGCACTTTGTACTTTTGATTGGCCATGCTGGGCCTCTTTTAGACTCTTTTATTTCAGCCTGTTGGCTTTTTCTGCGATGTTGAGATTTATTATTATGGATATTCTGAGATGTTTCTTTTGCCTCTTTCGTTATTATTATCTTTGTTTCGTTTCGTGTTGCAAGGACCTGCAGTTTAAATTTGATTGACGCTTATCGGACTTGCGGCTTTGTAGCTTCAAGTCTGAGCGGACCTTCTCACGCTTCGCCTCCACGTTTTTGGGAAGCGGGGCGTGACAGGTTTTGTTGGTGGCCCATGCAGGTCCAATCTTGCAATTGCGAATTAAGGGAACAACGGTAATAACGGAATGTCCATTAAATAAATTGCAACATCTAAGTCATTAAGCTATTGAGTCTAAATTTTTGTTCGTTTTCTATGTCGTTAGATGGCGAGAAGACGACAGACTCGAGTTGGTGGCGGACTTACTCTGAAGACTTGCTATTTCTGTGGCAAGACCGGGCACATCAAGGAGCAGTGCAGAAGATTTCTAGGCCAGTGTTTGATTTGTGGTGCTGCTACTCATTCAGAGAAGGATTGTCGGCATGCAAATCAATTGCGGAAGGCATCAGAGAGAATTCCGCAGAAGGAAGCACCAGTAACTGGGCCAAGTCGGAAGGTGTGCCATCATTGTAACAAGACTGGTCATGAGAAGAAACAGTGCAGGAAGAGGCTGGGCCAGTGCCTGGTTTGTGGAGATCCTACTCATACTATGAAGGATTGCCCGAGATCTAAACTACCTTGGAAGGATCCCGTTGCCGCACAGCCGTTACAGCAGAAAACACCTGTGTCTACCAGTCGTGGACCAGCCCTCGCTCCACAGAAGCAGGCTTTTCAGCAGGCCATGCAGCCAAGGGAGCAGGCTTATCCGATGACGGCAGTGGAGAGCGAGACTGTGGATGAGGTTATCGCAGGTAACTCTTGACCTAGTTGTTTTTTCCCTTAGTTAGTTCTGGCTTGTTAAAACATGTTTGGTTGCTTGCATATGATTGTTTGCAAAAATAGGGTTGATTGTTAGACTGGTAATTAGAGTCCTTGCTGGGAATTGATTTAATCGTCATAGGAGTTACCTTAGTGGTCCTTGTCTACCCCTGACCATATCAGACTTCCAGAATTTCCTTCAGTCGCTCGTTTGGGTTCATCGATTTCGGACCAAGCTGAACGCATTCCATTACCGCCTAGCTCCCTTAGAAAGACCTAGCGCTAAGTTTCTTAAACTTTAGTTGGACGACTGTAGGAGTTTTCCCGTAGGTACCCTGGGCCATATCCTAGGCGTATGTATGTTTTGAACATCTGACCGTTTTCTTTGCCTCGATCCCCGAGATCGCCTCATGACAATCGTCGTCAATTTTCAAATCCCTCCATTGCAAAACTTGAACCTTCTGAAAGCATTTCCTTTTTGATTTCCTCCTTCCCTAAGTTTTAAATGTGTTCAAATTTTAATATGTATATATGCTTATACTTCATGCTCCTCGTTGATTTAAATTTTTTTTTAAAAAAAAACTTTTGTCGAAATTTTTGAATAATAGTTTATAATGCTTTTTCAGCCTACACTTTTGAAACTAGGAGAATACATATTTCCTTCTTATATTAATTTAATTCGGAACCGTACTTTTATATTGCCCAAATTGATTTACAATTTTTCCTTCCTGATTGGTGCCATTCATATACTTTTCAAGTCACTTGGGATTTCAGCTTCCCGCAAGTCAATATTATGCTCATCGTCTTCCTTATTTCAGGTTTTGTAAAATTACTATTTCTAAACCATTTCATAAATCTGGACCTTCCATAGATTTGATTTTAAAGCTTCACTATCAATTTTGATAGTTCTACTACCAAGTTATTAATATTATCTTTCCGCTTCCCCTACGTGCTTTTAGAGAAAAAAAAAATTTCGAGACTAAATAGAATTTCAATTATTTTTATATAACTGTATCACGTTCGTTGTGCTCGTATGCTAAGGACCATGTGTAAACCAGTTTTTTTTTTCATTTTTGCAAATCCTGGTTCCTTTGAAAAGCAGCTTCAATATTGATTATTTTAAAAATTTTCATAACCTAAAAGTTTTGAAAGCATTTAACATGAGTTTAAATCCTTCCGTTACTTGATTTCCTTCTTTGACTTTCACAAACATTATATTGAATTACTGCCGTATAATATTTTCTAAACTACGTTTTCAATATTCGTGTAAATGATTTTACTTCCTTTTAATGATTTTTTTAACAAATAGACCATTTTCTCTTATTATGAATATTCGACTCAAACTTATTTTGAAACAACACGTTTTATCGATCTCCAAATATCTCTTTCCAGACGAGGATTTCAATTTTTGAAGTGCGACAGTTTTCAAATTTCGCATATGTTGGCTTGAATGAGTGTACCCCCCATAGTATATAGATGCTTGCCTATTGTGTGGTATATATATATATATATATACTCGGAGTTATTCAAGATGTGTGAAGTTGTTTGTATGTTAGTAGTTATAGTTTGGTGTGTGGGTAACTATACCACACTAAGGATGCCTGTGTGTATAAGAATTAGTGTGTGAATACCTAATAGGGTGTATGTAATTAGGAGATACTTATAATGGTTGAAGCAATATGTTGGTAAAAACTATATGTATGCTAGGTGTGATAATAATAATAGGTGTTGGTACACCAGTTATAGGTGGTAGGCTATGGTGTGAATATATATGTTGCATGTGAGCGATTATACGATGAATATGTGTGCATGCGTTAGGGAGAGTATTATAATTATATGTGTGCTGATGTCTGTATTATTATTATTATGGTATATAGAGTGATTGGACTATGTAAGTATTACCTGACTAGATATTAAGTGTGACTGACTTATGGAATGCATATGATTGTATTGGTAGATATGTATATATAAATATTGGAGTGACATTGGTATATGTATGAATGCCATGTTACGTATATAGAATATTCTGATACGTGTTTTGAGTCTCACTCAAGCTTGAGTGGGAATACTCTAAGTATACTGAACGTATGTTTGTAGTTTGAATATAGCAATGCTTGATGTATGTATAGTGATAGAAGTGTTTGTGCCTGGTTGAGTTACGCACATGACTGTGGGTCGCTACACCAGTATATATCTATAAGTGTTGGTCTTGTGGTATAGTTATTTACTAAGGACTTGCTTGTGTACTAGCTAAACTAGGTTCATAGATGTGCTAGTAATATAATGGTATGATTGGTATGCGTAGATGAAATGCTAACGTGTATGGATGTGCACCATGCACGGGTAAGTATGTGCTTAGTTATAGGTATTGATGACTACGATATATAGGGCGTGTCGTAAATACAGTTATAGGACCGTATGTGATGAGAATATATGGTGAACTATTTGCATGCACTGTATGACTATATATGGTGAAATTATAGTAGTGGTGAATGTATATTAGATATAGTGAACTTGATTTAATAAAGGTATGGTGTGACTATATGTGTTGAGATGTTTGGTATTGGAGGAATATTAGAGGGTAGTATACCCTTGATGTTTGTGCATAGGTAGCTATCTATATGTAGAGCAATAATTGTATTTTCTAAGTGTGACACTATCCTTGTATGAGTATCTGAAATATTGTTTTGTGTTTAGGTAAGTAGTAGCTATATAAGGGATGTATGTTTATATATATGATTGAAATACATGTATGAATTGACTGGCTATAATAGGTATAAGTATATGACGTATGTGAATGTATATATATATGCGTGTTAGTAGTGATAATGTTTGACTACCTAGTACATATATAAGCATTGGTAATAGCTATACCTGGTTTCAAATATAATGTGACTTGATTGGGGTAGTTATTAGAGCGACTAGATATATTAGAAAGTCCGAGGACGGACTTTATTCTAAGGTGGGGAGGATGTAACGACCACTTTTCGCTGTACTTTGTTCGTGCACGTGCTTTTGAACGTGCACGTGTTTGTTTTAGACCTTGTGTGTTTGTGAACACTTTTGCGTGATATGCCGTTGTGAACGTCTCGTAGAGTATCAAATAGTGGCACTATCTTGGAACGACACTTCTCGAGTCGTTTTTCCACAATTTAAACTTTCTCGATGAGACGTGACGATTCTCACTCTTGACGGGAGACGTTTCTATTTTTAGTTTCGTCGTCCGACGTCGAATTTGAGATCCGTCTTCTTAGTTAGCTCACATTCGTCGTTACGAGCATCACGATATTTATTTTATAATTTTTGGAGTTTATTTGACCACTTTTATATTTTTAACAAGTTTTATATTATTTTTAATAATTAATTTATAAATTATTTTCGGCCAAATAAAATTTATTTGAGTTTTAAATGTTTTAAGGAATTTTTGAGCCAATTTCCAGCTCATTTGGACCAAGTCAAACCCTTGGGTAAGTTGGAGTAGTTGGAATTCAAATTTTAAATTATTTTAATATTCTAATCCTATTAGATTTAGCCCTAGACCAAGTCAACCCATCTATACTATATAAGCAACCCCTAGGAAGACCTATTTTCGCAAGAAATTAGTCCTAGCCTCTTCCAAACTTGAAATTGGACGTTGCGACGATTCGTCGCAACGTTGCGACGTTCAGCTGCCGCACGACCGAGAAAAACGCCCCCGTTCCCCCGCTCCGACCGAAGCCCCAACCCCGCATCCATCGCCGCCCGCATCGCTTCACAGCGCCCGCCCCGTTCCCTCGGTCTGACCGACCGCTTGGCCCGCACCCCGCTCCGCACAGCGCTCCGCACCGTGCCCGCTTCGTTCCCCCGCATCGCTCAGCGTCTGACCGGTCGCCCCGCCCGCAGCGACCGACGTTGCAACGTTGCAACGTTGCAACATCGCCCGCCTCGCATCCCAAGCGCACGACCGAAGCCCCTGACCGGTCTGACCGAAGGAAGCGCCCGCCCCCGCTGCTGCGACCGACCCAAAGCGTCGCACAGCGCCGTTCCTAGTGTCTGACCGAGAGATCTCCCTGCACCGAGGCTGTACGACCGAGAGCCACTCGTCGCAACCCCGCATCCGTCGCACCACTTGCCTCCGTGGGCCCCCCAAGTTCTCCAGAGGTATTGTGGGTCCCCCAAAGGTCCCTAGGACTATTGTGGGCCCCACCTAGGTGCGTTCTCTTCGACGACTTGCCGCGTACGACGTCGTCGCACGTCGTAGCCCGTCGTCGCACGTGCGAGCTTTGGAATCTGGAATCGTCGCCCGGGTTGATTGCTCTGAAATTTCCAGCGAGGAATCTAATTGGAATCTGGACTTGGAGCGCGATCTTTTATTCCAACCCCCGGCGTCGCTACCCGACGCCGGTGTAGCCTTCGCGTCGTGTTGAGGTAACGCTTTGCACCACTAGGACCCCCAACCAAATTGCATGCTAACCAAGATTAAAAATCAGTATTTTAAAGTATTTTAAATGTTTTAGCAATCACTAATCAAGATTAATAAAACGGATGTAGGCCGGTGGACTTGTGCACGTAGGAATCGTGACTTTGGACTCGTTGGACGGTGTTTTCTTGACGTGATAGTTGCAGGCAAGTGAAACTTACCAACTCTTGAGTAGGGCCATGTTTTTAGGCCACTTCCTTGTTTTTAGCGTAAAAGAGACTAGTCAGTGAAATGATAGCTGGCTAGACGCCTACTTGATCTAGTTTGACAACGAAACTAGATCCGTCACCTAATTGATCTAGCTTGACAACGAAGCTAGATCCAATCCTTAAACTTGTTGTTCATGCATACTAAACTGTCACGTTTACTTTCCTGACCTGTACGCCTTACTACTTGTCATGTCATGTCATCCATGCATTGAATGTCGCATTGGTAGCACACGCTACAATACTTGTACTTGTACTCCCTTGACTGGCTAGGTGCACCCCTAGACCAGCAAGATAAAACACTTCCTGGCTCGTGTTCCAGAAGCGAGCATTCCCGTTCGGGGGTAAGGCCCTGGCTCAACACACGTGGAGGGGTAGGGATAAACGTTCGCTTGAGCTTAGGAGTTGGCACGCGCAACCACTCTAGCCAAAAGACGGAATCTCTGTGCACGAGGTGCTTACTTTTCTTGTCTTGTACTTGTCTTGTGAATGTCATGCCATGCTCGTACTTTACTCTACTTTACCCTACTTGTTGCACTCATTACTTTAAACTGCCATGTCATTGCATCATGCTAGAACTGCTAGGTTGCTTTACTTTTACCTACTTTTCAGTTTCCTTGCACAAGTCTTCCAGACTTGCTGACATGTGCCCCTTTCTCTTTGGGTGTCACATGTTAGACCCTGAGCCAGAGATAGTTGTTGAGGTCGAGGTGTTGCTGACGCTGAGCCTGAGCCTACGTTCGTCGAGGAGTTCGTAGACACCGGAGACCAGTCTTAGAGACTGATTTTACTTGCTTTGCTTTAGGTTGCTGTTAGTTGTCGGTGCTTGCACCATTTCCTTGTTTTCGCACTTTGTACTTTTGATTGGCCATGCTGGGCCTCTTTTAGACTCTTTTATTTCAGCCTGGTGGCTTTTTCTGCGATGTTGAGATTTATTATTATGGATATTCTGAGATGTTTCTTTTGCCTCTTTCGTTATTATTATCTTTGTTTCGTTTCGCGTTGCAAGGACCTGCAGTTTAAATTTGATTGACGCTTATCGGACTTGCGGCTTTGTAGCTTCAAGTCTGAGCGGACCTTCTCACGCTTCGCCTCCACGTTTTTGGGAAGCGAGGCGTGACACATACAAATGACATGTGACTCCCACAAACCGGGATCACACCCTCTCTCACAACCGAGAGACACAATTGTAATATCAATTGAAATGAAATAAACACTTACCTACAAAATCCTATGCTTTGAGTAAACTTACCAAATATTAGGGCAAGAAGGATTTTGGGGAAGATGATGACACCAAGCCCTAGCTCCACCAAGATGGACAGCAATAGGTGGCTAGGATGAGGTTGGTGCCCTTGATTCAAAGCCTTTGGCTTGAATGACTCACAATGGAGAGATTCTCTCTTGAGGAAGTTGGCTCAAAGAGTGAAGGGAGAGATTCTTGTGAGGAAGAGAGAGCTTGGAATTAGCTTGAGAAAACTCTTCTCTTAGGTCTGAAAATACTTGGATAATGGACCTCTAACCTTGCCTCAAAAGAATCAAGTTTGTATTTATAGAGGCAAGGAAAATCGTGTTGGAAAAGTTCCCAACGGCTCTATTCTGAACCAGACTAGTCGGTCAAAGAAGGATCACTGACCGACTAGTTCATCAACTAGTCGGTCGGTGATATAACGTAGACCGACTAATGGTTGAACAGCCAAACGATCGAAGTACAGGCAAAGACAACTAGTCGATCTAAGAAGACTTGCCGACCGACTAGTTTCACAACTAGTCGGTCGGTGAATGTTCTTTGACCGACTAACAGTCAAAATAGAATAGGCTGACTTCAAGTTGACTTAGTCGGTTTAAGAACAAATGCTGACCGACTAGTTTCTCAACTAGTCGGTCGACAAACGTTCTTTGACCGACTAACTCGAAACAGTAGCTCAGGCTGAAATGACTGAACACAACTAGTCGGTCTAAGAAGGATTCCTAACCGACTAGATCGTCATCTAGTCGGTCGGTGACTCTTATTTGACCGACTAATTGATCAACATGGAAAGAGCTGAAATGAGCAAGGCATTCTAGTCGGTTCATGTAGATTTACCGACCGACTAGATCGTCATCTAGTCGGTTTGCTCTTCTACTTGAACCAACTAACATGCACTAGAAGCCGAGGGAAGAAGCGATAGGCTTCGGGAAAGTTTCTAATGGCATCTATGATAATCCTAGCTCTAAGATATGAGCGAAAAGAAGATTATAATGTAAGTCCTACTCAAGGCTTAACATTCTATTCTATGAAGCTAGAAGACTATAAAATAAACCTTACGAGTCGTCTTCAAAGCTTCAATCTTCATTCTTCTTGACTTCAATATTGCTCCTTGAGCTTCAACGAAGCTTCAGGCACACGATCACGCGTATTGAGAAGTCTTGAGACGTCGCTTTAGATGTTCGTAGTAATTTGTCGACGATCTCCATAACTGCGCTCACAAACAGTTAGTATACGATATTTATGTTTGCTCATCATCCAAAACCAAATCCGGGGAATCAATACACAACATTCTCTCCCTTTTTGGTGATGACAAACCAACATAAATAATAATCAATAATAATGATTCAGAAGAAATTTACTTACTCCCCCTGCATTGATGACACGTTAGTTCCGTATTCAATAATATTCATACGGATCAAGCAGACGAGGGAAATATAAAATATGGACCAATTATTGACATATAGGATCTCTAAATCCTTTTTGTTATATCTTCACTCCCCCTGAATCTAACATATCAAGTTAGATTCATGGTAAATTCCTTTGAATTATTAATTAGCACCTTGTCATTATTAATTCTCTCCCCTTTGGCATTAGCAAAAAGAGCGGGAGGAGATTAACGACAAAACCAATGGCTAAAATAAAGCACGGGAGTCAAAGAATACGATCACGGTCCAAATGACACCAATGTAAAATATCAAATGAAAGCAAAGCGTGCCAATGAGACCAAAGTCGAAAATCGAAAACCGAAATCATTAAACCATCGGCGAAAATCGAAATATGAAATTATCAAACCATAGGTGACAATCGAAATACGAAATCATCAAGCCATATGCAAAAATCGAAAAACCGAAATCATCAAGCCATCGGCGAAAATCGAAATACGAAATTATCAAGCCACAGGCGAAAATCGAAAACCGAAATCATCAAAACTCAAATCAATTTCACTTATTGAGTTTTGGAACATACTCTCCAAAATCAATAGAATGCATGGAAAACAATTCTATGTTTCCATAGAAACAATTCTATTTAATCCATAAAATCGTCGAACAACGAAATGAACATCAGAGACAAAACTAATCCGATGTACATACCAAATGTAGTAAATTGATACCAATGTAGATATTCTACCAATGGATGCATTTAACACACATGGATACCAACGTAAATCAAAAATAAGAATATACTTACAACATTAAGCTCCCCCTACTTTGGTGCATCACTTAAGCACCATCAACTCTATTTGAATGAAAGATCCTTTGCAAATCAATGAGTTGGTAGGGTTGGTATCCCATGATGGATTTAATCTAGAGAATATCATTTTGGTATCCAAAACCTTTCGGGATCCTATGGGTTAGGCAATAAATTTAGCGAACTAAATTCAAATTAAATGTAACCCATATCCTAACTAAATTCAAATTCAATATGAATTTAAGTTTCAAATAAATATGCACATAAAAATAAAGTAACCAATTCTTACCACAATTGCTTTGGTACCCATAAAATGAAATTAAACTTATGGTACCAAGCAATGAAGGGTCAAGGAAACTAACCCTTCGGAAACCAAGTCCAAGAGGACCTTGATTTCCCAACATAATCATCATTCAAAATAATATCATTAATATATGATTGCACATACAAATTCTTATTATGCATGCTTGTGTTCTTCGGACCCCAAATAGTGTATGTCTTGGGAGTCCTAATCCTATTGGGAACATGCATACGTTGTTGATTTCTATGTGATGCATGTCGTGGGTAAGCATATGGCATACGATGCAATGGTGCATGATGATAATTATTCATATGAGAATGAGTATGAACATATGCATGTGGAGGAACACGTGCATGAGTGTGTCTCACATGGTGTGCACGTGCTCGTGGATGCGGAGCATAGAAATCATCATATGTGCTAACATGTGGGGTATGATGTGTGTTCCTACGTGGCATGGTGTACATGAAAGCATGACCCTTCTTTGGAGGTCCACCCAAAGTGGGTTTCTTTCCAAATGGGGGCGTGTTCCTAGCGGAAGCACCATTGGTAGAAGAACTACCCATGAAGTGTTTACTTCCACTAGTAGAAGCATCGGATGTTGGCCTAACAAAGGTGCCGGACGATTTGGATGAATCTCCCATCTTAAACCCGAAACCAATGTGATGATTGGCCGGAGGTAAGTCATTTAGGATATTATCCAAATGACCCTTACCCTTATTGAATTCATGAATTCGGCCTAATGTGCTCTCATGCTTCTCGGTGAGAGAATGCAAAGAAGCATCCAAAGTGGACACTTGCGATGCGAGTGCACAAACACGTGACTTGAGATTTTTATTCTCAATACTCAAAGTTGAGATTTGAGACGTCAAATCCGCTATCACATGTTCATCTGAATCCTCGATATAAACATGCTCAAGTTGAGATTTGAGATTTACAATCTCATTTCTCAACTCTTCAACAATGGTGTCGTTGTTGACGATGAAAGGCTTAGGCGAGTTTTTAAGACTATCTAGTTCATTTTTAGTCTTCATAAATCTAGTAGCCAAATTAGAAAACTTATTCCAAAGTTGTTCGTTGGCTAATCAAAGTTCATCAGTGGTTACCTCTTCGCCTTCATCCTCGCTTCCATCAGAGGAGGTCTCTTGATCACGATCCTCTTTTCCCATGAAGCACGTGTGTGCTTTCTCCACACGTTCATCATCCGACTCTCCACTTGAGGAGTCCTCTTCGAAATCGGTGAATGTGCCGACAAGTCCTTTCTTGTGCTTTCTCGACTTGTCGTACTTGGATGCCTTCCACTTCTCCTTGTGTTTGTAGAGAGGACAATCCGGCTTGATATGTCCTGGCTTGTTGCATTTATAACACACGGGCGTAGAAGCATTAGTCGAAATAAATTTTGATTTACTTTTCAACTTACCTTGTCGAAAGAATCGATTGAACTTCTTTACCAAATCGGCCAAAGCTTCCATGTCCCACTCTTCTTCCGATTCTTCATCATCGGTAGATGGAGCGGCCTTGTATGCAATCGCCTTTTTCTTTGGCTCGTCTTGCTTCAAGTACGCTTTCATCTTCTCCTTTATCTTGATCTTACATTCCTTGCGTACCTCGTAACACAACAAGGTACCAATTAATTGAACAACGGTATATTTATTCATATCGTTACCTTCCTCGATGGCGAAGGTACGCTTTTCCCAAGAAGAGGGAAGTCCGTCAATAATCTTCGCGACTTTCTCCTTTTGGGTGTAGACCTTCCCAAGAGCTTCCAATTCGTTGGAAATGTCCACGAAGCGAGCATAGTAGTCCTTCATGGTTTCACCCTGTTCCATGTGAAACAACTCAAACTCTTTGTTAGCGACAACGAGTTTAGAATCTTTTACCGTACTCGTTCCTTCGTGTAAGATGAGGAGTTGGTTCCATACTTGATATGCACTCTTACATGTGCATATCTTGTTGAAGTCTTCGGGCTCCAACGCACATTGCATGGCATTCATCGCCTTGGCATTGCTTACCTCCACGGCGACTTCCTCGGTAGGCCACTTCGTGAAATCTTGTTCGGTAGGCTCGACATACTCTGTCAATGTGGCTCTCCACAGCGAAGCACTCCGGAGGAAAGTTTCCATCCGGCATTTCCAGTACCCATAGTTGGTACCGTTGAAATGAGGAGGCCTGACAGAGGATTGCCCTTCCATAACCGAAGAAGATCCGTGACGATCCTTGAAGATGTTGTAGTCGTTGTTTGTCATAGCTTTGACCTTGGCTCTGATACCAATTATTGGACCCTATGGTAGCTACTGCACACGTACTAGAGGGGGGTGAATAGTACTTAAAATAATTAAGAGAGTTATTCCTAACTATTGTGCAATGAACAAACGACAATGCGGAATAAAACAACAATTAACAAGAATTAAACATACGTAAACAAAGCATGTAACGGGTTCGGATCCACCCAAGTCTCCCCGACTTGTTCCCGATGATCCTACGTCCCAACCACCCGGATCCCCTCCGGATACTTGAGTTAGAAACCCTAACTCAAGATTTAGCACTATGAAATTCTTGTGAAAAACCTTCACAAGACCAAATCATACAAATGACATGTGACTCCCACAAACCGGGATCACACCCTCTCTCACAACCGAGAGACACAATTGTAATATCAATTGAAATGAAATAAACACTTACCTACAAAATCCTATGCTTTGAGTAAACTTACCAAATATTAGGGCAAGAAGGATTTTGGGGAAGATGATGACACCAAGCCCTAGCTCCACCAAGATGGACAGCAATAGGTGGCTAGGATGAGGTTGGTGCCCTTGATTCAAAGCCTTTGGCTTGAATGACTCACAATGGAGAGATTCTCTCTTGAGGAAGTTGGCTCAAAGAGTGAAGGGAGAGATTCTTGTGAGGAAGAGAGAGCTTGGAATTAGCTTGAGAAAACTCTTCTCTTAGGTCTGAAAATACTTGGATAATGGACCTCTAACCTTGCCTCAAAAGAATCAAGTTTGTATTTATAGAGGCAAGGAAAATCGTGTTGGAAAAGTTCCCAACGGCTCTATTCTGAACCAGACTAGTCGGTCAAAGAAGGATCACTGACCGACTAGTTCATCAACTAGTCGGTCGGTGATATAACGTAGACCGACTAATGGTTGAACAGCCAAACGATCGAAGTACAGGCAAAGACAACTAGTCGATCTAAGAAGACTTGCCGACCGACTAGTTTCACAACTAGTCGGTCGGTGAATGTTCTTTGACCGACTAACAGTCAAAATAGAATAGGCTGACTTCAAGTTGACTTAGTCGGTTTAAGAACAAATGCTGACCGACTAGTTTCTCAACTAGTCGGTCGACAAACGTTCTTTGACCGACTAACTCGAAACAGTAGCTCAGGCTGAAATGACTGAACACAACTAGTCGGTCTAAGAAGGATTCCTAACCGACTAGATCGTCATCTAGTCGGTCGGTGACTCTTATTTGACCGACTAATTGATCAACATGGAAAGAGCTGAAATGAGCAAGGCATTCTAGTCGGTTCATGTAGATTTACCGACCGACTAGATCGTCATCTAGTCGGTTTGCTCTTCTACTTGAACCAACTAACATGCACTAGAAGCCGAGGGAAGAAGCGATAGGCTTCGGGAAAGTTTCTAATGGCATCTATGATAATCCTAGCTCTAAGATATGAGCGAAAAGAAGATTATAATGTAAGTCCTACTCAAGGCTTAACATTCTATTCTATGAAGCTAGAAGACTATAAAATAAACCTTACGAGTCGTCTTCAAAGCTTCAATCTTCATTCTTCTTGACTTCAATATTGCTCCTTGAGCTTCAACGAAGCTTCAGGCACACGATCACGCGTATTGAGAAGTCTTGAGACGTCGCTTTAGATGTTCGTAGTAATTTGTCGACGATCTCCATAACTGCGCTCACAAACAGTTAGTATACGATATTTATGTTTGCTCATCATCCAAAACCAAATCCGGGGAATCAATACACAACATTCTCTCCCCTTTTTGGTGATGACAAACCAACATAAATAATAATCAATAATAATGATTCAGAAGAAATTTACTTACTCCCCCTGCATTGATGACACGTTAGTTCCGTATTCAATAATATTCATACGGATCAAGCAGACGAGGGAAATATAAAATATGGACCAATTATTGACATATAGGATCTCTAAATCCTTTTTGTTATATCTTCACTCCCCCTGAATCTAACATATCAAGTTAGATTCATGGTAAATTCCTTTGAATTATTAATTAGCACCTTGTCATTATTAATTCTCTCCCCTTTGGCATTAGCAAAAAGAGCGGGAGGAGATTAACGACAAAACCAATGGCTAAAATAAAGCACGGGAGTCAAAGAATACGATCACGGTCCAAATGACACCAATGTAAAATATCAAATGAAAGCAAAGCGTGCCAATGAGACCAAAGTCGAAAATCGAAAACCGAAATCATTAAACCATCGGCGAAAATCGAAATATGAAATTATCAAACCATAGGTGACAATCGAAATACGAAATCATCAAGCCATATGCAAAAATCGAAAAACCGAAATCATCAAGCCATCGGCGAAAATCGAAATACGAAATTATCAAGCCACAGGCGAAAATCGAAAACCGAAATCATCAAAACTCAAATCAATTTCACTTATTGAGTTTTGGAACATACTCTCCAAAATCAATAGAATGCATGGAAAACAATTCTATGTTTCCATAGAAACAATTCTATTTAATCCATAAAATCGTCGAACAACGAAATGAACATCAGAGACAAAACTAATCCGATGTACATACCAAATGTAGTAAATTGATACCAATGTAGATATTCTACCAATGGATGCATTTAACACACATGGATACCAACGTAAATCAAAAATAAGAATATACTTACAACATTAAGCTCCCCCTACTTTGGTGCATCACTTAAGCACCATCAACTCTATTTGAATGAAAGATCCTTTGCAAATCAATGAGTTGGTAGGGTTGGTATCCCATGATGGATTTAATCTAGAGAATATCATTTTGGTATCCAAAACCTTTCGGGATCCTATGGGTTAGGCAATAAATTTAGCGAACTAAATTCAAATTAAATGTAACCCATATCCTAACTAAATTCAAATTCAATATGAATTTAAGTTTCAAATAAATATGCACATAAAAATAAAGTAACCAATTCTTACCACAATTGCTTTGGTACCCATAAAATGAAATTAAACTTATGGTACCAAGCAATGAAGGGTCAAGGAAACTAACCCTTCGGAAACCAAGTCCAAGAGGACCTTGATTTCCCAACATAATCATCATTCAAAATAATATCATTAATATATGATTGCACATACAAATTCTTATTATGCATGCTTGTGTTCTTCGGACCCCAAATAGTGTATGTCTTGGGAGTCCTAATCCTATTGGGAACATGCATACGTTGTTGATTTCTATGTGATGCATGTCGTGGGTAAGCATATGGCATACGATGCAATGGTGCATGATGATAATTATTCATATGAGAATGAGTATGAACATATGCATGTGGAGGAACACGTGCATGAGTGTGTCTCACATGGTGTGCACGTGCTCGTGGATGCGGAGCATAGAAATCATCATACGTGCTAACATGTGGGGTATGATGTGTGTTCCTACGTGGCATGGTGTACATGAAAGCATGACCCTTCTTTGGAGGTCCACCCAAAGTGGGTTTCTTTCCAAATGGGGGCGTGTTCCTAGCGGAAGCACCATTGGTAGAAGAACTACCCATGAAGTGTTTACTTCCACTAGTAGAAGCATCGGATGTTGGCCTAACAAAGGTGCCGGACGATTTGGATGAATCTCCCATCTTAAACCCGAAACCAATGTGATGATTGGCCGGAGGTAAGTCATTTAGGATATTATCCAAATGACCCTTACCCTTATTGAATTCATGAATTCGGCCTAATGTGCTCTCATGCTTCTCGGTGAGAGAATGCAAAGAAGCATCCAAAGTGGACACTTGCGATGCGAGTGCACAAACACGTGACTTGAGATTTTTATTCTCAATACTCAAAGTTGAGATTTGAGACGTCAAATCCGCTATCACATGTTCATCTGAATCCTCGATATAAACATGCTCAAGTTGAGATTTGAGATTTACAATCTCATTTCTCAACTCTTCAACAATGGTGTCGTTGTTGACGATGAAAGGCTTAGGCGAGTTTTTAAGACTATCTAGTTCATTTTTAGTCTTCATAAATCTAGTAGCCAAATTAGAAAACTTATTCCAAAGTTGTTCGTTGGCTAATCAAAGTTCATCAGTGGTTACCTCTTCGCCTTCATCCTCGCTTCCATCAGAGGAGGTCTCTTGATCACGATCCTCTTTTCCCATGAAGCACGTGTGTGCTTTCTCCACACGTTCATCATCCGACTCTCCACTTGAGGAGTCCTCTTCGAAATCGGTGAATGTGCCGACAAGTCCTTTCTTGTGCTTTCTCGACTTGTCGTACTTGGATGCCTTCCACTTCTCCTTGTGTTTGTAGAGAGGACAATCCGGCTTGATATGTCCTGGCTTGTTGCATTTATAACACACGGGCGTAGAAGCATTAGTCGAAATAAATTTTGATTTAATTTTCAACTTACCTTGTCGAAAGAATCGATTGAACTTCTTTACCAAATCGGCCAAAGCTTCCATGTCCCACTCTTCTTCCGATTCTTCATCATCGGTAGATGGAGCGGCCTTGTATGCAATCGCCTTTTTCTTTGGCTCGTCTTGCTTCAAGTACGCTTTCATCTTCTCCTTTATCTTGATCTTACATTCCTTGCGTACCTCGTAACACAACAAGGTACCAATTAATTGAACAACGGTATATTTATTCATATCGTTACCTTCCTCGATGGCGAAGGTACGCTTTTCCCAAGAAGAGGGAAGTCCGTCAATAATCTTCGCGACTTTCTCCTTTTGGGTGTAGACCTTCCCAAGAGCTTCCAATTCGTTGGAAATGTCCACGAAGCGAGCATAGTAGTCCTTCATGGTTTCACCCTGTTCCATGTGAAACAACTCAAACTCTTTGTTAGCGACAACGAGTTTAGAATCTTTTACCGTACTCGTTCCTTCGTGTAAGATGAGGAGTTGGTTCCATACTTGATATGCACTCTTACATGTGCATATCTTGTTGAAGTCTTCGGGCTCCAACGCACATTGCATGGCATTCATCGCCTTGGCATTGCTTACCTCCACGGCGACTTCCTCGGTAGGCCACTTCGTGAAATCTTGTTCGGTAGGCTCGACATACTCTGTCAATGTGGCTCTCCACAGCGAAGCACTCCGGAGGAAAGTTTCCATCCGGCATTTCCAGTACCCATAGTTGGTACCGTTGAAATGAGGAGGCCTGACAGAGGATTGCCCTTCCATAACCGAAGAAGATCCGTGACGATCCTTGAAGATGTTGTAGTCGTTGTTTGTCATAGCTTTGACCTTGGCTCTGATACCAATTGTTGGACCCTATGGTAGCTACTGCACACGTACTAGAGGGGGGTGAATAGTACTTAAAATAATTAAGAGAGTTATTCCTAACTATTGTGCAATGAACAAACGACAATGCGGAATAAAACAACAATTAACAAGAATTAAACATACGTAAACAAAGCATGTAACGGGTTCGGATCCACCCAAGTCTCCCCGACTTGTTCCCGATGATCCTACGTCCCAACCACCCGGATCCCCTCCGGATACTTGAGTTAGAAACCCTAACTCAAGATTTAGCACTATGAAATTCTTGTGAAAAACCTTCACAAGACCAAATCATACAAATGACATGTGACTCCCACAAACCGGGATCACACCCTCTCTCACAACCGAGAGACACAATTGTAATATCAATTGAAATGAAATAAACACTTACCTACAAAATCCTATGCCTTGAGAAAACTTACCAAATATTAGGGCAAGAAGGATTTTGGGGAAGATGATGACACCAAGCCATAGTTCCACCAAGATGGATAGCAATAGGTGGCTAGGATGAGGTTGGTGTCCTTGATTCAAAGCCCTTGGCTTGAATGGCTCACAATGGAGAGATTCTCTCTTGAGGAAGTTGGCTCAAAGAGTGAAGGGAGAGATTCTTGTGAGGAAGAGAGAGCTTGGAATTAGCTTGAGAAAACTCTTCTCTTAGGTCTGAAAATACTTGGATAATGGACCTCTAACCTTGCCTCAAAAGAATCAAGTTTGTATTTATAGAGGCAAGGAAAATCGTGTTGGAAAAGTTCCCAACGGCTCTATTCTGAACCAGACTAGTCGGTCAAAGAAGGATCACTGACCGACTAGTTCATCAACTAGTCGGTCGGTGATATAACGTAGACCGACTAACGGTTGAACAGCCAAACAATCGAAGTACAGGCAAAGACAACTAGTCGATCTAAGAAGACTTACCGACTGACTAGTTTCACAACTAGTCGATCGGTGAATGTTCTTTGACCGACTAACAGTCGAAATAGAATAGGCTGACTTCAAGTTGACTTAGTCGGTTTAAGAACAAATGCTGACCGACTAGTTTCTCAACTAGTCGGTCGACAAACGTTCTTTGACCGACTAACTCGAAACAGTAGCTCAGGCTGAAATGACTGAACACAACTAGTCGGTCTAAGAAGGATTCCTAATCGACTAGATCGTCATCTAGTCGGTCGGTGACTCTTATTTGACTGACTAATTGATCAACAGGGAAAGAGCTGAAATGAGCAAGGCATTCTAGTCGGTTTATGTAGATTTGCCGACCGACTAGATCGTCATCTAGTCGGTTTGCTCTTCTATTTGAACCAACTAACATGCACTAGAAGCCGAGGGAAGAAGCGATAGGCTTCGGGAAAGTTTCTAATGGCTTCTATGATAATCCTAGCTCTAAGATATGAGCGAAAAGAAGATTATAATGTAAGTCCTACTCAAGGCTTAACATTCTATTCTACGAAGCTAGAAGACTATAAAATAAACCTTACGAGTCGTCTTCAAAGCTTCAATCTTCATTCTTCTTGACTTCAATATTGCTCCTTGAGCTTCAACGAAGCTTCAGGCACACGATCACGCGTATTGAGAAGTCTTGAGACGTCGCTTTAGATGTTCGTAGTAATTTGGCGACGATCTCCATAACTGCGCTCACAAACAGTTAGTATACGATATTTATGTTTGCTCATCATCCAAAACCAAATCCGTGGAATCAATACACAACATATGATGCAAAGGGAATAAAATATGTCGTAAAATGTTTATGAATATATTTTACAATAAACAAATAGAAAGGTTTCAAGAATGTCCTGGTCAAAACCGGTGTTCAAACGGTTCCAAGAAGGCTCAAATGGGAGCAAATATGGCTCAAAGATGAGCCGGAAATCAATTTAAGATGAAAGCCCATTATTTGGCCCGGCCCAATGGTTTCTGGCGCCCAAAAAGGGTGCCAGCTGGGCCCAAAAGGGGCGTATACCTTGCATGCTCTGTAGGCTGAGCACGTGGGCCCACGTGGGGCCGTACATTCTAGGACTTCTGCTAATGATTCTGGTGGTTGTGTTTTGCGAAAATGCATGAGTTTTTGGGCATCTTTGGACGTACGTTTGAGGGGTCAAACGAAGTCGGAATTGAGCACCGTTTGTTTCTATGCATTCACCATTCAGTGCTCTTCGATTTGATATAAGATATCGCCTGTGAAGCTCAATGGTAAGAGATGGAAAATTCTTCAAAGTTTGGCCTTCATGGGGGGGAACTTGAAATTGACTTTCTACTCAAATTATTTAGTCCCACATCGGAAATTGAGAGATAAGGAGGAGTGATCTCCCTGTATAAATAGGGGCAAGCTTCCCTCCTTGATTTTTGAACCAAGCTTCAAATTCGAGTGGCTCCATTAAACGTGAGCAAGCCTAGATCCAAGCTTAATAAATATTCCATCTTTCTACCTAATTCTTCCTTGCTCGTACTCGGACTCTAGCAAAGCTACAAAGGAGTTCGGATCGGATCTGAAATCTTGACGGAGGATCCACACAAGGTGAAACTTTCTAGAGCATGTGGTTAACTCAGTGACAAGGGGATTTCTCGCATCGAGACGCGGTTTGGTTCAGGAGAAGCTTCTCAGCCCCAATGCAGGGCACTGGTTCGTGGGATTTCGCACCATGCTAATGTATGAGGTAGTTTAATGTATGCATTTTTAAATTAAAGTTAATATTATAGATCTATTCTTAGGGGTTGGTCAGACCCATCCCGGGATAGTAAAGATTCTGGATAGGGTTACTTAATTTCCTTAGGGCTTGACTTATAATATTTTTAAGTTGTTCTTTTCACTGCTTAATTGTTTTCGTCGTCTGCCCGACTTTGGCCGGACGTCGATTTTTGAGCCCTAAGGTCACAGAAAACCCTTCAAAAGTAAGTCGGGAATATCCGATCATGTCCTTCCCATTAATGCTCTCTTGGAGTGCATTTGTCGAAGATAGATTAGATCAGTAAACTATAATCTGCTTTGAAATGAAAAACAAAGAAACCAAAATAAAAAATAGCACATGGGTTTGTTCAGATTACTTTTATTTACTGATAATACCTCCACAGATGCTTTGCATTCTAAGGATGGACGAGCTCTCTATCATCCTTTGTTGAGAGTTTGTATGTTGCGGGAACTAGAACTTTAGTGATCTTGTACGTAGCTTCCCACTTGGTAGCGAGCTTGCCTTGACGGATGATCTTTAGGGAGAATGCCACCTTCATTAGGACTAGGTCACCCAGGTAGAAGCTCTTGCCTCTGACTCTGGAATTATTGAACCAAACTACCCTATGCTTCTATCGGATAGCTCTTGGAGCCCAAGCGCCTCCTCTGCCATCATATACTGCTTGCTTTGGTAAGGACCTGATCCAAGATGTAGGGCAGTTAATGATGCAGAGATTTCATCAAGTCCTCACACCGAACCCTCTTCTAGAGTGTAGCGATGGTCACCTCATCACTGCAGCCCTTGACATTTAGACTCTTTAAATTGAAGCGCTTTAGGAAGCTTCTTAATGTATCCTGCTCTTATTGCACCAATGTGAAAAGGTAATCCGAGCTTCGCTTTCTCATTCTCTCTGTCATGAATTATTGGTAGAAGACTTGGGCTAAGCACTTGAACGACCCAATAGACCGATTGGGAAGTTCATTGTACCATTCTTTTGTGGCCTTCTGTAGAGTTGTTTGGAAAGCCCTACAATGGTGAGAGGCGTTGGCCCCATATATCTCCATCATTCCTTTATAGTCTTGGACTTGTTCGCACGGATCACCCAAGCCATCATATTTGTCTATGTTGGGTATCTTGAATTTGGGTGGCAGCATGGCCGAGGTGATTCTCTTCTTCAAGGGGCTTTGCTCCTCATTTGAGCTCGACGACGAGTCGTTGTTTATCACCTCAGCGCTGGATCTCCTGAGCCGGCTGTTGGAAGTACTAGAAGAGTCACCTTAATCCTCATCTGAGCTGTTGGAAGGGCTCAAAAAGTGGAGATTGTCTCTCGAGCCTTCCTCTTGAGGCATGCATGAGACTTACGATTAGGCTTGTGACTTCACCCACGATGGCTCTCTCTATGTCGATCATTAACCCGAGTAAGGCGATGGTCCTCAGCTCCACTGAGTAAGGGCCGTTGGCCCCTAAGATCGGTTGTAGTTAAGATATGGCCCCCAATCTCGTCGTCCTGAACTCCTTGAAGACGAGGGGAGAGCCCTTGATTGGTGGGTTGAGTCATCATCTGTGGGGCTGAAGACATGGATGTCAACTCGAATTTCCCACAGACCATGCCAAATGTTTACGGAGCTTTCCCACTAATGATATTATTGGATGATTCATGATGATGGTACGATTGGAGTAGTTGGCATATGATGACGTTGGTAGATAACTCAGTACTGGGCAAGCTAATCCAAGGCTGAATAGACTTCAATCTGAGCTATTGGAGCCAAGTTCAAGCTATTTCTGGGCTACCTTCAGCTTCCTGCAACATGAAGAGCTCGTTAGGGAGGGTTGGATTTGGGGTCTAACCTAATTCCTTCTGATGCTTAAGTCAGATAGTGACTCAAAGGAAGCTCGTGGTAACTATGACCGATTTGTTGGGAGATCAACCGATAGTTATCGAGCCGAGCTATGCAGGAAATCTAGAATTTTAGGTAGAGCATATACTAATATATGAGTACCTTAATTTTTTGGCTCTCCGAAATTGTCCCAGCCCCCAAAAAATGTCACTTCTCCTATTTTTCGAGAGTATATGAATATACTTTTAAGGGACGTTAGAGGGTAACATCCGAGCTTTTAAACCGCTTTATTGCTTTTGGCATGAGCTGTCGCCATTGATGGTGAGCTTAACGCTCAGTCATTGAATGTATTTATTTTGATCTGATCCTTTAAATGAAGAAGCCCAATGATCAGCTCGGCTGTCGTCTTACATGAAGAAATGTTCGGCTTCATATGAGGACCTTCAGGCTGTTTTGCCGAAGCCGTGGGCTTTACTGGATTTTTGGGCATGTCCACTCAAATAAAAAATGAGTGATCATTGTGCCGACCCAATGATGTATCAAGTATCTCCCTTATTTACCTTTTTCCTCAATAGGTATTTACAATATAAAAACATCAAAGTTTAATATGTTCAAAGTTCATATTATAGTTTATGTAATTTATCTTAGTATTAAAATCAATTTGAGCAATGTTGTATTCAAAAATTTAGAAATATAATACAAAGATCTAATTTTGTTTAATTAAAATCATAATTCTAGTCCATTTGCAGAGCTCTCTTTCCATTTTAATTCATAAAAAAATTTTAAATCTTATTACAATTGAACATCAATAAAATCAAACTAAACAGATGCATATTTAAACGACCCAATCATAAACATTACATTGTTTATGATATTGACTACAATGTATAATTCTGAAGTGAATAAATAAAAATAAAATATTAAACGTGCATGTTGTATTATTCTACAATTACATAGTATCATTATATTAACTCGTCAACTTAAATGATATTTTAGCTTAGCTCAAAATTCCTCGCATAAAATTTTCCTATTAAATTTAAGTTCTTTCTATAATAATTTATATTTACTTGTAATTCTTAAATTTTTATTACGATGCAAGCACAAACACGCTTATACAAATATATGCACGAATGACGTAGCACAACATGGTTCGAAAGGGTAAATATGATATAACATGCCAGATGATACGATATCTAGTAAATTGGTATGTTGATTTATGGTTTTAAGCATATATGAGCTGAGCTTATCTAAGTAATTTTTTATGAGTAGTTTTTGGCTTGACCATGCATGTCACAACATACTTCCAACTCTACACATTTGTGATTCCAACTCTACTAATTTGTGATTCATATATACCATATGTACACCTGAATTGTAGATGGCAGTGCATCAGAGACTCACATCCCTCTGATTAGGAATTGTTATGCGAAGATACCAAATTACTCAGTTCACATACCACTTATTTACAAGTTTGCCATTAAAAATTTACAGGTGTGCCTTTGAAATTTTTTCTTCATCAACCATTTAGTTCCATGTCATTTTACGGTTTCCCCCGTGTCCGCTCCCCCGCTCCCCCATTGTTCGCTGCTACCTCTGTAGCTCCCCTCGTTTGCTGCATCCACATATCCACTCATCTGCCGCCTCCCCAGCCCCATCGTCCACCACTCTGCCCCCGCCACTGCTCCCCTGCCTCCTTCATAGCCCCCTCGTCTACCCCTACCCTCGGCCCAGCCCCTGCCCTTACTCCCATCAGCCGTCGCCTCCCAAGCTCCCCACGCTTCCCTCCATCGCTTCACGTGTACAGACCTAAAGGCCTTTTCGGAAATCGGGTAAATGCATGCATATGTGTCGAGTTGACATGTCAATTTAAAAAAATTTAGCTGGGCGTGAAAGGTAGGCATGTGAATTCAGCAATTAGGCATTTTTACATAGCAATTCCCCTCTGATATGAGCACTCTTGTCACATTATACATTTTTGCTAAACAAAGTACATTAATTTACAAGTTTGCCAATCATCTTGGCAAATTTATAAGAGATAGTGGTAAACGTGTAAATAAATGTAATACGCTCAGCAAAAAGTGTAATGTGGCTAGCAGCACTTCCCTCCCAGACCCACAAGGCCCATAACAAACTCCTATCACCACCCCTGGAGCGCGTGCCCTAGCCAAGTGGCTTTCCATCTGTTAAATCAATAATCCTGAAAGCTTTTTGGGTGCTGCTATGCACACATACCAAATTGTTCTATGCACATCCACTTTTTGAAATGAACAGTAATGAAATTGAATTTTTGAAAACACCAGAAATACCCCCGCATGTATTGAGCAATACGTGAGCGCTACTTCCAAATGTAGGAGATTGAACAAGAAAAAATCCTAGTGAGTCCAGGTATCGTATCCATGGGACAGCTGACCTGCAAAACCATGAATTTTAGCTTATAAAGAGTACGAAACTGTAATAACCAACCATCTTTTGAAGGCGAAGTAATCGTGACGAAGGTTTTAAATAATAAAACAAAATCTGACGATAGTTACGGTGAATTTGATGCTACGGTGCTAATGTTGAGAGTATGCGTTGGTTGTGGTTTTGTTAGGGTCTATCCAACCAATGATCATTAATATCTTTTGTATAACTCAACTTTTCACCCAGCAATGGTATAAGAGCGTCGAAAATATAACTATAAAAGTCCATCGAAAAGTACCAAAAGTAACGACAAAATTATTTGTTTCATAAGAAAATTAAGCTCATGTACCTGTGAGGGTCACGACGATGTCAGCAAGGATCAAGCCATGAATAAGTCTGCAAAAATCAGATTCGATCCAAGTACACCAACAACGACTATACTTGAATAATACGTGTAGAAACTAATAAAATACGCGATATAACGTGAAAAATCGGGCAAAAAGATATTAGAATCAAGGATTATAAAGCCCTAACTACATCACAACCAATACATATAGAGGTTAGCCATGCATGGAGAGAAAAGAACTCATATTCATAGACAACTACATGTTCGAAAGCTCAAAATATGTGAAGAATACTCCAAATACAAGCCAAATAAGCAAAATACAAGGCAAAAGATAGGGATTTTATCACCAATTCTCTCCAAATAGAAACTAGATCTCCTTCAATGGTGGCTTTATACCTTTGTCTCCAGGGGCTCCAAAATCACGTCCAAATATGCTCTCTAGAGCTCAGAATACGCAAAGAATCCATCCAAAACCCCTAAAATACGCTTATATAATGGCATTGCGGGTTTGGAAGCTTAGCGGGTTCAAACCCGCTTCTAAAATCCACTAAAACCCAAACCTGCAGACTGGTGCAAACTACAACTGTTCGATTAGGTGGGATCTACCCACGTCTCGGCATGTGGCACCTCGTATTGGCTCCTCATCCGCTTCGCTTGATTGAATCCGCTTTGTATCCGAAAGCATCTTGTATTCGATATCGTCCGTTGGATTAGAGATCGGATGCCGCTGATTTCACCATGTCGCCCAGAGAGTACAGCTCTGCTTCGATGCATTGGGATCGTTCGCAGTCGTCTGATCGCGTGGGATGGAACCATAACTCGCCACATGGACTTCGGATCCACTCCTTCGCTTTGCGTTGTACTGCATTTGTGGTCGTTGGATCTACGATGTACGACTGCGATTGGGCCGCGTCACCACTTCGCTGAGTGGTCGGATGAGGCGGGAACCGCAGAGATGGCGCTACATGTTCCAGTATATGGGCATTGACTGTTTCTCCATATTTACAGCGTATTTCGACCGTATTCCTTCATTTAATTATCATTCTACATTCAAAAATTCATAGTAATTAGCACATATCTTTGAAAGATACAAATAAATAGCCGTTGGAATCGTAAGATCAAGATCTACACATGAAAAACATGAGAATGCCGAAATACTCAATAAAATGTTGTTTTGTGCTTAAATCAAGTGATTGCTCTAAAAATGACGATATATATGCACAAAATGGGGCTTAAAGAGGTGTTAAATATGCAATATTTACCCCGAATCACACCCCCAACTAGCGATTTGCTAGTCCATAGAAATAAGAGTGATTAAAGCGGATGATTAGTAAAAGTATTAAATCCTATCGATCATCTTTGACTTGGCTCAATAATACACTTTTCAACATGATTTTGACCACCAATATACACAATCCATGAAGAAGATCAATCAAATGATATTTTCTCTAATTTAATTTGAATAAATACCATATAAGCATCGTTTTGCGCAAGCGAAAGTATAACACAACGGTGTATCCTAGTTTTCTTATTTCCAAGAAAATGGCATCACATAAAGATTGTTCGATTCATGAGGAGTGGGGTTGCTTCCTTTATTCACCATATCTTTCTTTCTTGTTTTTCTTTTTCTTTTCTCTGTTTTAATAACTTAGAATGATCCATGTAACGAGCTTTCAATTAATGACTCCTCGGCCAGACGACCTTCGGGCATTAGGCTTAGTAGAGCCCCTCGAACCTAATAACTCGAGTCATCTAAGTATTTCTTTTCCTTTTTTATGACTTAGAATGATCCATGTAACGAGCTTTCAGTTAATGACTTCTAGGCCAGACGACCTTCGAGCATTAGGCTTAGAAAAGCCCCTCGAACCTAATAACTCGAATCATCTAAGTTTTATTTTCTCCTTTCTTTTTTTATTTTTTTCTTTTTTGTATGGAAGCAATTCACTACACATTCATCGGACATAAACGTTAGTAACAAAGGCCAAATTCCTCTTCAACTTGAAGACTATTCTAATGAATCGTGTATACTTAAGCATATGCATCACTATAGCTTGCATGAAATAAATTCAAACTATTTCGAGATATTAATCATGGCAATTGAAATTTTTTTCATAAACTGCATATTAATGGTTAAGGTTAATTCCATGAAGAAAAAATAATTAATTCAAGTCATAAACAATTTTTAGAATCCAATCAATGTATGATTATCCGATAGAATGATATGTGAATGAGTTTTGAATGATGAGAATTGGTGATTGATTCTTTTCTCTCATTTTAGAAAAACTAAGATAAAAATCAGGAGATCCTAAAAAGTCTAATACACTCCCCCAACTTAAAGACAAACATTGTCCTCAATGTTGAAAAGAGCGTACTAGAGATAAAATCCTTTAAAAAGTGCAAAATAAAGAATGAAAAAAATCGATGTCCTACTGGGCAAAGGAAAGAACACATCGATTTAAGTACCACCAGGAGGTGGTTGTCGAAACGATGTGGGTGGCAGCAACTCCTCAATCAACTCCACTAGTTTCTCCTTCAATGCCATGTTGACCTTCATAGCATTATATCCATGCACCGCTACTTCCAAATCATCTTTTTTGTGAATCACCCAATTCCATGTAGCAAATAGGATTTATTAGTAACATGAGAATGTAATTGTTCATCGAAGAATGTGTGTTGCCCATAATCATTATGAAAAACGAATGAGCTTACCTCTTTGTCGCACCAATCCAAATCATAATCATAGGCATGGTTTCAGGCTCTTTTTCAAAGTGTGCATCAATTATAGCGTCAATTAAATTTACCTCTTCTGGCTCTACCTCCATTGATGACGGAAACTTACAAGCATTGAAAATATTTAGGTCTAATGTCATGTTTCCAAGTGTGATTTGCAAATTTCCATTCCTACAATTTATTATAGCATTGCTAGTCGCAAGGAAATGTCATCCTAAAATAATTGGAGTAGAGTTATCGGTTTGAGGCCCTTAACAGTCTAGCACAATGAAATCGACGGGGTAAAAGAACTTATCCACTTGAACCATACCGTCCTCAACACACCCCCATAGTATCTTCACTGATCTGTCTGCCAACTGGATTATAATTGGTGTTTTCTTCAACTCCCCCAAACCTATCTGTAAGAAAACGGTATAAGGAAATATGTTAACGCTCGAACCCAAATCAAGTAAAGCTTGCCCTATCCTTTTAGTGCTAATAGTACAAGTAATAGTATGTTTACCTGGATCTTTGAATTTGGACGGGGTATTATATTGAATAATAGCGCTTACGTGTTCCGTGAGAAAGGCTTTCTTTTTAACGTTAAATTTCCTTTTAACTGTGCATAACTCCTTCAAGAACTTACCATAAGCAGGTATTTGATTTATCGCGTCAAGTAAAGGGATTTTAATTTTTACCTGTTGGAAGATATCCCTAATGTCTACTTACTTTGCTCTTGTTGGTGGAAGGAGTCTTTGTGGGAATGGAGCTATAGGTGAATAAGATTCTGCACCTTTTTCTTTGGCTTTCTTCTCCTTTTCTGCACCATTCTCCTTATCTTGCAAAATTTGTCGCACTTCTTCTTCTTCTTTTTCCGCAGCTTCTTGTTTATACCTAGGTGGTTTTGGCTTTTCGATTTCTCTCCCGCTACGCAAAGTGGTCACTGCTTGGCATGGTTTAATGTTATCACCTGAAAAATAAGGGGATTTTTGTTAGGATTTGTAAAAGATGGAGCTGGTAAAGTACCTTTTTCTAAAGATGCAGCAATTTTAGAAAAATTTTCATTAAGCTGCTGAAACTGCTATTGAAATTGTTGTTGAAGCTGATGTTGTTGTTTATTTTTCATTTTCATCATTTGTTGAAGTATGGCGGTGATATCAGTGCTTTGCTCCTTCTCTTGATTGCTTGCATGATTCGGATGGAAGTAAGGAGTGGTCATCTGTTGTGTCGGCTGTTGTGGTCCCCATCTCAAATTTTGGTGATTCTTCCAAGAAGAGTTGAAAGTATTCGAATTTACTCCTTGATTTGACACCCAATTCACTTTAGTTTGTGGTTTCTTTATAGTCTCTTTCATAGCAGGGATCGTGGGGCAAACAGACATGTCAAGAATGGGCTGCTCACAAATGACGCAAAAAGGTTCAGCTTTGAATACTTTCACTTCTCTCAAATCTAGGCCTTGTAGCCTCTACGTCAGTAATGCATCCACCTGTGCTCTTATTGTATCATCTGGCTTTAATGAGTGCATGCCTCCTCTAGATGGTGGAACTGGCTCTGATCTGTCAAACTCTAAAGTAGACTTCCATCACTTTGCATGCTCCGATATGGTCTCCATGTAATTCCATGCCTCCGTAGGTGTTTTCTGAAAGAATTCACTGTTGCACATCATTTCCATGTATTGCCTAGTTTGCGGCTGTAGGCCATCATAAAAGAATCCAATAGCACGGCCTTTGCCGTATCCATGGTATAGGCAAGCGATCAAAAGGTCCTTGAATCTCTCTCATGCTTGGTCGTACATCTCCTTCTCCTTCTGCGTAAAGGACATGATTTGTCGCTTCAAGGCGTAGGTCAAAGAAAAGAATTTTTTAGAAACTCAATTTGCAATTGTAACCAAGTAGAGATAGATCTAGGTGACAAAGAATTTGAACAATGTTTTGCTTTATCTTTCAGAGAGATTGGCAATAATTTTAGATAAACAGAATCAGAGCTAATTTTTCAATCGAACTGTGTCGAGCATACTTCTTCAAAAGTTCAGATATGCAAATAAGGATTATCATTTTCTATGCCATGGTAAGATCGTAAGAGTTAAATCACACCTAGTTTTAGATTAAAATTATGAGTATCGGCAGGTAGAACTATGCATGAATCAGACACCATCCTAGATGGCATTTAAAATTCCAATAAATGCCTTTCTTGTTTAGGGGGTGTAACAAGCGTTTCATCATCATTATTTTCCATATTTTCAGTTCGTACTAATCTATGTGAAGTAAGGGATCTATGCCACATAAACTAGCAGAAAAAGAGGGTCTTTATGTTTTTATACAATAAAAAGCAAGTAAAAATCCTTAACTAAAATATGGAAAGATCTTACCGAGTGTTCCTCCAAAGAAATTAAGATTATGGATTAAAGATATCGCTGTCCTCGACAACGGCGCCAAAAACTTGACCCGTCTCAAAAGATGTGAGCGCTACTCCCAAGTGTATGAGATCAAACAAGTAATAATCCTGACGAGTTCAAGTATCGTATCCATGGGACAACTGACCTACAAAACCACGAATTTCAGTTTATAAAGAGTATGAAACGATAATAACCAACCACCTTTCGAAGGCGAAATAATCGTGACGATGGTTTTAAATAATAAAACAAAATCCTAGGATAGTTACAGTGAATTCGATACTAGGGTGCTAATATGGAGAGTATGCATTGGTTGTGGTTTTGTTAGGGTCTATGCAATCAATGATCCTTAATATCTTTTCTATAACTCAATGTTTCATCCCACAAGGGTATAAAAACGTCAGAAAATATAACTATAAAGGTCCATCAAAAGTGCCAAAAGTATCGAGAAAATTATTAGTTTCATAAGAAAATTAAGCTCATGTGCACGCAAGGGTCACGGTGATGTCCGCAAGGATCACGCCATGAATAAGTCCGCAAAGATCAGATTCGATCCAAGTACACCAACAACGACTATACTTGAATAATACGTGTAGAAACTAATAAAATACGCGATATAACGTGTAAAATAGGGCAAAAAGATATTAGAATCAAGGATTACAAAGCCCTAACTACATCAAAACCAACACATATAGAGGTTAGCCATGTATGGAGAGAAAAGAACTCATAGTTATAGACAAATACATGTTCGAAAGCTCAAAATACGTGAAGAATACTCCAAATACAAGCCAAATACGCAAAATACAAGGCAAAAGATAGGGAATTACACAAATTCTGTTCAAATAGACCCTAGATCTCCTTCAATGGTGACTCTCTGCCTCTGTCTCCAAGGGCTCCAAAATCACGGCCAAATATGCTCTCTAGAGCTCAGAATACGCAAACAATCCATCCAAAAACCCTAAAATACGAGTATATAATGGCATTGTGGGTTTGGAAGCTTAGCGGGTTCAAACCCGCTTCTAAAATCCACTAAAACACAACCTCACAGACCGGCACAAACTACAACCATTCGATCAGGCGGGATCTGCCCACGTCTTGCCACGTGGCACCTCATATCAGATCCTCACCCACTTCGCTTGATTGAATCTGCTTTGTATCCGAATGCATCTCGTATTTGATATCGTCCGTTAGATTAGAGATCAGACGCCACTGATTTTGCCATGTCACCCAGAGAGTATAGCTCTGCTTCGCTGTATCGGGATCATTTGCAGCCGTCTGATCGCGTGGGATGGACCATAACTCGCCACATGGACTTCGAATCCACTCATTCTCTTTGCATTGTACTGCATTTGTGGCCGTTGGATCTACGATGTATGCCTGCGATTGGGCTGTGTCACCACTTCGCTGAGAGGTCGGATGAGGCGGGAACCGCAGAGATGGCGCCACGTGTCTAGGGGTGGCAATTTGGGCCGGCCCGGTCTTATCGGGCCGTGCTGGCCCAGTATGGTTTTCTTAAAGGACCGGGCCAGCCCAGCCCGATAAGATTTCGGGCCATTCCAGTGCGGCCCAGGCATGGTCCAATAAAAATTCGGACCGCCCAGCCCGGTCCGATATGGTTGAAAGAATTATGTATGTGAAAGATTGGTATCACTCTTCAAAGTTCATGTTTGGTTTAATTATTTTATGGAGTAAGTACACTCCAATTAGATGCTACTAAGAATTATATCTACGGAAGATCTTTCACATTCAAATTAAAGTAATTAATAATATGGAGTACTATACAGTATACGATGATGAGTGCCCCTCGTCGGGTCGTGGATTATATATAAATAGCATACGAATTGAAACAGAATATGAATTAGTACTCATTATATGAATTGAACTATTGAAGTGGGACGGTCAAGCAAACTCAAAAGGATTTCATGTCATGCCATACCACCCAGCGGGCCGAATAACTTGGCACGGGCACAGCACGAAAATGAACCGGGCCGAGCCGGCCCGGTCCGATAAGGATTTCGAGCCAAAATTATCGGCCCAGGCACGATCTTATTGTACCATACCCGTGTCGTGCTATCGTGTCGGGCTGAAAATTGCCACCCGACATGTGTCCCACCATATGGGCACCGACTGTATCTCCATATTTACAGCGTATTTTGGTCATATTCCTTCATTTAAATAGTATTCTGCATTCAAAAATTCATAGTAATTAGCACAGATCTCAGAAAAATGCAAATAAATAGGTATTGGAATCGTGAGATCAAGATCCAAAAACGAAAAACATGAGAGTGTCGAAATACTTAATAAAATGATGTTTTGTGATTAAATCAAGTGATTGCTCTAATAAATGACGATATTCAAAATACGATTGTATTAGAGACAAAATATGTACCATATATGCACAATATGGGGCTAAATGAGGCGTTAAATATGTAATATTTACCCTGAATCATGCACGCTGAGTAAGTTAGATCTTCAACATGTAATTTTACTTAACGGGCACAATTGTACAAATTATGAAAGTGCACAACGGGCAAAAGTTTTGCCTGTTGTGCACGGAGAGTAGTTTTATTTACATGGATAAAAATTACTCGGCATGCACAACGGGCAAAACTTTTGCCCGTTCGGTGCACCGAGTAATTTTCATCCACTTTCAACATTTTTACTTGGAACCGAATGCAAACCCTCTCAGACCTGATTGAGGGTCCACCCGAATGCGATATGTCTAGAGCCCGTCCAATGGCGGGAAAAGAGAACGATATATAGGATAGAAGGGTTCATGTATAGAGCATCCTTGTCGATCTTTTTTAGTGTTTTACCCTGTCGCCCATCAACCGTAAACGAGCTAGAAAGACGACGATCAACGTCGATGATGCTATAGCAACATGGAGAGATGGAGAAGATACAAATCCGGCCGAAGACCAACCACAGTCATCGTCGCAGCCACCATCATCTCCATAATATCCGTCGATGGATGTACCGTCTCCTCAATAATCTGTCGACCCATCATCATCTTAGCACCCTACAGCTCACGATGAGTCTCATGCGCATTCTGAATCTCCAGCTACTAAAGACCATGTTGATGCCGTTAGAACTAGGGTTGATTATCTGATCAATGGTTATGCATCTGAAATGTAAGCAGATTTCATTCTGTGATGACATGGACAGAGTTGAGGCTAATGCCCTTGGACTTCATCGTGATCATGAACAGATCATGCGTCCTCAATCGGATACATCATCCTCCTCAGAGCCTCATGAGTAATGGAATCAACGTATGACAGAATTTAAGTTCAGTCTCTTTGGCATCTGGAGTGTAGTTATGACGATGTGTAACGAGCCCAATGATGTGAAGGGCATGGTTAAAAATATCGAGGAGAAATTGGAAATAATCGTGCCCACGCCCAGAGATATTCATGTTCTTGACCCTCTGGAACCAAGTGTGTCTCGTTCACCACCTCATCCACTACAGCTTGATGGCATCATCGCCTGTACCATGAGCATATCTCCATATAAGAAATGTACTGTTTAGCACTGTCTGAGAGAGTGCAAAGAATAGGTTGTCATGTATTTTTGGAGTATATGCGTAGTTGGAGATACGGCTGCTATACAGTTGTTAGGTTATATATGTATGTTGCATTTTGTTGTATGTGACTTCTGATGACATTTTTGTATCGACGTCAGCAATCTATATATGGAATCATGCTTTTATTCAAAATGTTACATCGTGTCTCTTTATATTAATTTTACAATTCAAATATGAATGTGGTATGTTTCAGTATCAGTGTGCTACATTGATGCTGCATTGAAGCAACGTCGAAAGTTGACATATCTGATTGATATTAGATATATGATACACTGATATTAGATATCTGTTACACTGATATCTGATACACTGATACAGGCAAATATTGAAGCAAATGAAGTGGAAATAGATAGTGATGAAAAATTGAGCAGTTTTAAAGTGATACTGAAAGAAGAGAAGTGTTGCATGTTGTGGGGCTTGATGAGCAAATTTCTAAGACAATAACAAAATTACTTAACGCGCACAATATGCATAAGTTTTGCAAGTTGTGCGCGTATAGAAAATAAGGTAACTGTAGAACAAAATTGCTAACCGTGCACATCGAGCTAAATTTTTGCCCGTTGTGCGTGCTGAGTAATTTTTATAAACGGTATATATTTTTACTCACCATGCACAACGAGCAAAAATTTGGCCCGTTGTGCACAGTGAGTACTTTGTGTATGATGTTACCCTCTTACTAAGAGCGCACAACGGGCAAACTGCATGGTGAGTAAGTTTTGCCGGTTGTGTGCGTATAGAAAATGAGATAGCGTAGAACAAAATTGCTAAACACACACAACGGGCTAAATTATTACCCGTTGTGCACGTTGAGTACTTTGTCTAAACTATCTGTTTTTACTCAACGCGCACAATGGGCAAATATTTGGCCCGTTGTGCGCAGCGATTAATTTGTGTATTATGCTACCCTTTTACTAAGCACGCATAACGGGCAGCATTTTTTCCCGTTGTGCATGTTGAGTAATTTGTATACAGTTTAACATTTTACTCATCACGCACAACCTCGTCAACAAAACCATTCTATGGTCGAACAGACCCGAATGCAAACAATCTAGTGTGCAAAGGCGTGTCGAGCTAGGGTTTGATTTTAGCCAAATAAATTCATCGATTTCGGTGATCAATATATAGAAGAAGATTCCTGCAAAGAGCAAAAGAAGATCTACGGCAGAGCAAACGTTTTTTGGGATTTTGTTGCCCTAAAATTTTCGAAGTACTACGAAGTGCATCATAAAGTCGGTAAGAAAGTTATTGATGCTAATTACTTGTATATCTATTACTATTTTCAGAAATTGATTGATGAAATGTACTATTGGTACATGAATGTAGATAAATTATGAAGATTGATACGAACTCATTGAAAATTGAGCGGATTGTGGACGAAGTTGATGTACAATCAAAGATACGTAATTATTTCCATAATTACCTGTAAAATAAAGTAAATAATTAATTGATTAATTTTACATGTACAAATTTAGGTTAATGTAGAAAGATCAGAAGTTAAAGAAGATTTTATAAAGCAGTTCAAGACAAAGAAAATTTTCACTAGTAAAGACGAGCTTGTTAAGTGGATAAAGTCGGTCGGAATTACACATGGGTTTAAGGTTGTGACAAATCATCGAATATGAGTACTGCTTTCGATAGAGTCCCAACTCATTAGTTTTGTTATGAAAGAAGACGGAAGTATATGCCACACAGGAGGGAGAAAAGGTCCAAAAAATCTACTGGAAGCAAGAAGTATAATTGTCCCTTCTCCTTGAGGGCTAATGAGGTGGGCAATGATAAGTGGAGTTTGACAGTTGTTTGTGGTATTCACAACCATTCAACCGCAAAGTACCTTGAGGGACATGCTTATGTTGGGAGGCTAAGCGAGTTGGAGATGGAAACATTGATAGACTTATCTAATAGCTTGGTGAGGCCAAGAGAGAGATTGAAATATCTGAAGGAAAAGGATATGGCCTCTTCATCTACAATTATATATAATATATATATATATATATATATATATATATATATATATATATATTGCCAGACAGAGGATCAAAGCAGTGATGTAACAGCTTGTATTTTCAACACTTCAAAATTACGTACTTAACATATTTTTAACAATTCAAAATTACTTTATAAATGTAGTCAAGGGTTTTATAACAAAACTGATTTCAAAAATTTCTTATAAAAATATTTTGCAGTACCAGATTAGTTATGGAGTATTTTAGTAAGATCGGATTTCATTAAATACCTCTAAAAGATCTGATAAAAATTCATTTTCAGATATTGCTGTTTTGGCTTAATGAATTTATTTTCTATACAAACGTCTTCAAAACATTTTTAAACTTCTACAGTAGCATTCTATGATCATTTAGGGCTTTTCACATTAATTTCGTAATTTTCTGATATAATTTTAACTTCGAACCCGCAAACCCGCTTTCTAAACGTTTTGGCCTAAAACTCGTATCTTCGTAGCTCAAATCCTGAAACGGACTTCGTATTCGCGATCCTCGCGACGATACGATCCTGTGGGTATGTTTTCGTAATTTTTCGGACATGTTTACTAGTAGGGACATTTTCGTAATTTCGTTTTTACTAATTACCTAATTACCCATAATTACCTTAATTAACTTACCCTAGCTAATCCTCACCTAACCCAACCCCAGCTACCCTCGATCAACCCAAGCTCTTCCCCCCTAACAAATCCTCCAGCTACCCCCAACGTCCTACAGCTACCCCCACACCAAAGTATTACCACTATATAACAGCTACCCCCTCCTCTTTGTTCGTAGGCAATCCCCCCTCTCTTCTTCGTTTCCTGTCGAACCCATCTCATCTCCATTTTTCGTTCTCAGCAACCCAACCCAACTCATATAACCCGGGCTTCACACACAGCCTCTCATCTCTCGTTTGAAATCCCAAACAAACTCCCCCTCTCTCTGATCTCGCTCTCTCCCCATCTCTCTCTCTCTCTCCACTGTTTCGTTCGAAACCCAGTCCCTTCCCACTCTCTCAGGCTCTCTCTCCTCTATCTCTCTTCCCGTTCGAAACCCACGACAGCTCAACCCATGCCCCCAACCTCGCTCCCCCACGCCCTCGCCGCCCTCGTCAACGCTCTGTCACCGCCACGAGGTCGCCGCCTCCTCTGACGTCGTCCCATCGTTGCGACCGCCCTCCGAGGACACCTCACCGCCTGTACATGGAGCTCCGGCGAAGCTTCCCCGGTCCTCCGTGCGTATCTCTCCGCCGTTGCCACCTTCGAACTCCGCCGCCGTTACCGCTTCCTCGATCTCCGCCCCCCGATCCCCTCTTCGACGCAGCTGAGCCGCTGCACCGCCCCTTCGCCTCCCCTGGCCTCGAACGCCGCCTGAGGCCGTCGCCGTCTTCGCCCCGAGCGCCGCTGCTCCTCCGTCGACACGCGCACACGAGCCCGCAACGAGGACGAAGCGAAGAACGATGGTAATCTCGCAATGGCAAACTTGTAAATACGGAAATTAATTCGTATTTTCGTATTTTAATTAATTATTAATGGGTATTAATGGTTTTAAATCCATAACTAAAAATATAAGACCCAGAAAAATGTGAGACTAGCTCCATAAAATTAGAAATAATATTCTGGATCCAATGGCGCTAGTTTCATCTCAATCGGACGCTTACTTTTTTTCAGAATTAATTTTTAAGCTAAAAACTTAAATAAGTCTTTTTCACTTTATACGTAAAATAATATGTGAGAAAAATATATGTTGTAGTACTCTTCGAGACGGTCGTTTTGACACCTCACTTGCAACATTCCGATGTAGATTGCATCCAGAATACATGTTTGAATAAATACGTTACTAATTGAAAAATAGTTTTTAAATTGTTTTTGAGCTTTTAAAAATTCTAAAAATTACTATAACCTTTAGAAAAATATTTCCTCTTGCAGTAAAATTATTTTTAACATATCTAGCCTATAGAAAAATTTAGAACGCTTTTCGACAACGTTTCAACCAGTTTTAAATATCAAAACGATCAATATTTTGGTAGAAAAGTTGTTTCTTCTAACTGATTGTTTTTGTGATCACAGGTACAAACTCTTGTGCACCAACTTCAGAGGAAGCCTTAGATCCATTCCCGGCCTATGATGACGACATTGAACTTTGTAAGTCACGACAGATTCTAAGTTTAGGAAAACTAGTCTACTGTGCTTATATGAACCCCGTTGAAACTCCTATAGCCTCGAACGGCTATTGACTTGAACCGAACAGGAGACCTAAACTAAAATGAAAGTAATCAACTAAAGATTACTTTGCCAACTTTCAACTTCGGTGGTTGTAGCACGCAACTACCAACTTAAGTAAATTATGTGCTAACCACACTACCACGTGCTAGAACCACGGAAATAACAGTTAATGGTGTTGGACTTGTCTTTATCATACTTTCTGGTTTTCAATGAGAAAGTCAACCAGTTGACTTGGTTCGACTAGCAACTTGTGGAATATCGTATGGAATATCGTATGGAACATCCTGACATCCTGTGGAACATCCTGTAAAGAACTTGCACTTGACACATCACTGGGGTATTGGGGTAACTCATAGTTAGAGAGACTACGGGAGTGACTAGAGTTCGATCTTACCGTACTGCTGCCTGAGTTTTGGCATACCGTCCTGCTGCCTGAGTTTCAGAAAAAAAAGTTACCTGTCCTGCTGCCTGGGTTTCGGCATTCGTCTGGGTAGCACCCAGGCAAGAGATAGACTGAACGGTCACATATTGTACTTTCCTACTTGAGTCACGTAGCTCTAGTGTAGCTTGCACAGTTACTTTCTTTACAGTACATACACTTTACTTTCTACACTTGTACAGTCACCGTACTTTTACTTGTCGTACTTTAGCTACAGTAGTAGCCTGTTACACCTACACTTTACTTTCTACACTTGTACAGTCACCGTACATTTACTTGTCGTAATTTAGCTACAGCAGTAGCCTATTACACCTACACTTTACACTCTACCCTTGTACAGACACTGCACCGTACTTTACTTTCACTCTGGTCTGCTTGTACGTAGTTACCTTTGTCATACTTGTACAGTACCTCTTTTTCTTTATTTAGAATTGTTGTGACTTACCTACGGTTCCATCTTCGTGGCACCGCAGACGACGTACATATGGAGGTAGATGCTCTTGATTTGATAGCGCAAGAGTTCGACCCTGAGATCGCAGCTTTCAGTTTTATTTTCGCTATGTACTTTATTTCTTTCATGTATCATTGTTGGAACATTCGTACGGGTTGGATTGTAATAATTGGACACTATTTGGGTATTTTTGTACATCTCTGCATCGTGGCTATTTTGGTTTCACTGGTTAACTGTAGGACCTGCGCAAATATCAAATAAGTAACTGGTCCCTGAGAGCGGGTCGTTACAAGTTTGGTGGCCAACGCAGGTCCTCGCTAACTACCTCGTGAACAATATAGCAAGATCAGGATGTACAATATAAAATACTGAAATTGAACTCTCGAGTACTGGTTGTCTCGAGTGTTCACCTGTATTGGATATACGGGTGAAGTGTTCTTATTACCCAGCTTCCTTGATCTTCCTTGATTTCCATCATCTTCCTTTGAACTCTTAACCCTTGCTTAGGAACTCGGGTTCCATTCTTGGTTATACCCTCCCTAATAACCTCTTTTGCTAGCAGTTATGGTGATTTTTCACAGGTTGAACTATCTACCCACTTCATCACCTTTCCTTTAGTTGACGATGGCTCGCATATAAGTGATAAGCTTCCTTCAATGGACCATGATCCGGTCAATGTGCTTGGCTAAAGTTTGTTGGGTCACCCTAGCTAGACTGGGGATAAGTGATTCTGGCTTAGTCACTTCCCTGGCCGTGTCCGCTGGACCGCAAGGACGTGCATCATGATTATGTAACCCCATCGATCTTCATCACTATCACCCTTCCTTCAGCTTGATGACCTGTCGATTGAACTTCTTAGAATCTTTCTATTTCTAGTTTGCTTGAACTCTAGCTACGTTTATTTTAAGGAGGGTAGCGTTCGATTTTCGATCACCAGAAGTTCGAGTTCGACAACGGAAGCGAACCAAGACGCTCAGAAGTATAAAAGGATGATGCTGAAGAATTTGTGACGAGCCAAACCTGATGTGTAAGTGTAGGCTGTTTGCGTCTTTTTGAGCTCGTGTTTCTCTTCTAGCCGCACTTTCATCTTGTACCCGATTTTTCCAGGGTTTGATTTCCTTTCCCACCGACCACCTCCCCCCCTCTTTATTCCTTTGTCCGCTTCCCCTCCTCGAGCCCCATTTCCGCCTAACCGACAAATTTTGGTGCCCCTCCCCTTTTTTTAAAACCCCTCTCCTTCCTCCCCAAGCCACCTCGTGGCTTCACCTTCGCTCCGAGATCACCCACTCCTCCTCCTGGCCTCTTCCTCAAGCGAGCTCGACCCATCTCACCTCCAGTTCCTCCGGCCTCACCCGAAGATCCACCAGCTCCACCCCACCCCGGAGGCCCCCGCCACGTCGAACAGTCGCAGCCCTCACCGCCATGGATCGACAGCCAGTCGCAGCCCTCGCCACCACGGCCGCTGATGACCCACTGACGACCCTGGGGATTGTTGGGCTTGGCGACGACCCTCACAGCCACCCTCGCTACCGCCGTGTGGCTGAGATCTTGGGAAGCCGTGATCCTTGGGCTTCTCTTGAGCTCTCTGCCCTGGGTCTCACCTCGGCTGAGATCCCGTTTAGGCTTATTCTTGCGTCTACTCCTTTTGGTTTGCGGGAAAGTGTGTTTTTGGTTGTTTACTTGTTGGGTGATGTTTGGTGTTGCGAATGTCAAGTATTGGTCTACGGAAGGAGTGATGGCGATGATTATTGGCCTGATATTGGCCTTGGGTATTGAAGTTGGATGTAGGTCTTGTGCTTAGCTTTAGATGAGAGCTTGGATCTTGCCTTATTGTGGAATATTATGGAGATTGATGGAAGGAATACTGGCAGTGAGTACTGACTTTGGGTGTTGGCCTTTTACTTACCTTTGGGCGTTGGTTTGGACGTTAGCATGTGGTTGGGCATTATAGAGATTGATGTTGTTGGTGCTTGATTGGAAAGCACGAGTATCCGTGGATTAGTTGTTACATGCTATATTATGAACGACATCTTTGGCTAGACCCTGTTAGTCACCAGTAGCATGAATAAACGTTAAGGTCTTCCATTTTATGTGGTTTAAATAGTTTGCTATTGGCTTATCACCTCAGGTTCCAAGTTCGAACAGATGTTGTCATCATGATAGCTCTCATTTTCATGTGATGTTATTATCTCATGTTAATTTTGGGCTACTTGAAAAGTCAGAGTAACTATGGTGATGATACTAGGTTTCGAAACTACTTAAGGAAGCTACGGTGATGACAATAGTTTGTATTCGTATATAACATCTCTTGTTTTCTTGATGCTATAATATCTCATTTCATGATTTACTAGATTACTATCTTTTCTATCATTTATTTGCTTGAGCTTCTTTATAACACCAATTATTTGTTTCAAAAAGATTTTTAAATTCCGAGGACGGAATTATTTTAAGGAGGGTAGGATGTAACGGACTGTATTTTAAACACTTCAAAATTACGTACTTAACATATTTTTAACAATTCAAAATTACTTTATAAATGTAGTCAAGGGTTTTATAAAAAAACTGATTTCAAAAATTTCTCATAAAAATATTTTGAAGTACCAGACTAGTAATGGAGTATTTTAGTAAGATCGGATTTCATCAAATACCTCTAAAAGATCTGATAAAAATTCATTTTTAGATATTGCTGTTTTGGCTTAATGAATTTATTTTCTATACAAACGCCTTCAAAACGTTTTTAAACTTCTACAGTAGCATTCTATGATCATTTAGGGCTTTTCACATTAATTTCATAATTTTCTGATATCATTTCAACTTAGAACCCGCAAACCCGCTTTCTAAATGTTTTGGCCTAAAACTCGTATCTCCGTAGCTCAAACCCTGAAACGGACTTCATATTCGCGATCCTCGCGACGATACAATCCCGTGTGTATGTTTTCGTAATTTTTCGGACACGTTTACTAGTAGGGGCATTTTCGTAATTTCGTTAATTAACTTACCCTAGCTAATCCTCACCTAACCCAACCCCAGCTACCCTCGATCAACCCAGGCTCTTTCCCCCCAACAAATCCTCCAGCTACCCCCAACGTCCTACAGCTACCCCCACACCAAAGTATTACCACTATATAACAGCTACCCCCCACCTCTTTGTTCGTAGGCAATCCCCCCTCTCTTCTTCGTTTCCAGTCGAACCCATCTCATCTCCATTTTTCGTTCTCAGCAACCCAACCCAGCTCATATAACCCAGGCTTCATACACAGCCTCTCATCTCTCGTTTGAAATCCCAAACAAACTCTCCCTCTCTCTGCTCTCGCTCTCTCCCCATCTCTCTCTCTCTCTCTCTCTCTCTCTCTCTCCACGGTTTCGTTCGAACCCCAGTCCCTTCCCATCTCTCTCTCTCTCTCTCTCTCTCTCTCTCTCTCTCTCTCTCTCCACGGTTTCGTTCGAAACCCAGTCCCTTCCCACTCTCTCAGGCTCTCTCTCCTCTATCTCTCTTCCCGTTCGAAACCCATGGCAGCTCACCCCATACCCCTAACCTCGCTCCCCCATGCCCTCGACGCCGCCGTAAACGCTCCGTCGCCGCCACGAGGTCGCCGCCTCCTCCGACGGCGTCCCATCGTTGCGACCGCCCTCCGACGACGCCCCACCGCCTGTGCACAGAGCTCCGGCGAAGCTTCCCCGCTCCTCCGTGTGTATCTCTCTGCCGTTGCCACCTTCGAACTCCGCCGCTGTTGCCGCTTCCTCGAGCTCCGCCTTCCGATCCCCTCTCCGACGCAGCTGAGCCGCTGCACCGCCCCTTCGCCTCCCCTAACCTTGAACGCAGCCTAAGGCAGTCGCCGTCTTTGCCCCGAGCGTCGCTGCTCCTCCGTCGACGCGCGCACACGAGCCCGCAACGAGGACGAAGCGAAGAACGACGGTAATATCATAATGGCAAACTTGTAAATACGGAAATTAATTCGTATTTTCGTATTTTAATTAATTATTAATGGGTATTAATGGTTTTAAATCCATAACTAAAAATATAAAACCCAGAAAAATGTGAGACTTGCTCCAGAATATCAGAAATAATATTCTGGATCCAATGGCGCAAGTTTCATCTCAATCGGAAGCATACTTTTTCCAGAATTAATTTTAAGCTAAAAACTTAAATAAATCTTTTTCACTTTAAAATCCGTAACTTTTTATTTTCACATAAAATAATATGTGAGAAAAATATATGTTGTAGTACTCTTCGAGACGGTCGTTTTGACACCTCATTTGCAACATTCCGATGTAGATTGCATCCAGAATAAATGTTTGAATAAATACGTTACTAATTGAAAAATAGTTTTTAAATTGTTTTTGAGCTTTTAAAAATTCTAAAAATTACTATAACCTTTAGAAAAATATATCCTCCTGCAGTAAAATTATTTTTAACATATCTAGCCTATAGAAAAATTTAGAACGATTTTTGACAACGTTTCAACCAGTTTTAAAAATCAAAACGATCAATATTTAGATAGAAAAGTTGTATCTTCTAACTGATTGTTTTTGTGATCACAGGTATAAACTCTTGTGCACCAACTTCAGAGGAAGCCTTAGATCCATTCCTGGCCTACGACGACGACATTGAACTTTGTAAGTCACGATAGATTCTAAGTTTAGGAAAACTAGTCTACTGTGCTTATATGAACCCGTTGACACTCCTATAGCCTCGAACGGCTATTGACTTGAACCGAACAGGAGACCTAAACTAAAATGAAAGTAATCAACTAAAGATTACTTTGCCAGCTTTCAACTTCGGTGGTTGTAGCACGCAACTACCAACTTGAGTAAATTGTGTGCTAACCACACTACCACGTGCTCGAAGCACGGAAGTGACAGTTAATGGTGTTGGACTTGTCTTTATCATACTTTCTGGTTTTCAATGAGAAAGTCAACCAGTTGACTTGGTTCGACTAGCAACATGTGGAATATCGTATGGAATATCGTATGGAACATCATATGGGACATCCTGTGGAACATCCTGTGGGACATCCTGTAAAGAACTTGCACTTGACACATCACTGGGGTATTGGGGTAACTCATAGTTAGAGAGAGTACGAGAGTGACTAGAGTTCAATCTTACCGTACTGCTGCCTGAGTTTTGGCATACCGTCCTGCTGCCTGAGTTTCGGTAAAAAAGCTACATGTCCTGCTGCCTGGGTTTCGACATTCGTCTGGGTAGCACCCAGGCAAGAGATAGACTGAACGGTCACATATTGTACTCTCCTACTTGAGGCACGTAGCTCTAGTGTAGCTTGCACAGTTACTTTCTTTACAGTACATACACTTTACTTTCTACACTTGTACAGTCATCGTACTCTTACTTGTCGTACTTTAGCTACAGCAGTAGCCTGTTACACCTACACTTTACTTTCTACACTTGTACAGTCACCGTACATTTACTTGTCGTACTTTAGCTACAGCAGTAGCCTGTTACACCTACACTTTACTTTCTACCCTTGTACAGACACTGCACCATACTTTACTTTACTTTCACTCTGGTCTGCTTGTACGTAGTTACCTTCGTCATACTTGTACAGTACCTCTTTTTCTTTATTTAGAATTGTTGTGACTTACCTACGGTTCCATCTTCGTGGCACCGCAGACGACGTACATATGGAGGTAGATGCTCTTGAGTTGATAGCGCCAGAGTTCGACCCTGAGATCGCAGCTTTCAGTTTTATTTTCGCTATGTACTTTCTTTCTTTCATGTATTATTGTTGAAACATCTGTATGGTTTGGATTGTAATAATTGGACACTATTTGGGTATTTTTGTACATCTCTGCATCGTGGCTATTTTGGTTTCACTGGTTAATTGCAGGACCTGCGCAAATATCAAATAAGTAACTGGCCACCGAGAGCGGTTCGTTACAGTGGAAATGGCTGGGAGAACTCAAATACAGCACCTACTTAGGTGCTTGAATGAGCATAATTAGCCAACAGAGCATTGCTCTAGTGGCATAAATCTCCGCCTCCTTGCGAGGTGACCCGGGTCTGAACCCGGGCGGATGGGAGCCCCCCGCGCACACGTTACCAGCTTTCCAACGGATCTAAAAAGAATGAGCATAATTACATTGAGTTTTATGTAGTGGATGAAAAGACAATGGCTGTGCAGAATTTGTTTTGGGCACATCGAAAGTCGGCTGATTTATTACGATGATTTCCAGAAAGTCTCATTAAGGACTGCATGTATAAGACCAACTAATGTCGTCTACCACTGTTGGAGATTGTTGGGGTTACTTCCACAGATATTACATTCACAACTGCATAATGTTACATGGAGGATGAACGAGAGGAGTGCTACACAAGGGCATTGGAGAACTTGAGATCATTGCTAGATGGATACACGATGCCGCATATTATTTTGACATATTGGGAGCTTGCACTTATGAATGCCATTGGCCATGTATTTCAGTCTTCACAACACTAATTATGTAGATGGCACATTGCGAAAAATATCTTGGCCAAGTGCAAGAAATACTTTGAAGATAACGAAAAATGGAAAGCGTTCAGCTCTAGCTGGAGTTTATTGGTCCTGGCACATACTCAAGAGGAAAATGATGTGAAACTGAAGGAAATCAATAAAACTTTCAGCGCTTACCCAAAGGCATTAAGCTATGTGAAGACATTGTGGCTGGACAAGTACAAAGGGAAGTTCGTTTCTATATGAACTAATACCAAAGTGCACTTTGGCAATGTCACTACAAATAGAGCAGAGAGTGCACATTCCAAGCTTAAACGACACTTGGGTACATCGACATGCAGTTTTTCAGCTTCATTGACAACCATACATGCTTTATTGGAGTTGCAGATTATCGAGATCAAGGCTTCATTCGAGAAATCTAAGATATCTGTGCAGCATAAGATGACGGGTCACATATGTTAGGTATTGGATTTTTAGACCAATATAGTTTTGATGATGATCACAATATTATGTTGTTGATAATGACTCTCAATGTTTTAGTCTCATGTTTAACAATTGAAGAATAGCATTTTGGAGACTAAAACCTTGGTGAAATGATGGATATCAAGAGGAGCATTGACATAGTTTGGAGCTTGATGAAAGGAATCTCATCATTAGGTACCAAATCTTTGAAGATGATGAGAGAATCAAGGCAACTCAAGCTTGAAGAGTAGTGCACTTTGAAATAAATGAATGTGATCCATGTAATATTTACATTAATGTCTTTTAATTCTTTGTGTGAGTTAGGTCACCTTGATTAGATGGTCATACTCATTCATGCATATGCATAAACCATCTTTGTGAACCTTAGGATCATCATAGAAACCAATCTAATAGGTTCACCATGCCAAAAACTCAATTGGAGTTTTTGGACTACCAACAGGCGCCTGTTGAAGGCATGACAGACTACTCATGGTTTACCAGGTGCCTAGCCATCCTTATACAGGTGGTTGTTATGCACTAGCTTAAGTCAATTTTCTTAACTCCATACTTGAGCATTTGGTACAGGCGATTGAAGTACAAATGACAGGTGCATGTCAACCAACAGGCGCCTGAACTTTGTTCAACAATCACATGGTTCATGGATATGCGTAAGTTGTCATTTTGAGCTCCAATCCATCTCTTGTGGCAGTCGCATGCTGAAGCCTTTACAGGCGCTTGCACAGTGGTACATGTGCATATGTAGTCTTCTACAATCGCCTATCTTGGCTCAGAATATAGCCATTAGGATAAAAGAGTCGTTACATCAGGCGCCTGACTCTTTGCCTACATGCGCGTGTCCAAGCCTTTTCAGCTGAAAACTAGCCGATACTAATTGGGGTTTTGGGCATTTTGCTTGGGTTTAATTGGTTATTTTGGCTTCCTATAAATAGAGGTTGGCTTAGTTTAGCTAGAACTCTTGAACGCTACTGATAATCTTTAAGAATCAAAGCCACTCTCCTATTTCTCTCATTTCTCTCTTTTGAGCTCATTTCTCTTCATGCATTGAAGCACAGCTCTAGGGAAATACTCCAAGTGCAAACAAAGTTCATATCAACACTTGGAGATCCTCTTCCATACCTTGCATTCATCTTTGAGTAAGTTCATCTCATCAAGGCATAGGTAAGAGTCCTTTTGTTTCATTTTTTGAGTGAAACCCTAACTCTCTTTGTGAGAGTTAGCTTCACCCTTTGTGGGAGATTGAGTCCTTGTGTAGGACTAACCCTTGTGTAATGTTTGTGTGAGTCCTTGTGTAGGGTGTCCCTTATGTAGGTAGTTGTGTGCACTACCTTATACAGGATTATAGTGGATATTGGGGTGTGGCAGGATGTAATCAATTTTGGAGAACCAGGATAAATTGTTTGTGTTTGCGTTTGCTTATTTATGTTAATTAATCTCTTTTTGCACTTATAATTCCGTATTTGCAAGTTTAATTTTTAATTGTGATAGCCCGTCCGTTTGGCACTCAAATCGGCACGGGGATACTAGGATTAGAATTTGTAAACCGCAAGCGCACAGTGTCGAAGTGTGGCTTGGGGGTCGAACACGGGGAGGCGTGTGTTGTGCTAGTGAACAATCAGGAACCGGATCACCCAGTGGACGAGCTAGCCTAATCTCTTGTTGGATGTCACGATAGTAAACTAATGAAAAAGGTGTAAGAGCTAAAAAGGTAACCTAGGACTTTGGCTTCTGCCCTATCATGAGTTCTCACCATTACGACCGAAGGATAGGAATGTGATCGGATTCTAGGGTTTAGCGGTGAGATGTGGCCTCTAATAGTGGTACCATGCGTTCCATGGGCCCAATATTCCGGACGATGCCCAGGATGATACGCTAGGTCTACCCGGGTTCGGACGGTGGGCTTCCCATGTCCAACACCGTCCGACTCCGGGAGCACTAAGCTTGCAACGATTGCTCCCGACATTTCTTCCAAGCCGTTCCTACGTGCAAGGAATCAATGTCTACACTAGGGGGTGAGCTGTGGCTAGAGAATCAAACTCCCATTTTATTTCCCCTTGGCCCGACGGTCAAAGGCGGTCTTTCTCCGCCAATGACAATAAAACGCCCCCGCGTAACCATCTAAATCCATATATCCTATCGAATCCCTAATCCTATGGCCGTTCTAGGGAGAACCCACGAAGGGGCTTCCACCAATGTCCCAGATTTAAGAACTACTCACTGATCATGGCATGAAAAGTGGTAAAACAAATTATAGCCATCAAAACGGAAATCAAGCAATAGATTACTGTAGAAAATAGTAGTATAAACGCAATATTAACATATAGGAACGATCGAAGAACTTACAAATAGAAATAAATTCAGAGCAGCCAAAATCCCTAAAACAGCTTAAAATGGGGATTACATTTCTGGGAAAATCTAGCTCTATTTATACATTTTGGCAAGATGCCAGGGATTATTCCACTAAAAGACAAAAATAGACTTTCACCCGATCGGGTGAAACGACGAGAAGTTCGATCTTCAGCCTCTGATAAACCTCACCCGATCGCTGAACCGATCGGGTGAGTCTTCGAATTCTCAAGCTTGGGAGGCAGCAGCTACAGGTGACCCGATCGATTGATAAGTCAACCGATCGGGTGGACTTTGGCTCTCAAAAACAGTGTACTGTGTCACATCCACCCGATCACTGAACCGATCGGGTGGAGTTGCTTCTTCCTCGGGTCTGATACGGCCGCACGAACCGATCGGGTGGATCTGTCCGCCCGATCGGTTGAGAGCTGATACGTGGTTTATCTTGACGATTGGCCCTCAGGAACTCGTGCGACACCTCCCGTTGCTCCGGGGACTCATGATGTTAGCCTTGTATGTCCCATGCGCCAGCAATATCCTGCAAAAGCACACAAACACAACGAAAGTGAAAAGGAACTAAAAACACAAGGGAATAGATTCGAAACATCAAAAAATGACAGGAAATTATGGAGAAGACGTGCGTGAATATATAAAATATAAACGCACGTCAAAATATCCCAAGCTGAACCCTTCCTCGTCCTCGAGGAAGACGAGTGAGAATAGAAGCTCGGAGGGGAAAATAGAAAGAAAGACAGATAAAGAAAAAGAAATCCTAGATTACCCGTCAGAGCCAACGAAAACTAACACGACACACTAAGCAAGCACGTGAGACGCATCGCACTAAGCCAAGAAATACGAGTCCCTACTAGTGTCGTAGGTCCACGCGGTGAAGCGCAAGTGAGTGTGGTTGTGAGCTAGCCAACGGTGTAACTATCTAAATCGTGCAATCAAGCTCCATATACACGTATCCATGGAATGACCCAAATATTGAATCAATTCGAGTTAGCGGTGAATAATAGTTCAAGCATGCATGAGAATAGAGTAAGAATAGAAACATGTCATATGTCGGGGATTCTACTGCTAGAAACTAGGAAATCGCCGCACGATTGCCATAATGATTGCTAGAAAGTTCCTATGCCAAGTGTGTTCGAAAACGAAAGGGGTTGAGTATGTGGAGGAGAGCACTTGGTGCAAATTCTTGCCTTCCCTTTATTCACGGCGGTAGGAGTAATATTCACAACAGAAGATTTTTGGGGTTTTGGATATTTGTATATTTTTTGGATTTTGGCTATACATATTCTTTCTTTTCTTTTTTCTTTTTTGAATTTTCTTTTTCCTTCTCTTTTTTTGGAAGTGGGATAATGCGCATTCTCCAAAAGCGGGAGAACGATACGCAGGTAAGTGGCAAAATTGTGTACTCACCCAAGTGGAAGTAAAGTACACGACGAGGGGACTTGCACCAAGTAAAACAAAAAAGAATTCGAATTCTAAACACTTGGACAAAAGGAAATTTTTTGCAGATCAGAGCGTAAGCAACATGGGTTATCCTAGTCCTATTAGTAGAGTCCCGACACATGCGATTTGAAGCATAAATATATAGATGATTCATGCATAATGAAGCAGAAAGTAGAGGTAATATACTGCATATTCGAAATTGAAGCATGATAGTCTAGGGGTCATCCAAGGATAGGCATATAAATGTCATGCCCTGTTTTGAAGTATACGTGTATTCAACTGAATACGTGCGGTATTTCTATCTACGGTGCGTACGTAGGCATGAGATAAACGAAGATATCGATGTATGTGACGTAGTGAGAGGGGGATTTGGCCGTAATACGTGGCTAAGGGAAGTGAATACGAAGTGTGAAAGCAGAGAAGTGTGAAAGACGACGTCTGTGCAAAATAACAGTTGTATTAGACGTAAGTGTGGAATGCATGTATGCATGCATGGATGTGTGTGGATGTGTGTTAAGGGAGCCATGCTAGTATGAAAGGGGTTAGGGGTCAATGGCAACTCCCATAAATTTTTAGAAAATTCAGGGGCAAAACGGTCTTTTCAACTAAATTTGCTGTGCGTACATACTTAGGTGGTCGGTACATAAAGTAATGGCACACTTGTAATTAGTGGGAAGTCAAGAGGGTATTTTGGTCATTTGACATGTTGCATGCTTATCCATAAGAGGCTTCTAGGTTAAAGATATTTTGGTGGAAACCCCTCTTTCTTTCTTGAACTTTCTTTTTCTTTCTTTTCCTTTCTTTTCTAATTTTTCCCCATCCTTTCCCCTAAACATGGCCGGCCACCCTAGCTCCATTTCCCCATCCTTCTTCAACCCAAAAACCCTAATTCCTAGTTCCAAAAAGAAGGGGTTCAAGCCTACTTCAAGAGAGAAGAAGATGGAGAAGAAAGAAGAGAAGGAGAAGAGGAAAATGAAGTTTTTGAGGTAGGAATCCACTTGGTTTGGAATTTCATGAATTAATTGTTTCTAATAATATTTTATAGCATGTTTTACTTAATTTGAACTAGTGATGGTGAAATTTCATGAGATATGTTTCAATTTCACAATTTTCCCCTTGAAATTCTTAGTAAAACTATCTCTTTTAAATTTCAGAAACTTTGATGTCTGATTTTTCCTCGTTCCTGATTACTGTAGCTCGAATCATGTTTCGAAAAAATTATGAGCATGTAAATCATGAAGTTCTACCCCAAAATCATATAAATTTTGATATAGTTTCAATTCAGAAATTAGGAGAAATAAATCCATCTTTACAGCATGTCTGTTTGATTTTCAGTGTTGACACAGTTCAGTAAAATTGTCCTACAGAGCTGCACACATCTTGGAATTTTATGATTTTGATCTTGTTGGAAATCTAACAAGTTTTTCTCAAAGTTCATCAGACTGCTCTTATGTCTAAATTCTGTCTAGAACATGCCTAATATTGGCTTTGAACACAGATCCTAAAATCTGTCTGAAAAACAGAATTGACACACTTCACTAATTAAATCACCATAAATCGTATAGTTCATATTTTTGCTTGAAATTTATATGTAGATTCATAACTGTTATATATTCAACTTTCATTTATAAAGTTTTGTTAAATTCCCAAGAGAAATGGATGTATTATGTTGATCTTTATTGATGTTCTTGCAATTTCAGCAAGCTGAATACCTTAAGTGCTATTCTTATTCATTAAATATGGTTAATTGGCTTTCATTATTCTTGCTTACTATTGTTGTATGGTAAAATGAATGTTCATGCTCTCGGCACATGTAAATGTTATTGAGTTGCTTTGATATAAATGACGCCCGCCAGGTGTTCGATGAAATGCCTCAATGAAGGCAAAATCCAATAATTTGAGTAACGTGCACATGTTAGTGTTTGCTTTGTGCCATGGTGATGATTGGTGAAATTAGAGGATTGAATGGCATGTATACATTGAAATTGTGAGTGGATGATATGTTGTGGAAGAGGGCATGTCACGTGAGTGCATGACCCTATGTTTGATGATGGACAGTTGAAGTGATATGTGTATACCCATGCCATCAAGACCCCAAACGTATCACTTATGATGTTAACTAATGAAATTGAATAATTCTCAGTCCTCTCTAATGAGGGTGAGTTTGCAAAACCCGAGTTTTTGGTGGGATTTGAGTAAATTGTGGATATGAGGCCTGGACTGAGAAGTTGGGGGAAATGATTATGTGATATGTGATATTTACACCCACTCGCCTTGCCGGGAGTGGAGGGGACATACGGAGGTTGTGTAATTATGTGGAGCGCCTCACTCCTGCCAGGGACGGGGGAGCTGAGAGGCCCGGCGTACAGTGCCCGTGTCCACTGCGTCGTGTGTTGTATTCACCCCAAATTTGGGATGAAGTCCAGGTCCTGGTATCACACAGTTTACCCAAGTTCCAATTAACTCAATTCTAATATAATAAAATAAGATTTGTGTGTTACTTTTACTGCCGGCAGCACTTCCCTCCCCTTTGCCCGTAATTTGTGACTTTGTGTCATGCCTCAGGCACTTGCACTTATCGTATTTGATATTGGTTGCTTGAGCCCTCATGTTATTATTATTGTTATTATTATTATTATTATTATTGTTATTATTATTATTATTCGTGCTAACCCCTTTCTTGCAGTAGCTCGTCACTGGACCGCAGGTATGATTCCCTTATTTAATGTTTAATTTTCATTATATCACTTCTTTTGCTTGGCTTGCCTTGTAAATTGATAACCTTAAAATGGAGTTCCAAACCCAAGTTGGTTCCTACTGGGACACGCATTGACGTGCTCCCTCTATTTTTCAGGTCAGGACAGCAGAGTCGGTGGTGGCTTGGAGTTGAGTTTCAGGGATAGTGTTAGTGTGAATTGGGGTTATATTGTGACTGGGATGTCTTGGCAGACTGAGAGCGGTGTATAAGTATCAACATACTTGGGCTGTATGTATAAATGAAACATGTTACATATGAAGTGTTATTAATGTTTCATGAGGTTGTTTGGTATAACTGTGGAGTTTTACTTGTACTATCCCAGCATGTGCGTAGTGGCCTGCTTGTTCAGTTTCTCCCTTCTCGTTCTTTTCTCTCTCATCACCCTCACTCTTCAGAATACTTGAAAAATAAAATTTAACTAAGTATCGAGTATTCTGGGGAACGGGACGTGACAGTTTTTGGCGGCCCATGCAGGTCACCACACTGCGACATACGTAAGGATAGTACATGTAATGCTTCAATAAGTGATTGGGATAGGTTCGCCCTAAGGTGGGTAGCGTCCTTAGTGAGCTTAGAATTCTAAGTGATCCACCCTTAAACCCCTAGTTTTAGGGAGTGAAGGGATGAACTTTCTACTGTATATTAGACCATACATGTATATTCTAGGTATGCGCGTGTATATGTAACGGTGTGAACCAGTATATATAAGTGCATTGTTGTGCTTAGAGATTTGAATTATACAAGTTGTGTATACTTGTATATTTGAATGGCATGAAAGTTACATGTATCCTGAATGGTTATAGTGGTATGTGGATATAAGTGGGCGTTTATATTAGGTGGGTAAATACTTGAGCGTATACATATATTGTCTCTACATAGATACCTGATATGGGTATGTGAGTAGGTACGTGTTATACTTGTGTGACTTTGAGATATATGTGAGAAGTGTATGTTTATTAGTGGATGTGTACCTGTGAGTACATATCAGCTAGTGGGGATAGTATATATTGTAAAGACCTGGGCGAGGAGGTGTATGTATGGGATGTGAGTGCACATATGCAGTTTACTATATATTACTTTACGGTTGTGTCTCATATGGGGAATGCACCGATGTGTGTACATCTATCCCTGTATGGATAGAATAGTAGAATGTCCATGTTATATAGGACATATGGGAGGAAGTGTATATGTGTGGGTATATGTAAGCCTGTATGGGTAGTGGGTATAGATATATATGTGGGAAGTTAGTGCATCGCTAGTTTGTGTTACTAGGGGAAGAATTCCTAGGGTATTAAAAAGTGTAAATCGCTGAGAATATATGTATGCGATGCTTATGTGCCAATAGGAATTGGTGTATTGTTTTACTTAGGTATATGGTGAAGATAGGTGTTGTGTTTTGGCCACATATATAGCGTATATGTAGCAGTATAGATAAGTGGTGAATGCACTGGCAGTAGGAGTAATACTCCAGAGTGTTTGGAGTAGATGTATCCTAAGGTGGGTATGGATAATTTAGACCCGTCCACCTAAGTTGAGTCCCTTAGTTATATCATGTGTTAATATGGGATATGGATAGAAGTGTAACGTGTAACATCTGTAGAATGCGATGAATGTAAAGATTGAGGTTATACAGTGCATGTGTAAGTGGATGGCTATGTGTTGCACGGTTAGGTAGAGTTATGGTATATGTACATATGAGTGTATACACTTATCGGTAGAATGACATCTATTGGACTATTTGGATGTATACGTAATGTATGTGTCCTTCCGTATATATAGTGGCTTGAGGAGGATTGTGTATGGGTGTATGGGATACTTATATGTATGTAGGTGTATTGTAGAGAGTATAGTATGACTGTGTATATGTGTTATTGCCTGTGTATTGGTGTATGTCTTATGAGTGGTTATATGTCTATGTAGGTGAATGATCTCTAATTTGATATGTATGTATGTGAATGTGTATGTACATTGGTTGTGATTATCTACTGAATGTGTATGAATATTAAAATATACTTATTAGTGTGTATGCAAGTATGTTAGTAAAAGAGTGGATATATTGAATGCTCTGTATATAATGGTACAGATGGTTACCGACTACATATTGGTATCCTTGGATAACTTGCTTGTATGAGTATGTGATAGCAGGGTATGTATAATATGTGTACACGGGTGTGTGCCTATACATGGGAATGTATGTGCCTGGTTGCATAGACCCCAATAAGTATATATGTGTATGTTTGTGTACATACCTACCATTATAATGATATTTTGGTCTGTATGAGTGAACGTGTATTTGGCTGTGTGTAGACCTAGATATCTAAATATGAAATTGATACGTATATCTCTGTATATACATCATAAGTAGGTGAATATGAATTAGGTTATATAAAGTGTTCATGTGGTGTATTGGTTGATGTGTATACGTGAATATGTATCATAGGTGTATGAACTTCCATTATACGTGTGATGTGTGTATGTATATGTGATGTGCATGGGAGTATATGTAATGATGTATATTTTGGATGAATGAATATATATAAATACTTATATGTATTTTGTTTGTTTATCTGCCGATCTATCCTATAGGGTTGTTTATCCAAGTGTATCTTAGTGTGCCTTGGATAAAGGTATTCTTGTTTGTATGCATGCGTATATGGGTATGTACCAAAGCCTGTGTGTATATATATACATATGCAATATGAATGTAAATGTGATATATAAGGAGTATATATATGTGTAATATATTTGATAAATGTAACTGAATGGAACTGTTGATATGTGTGGGTTGGACTGTGTGTAATTGGTTGCTTATAGGTATACGTGCGTGTATGGAGTGTGAATGAATATTTATAGTTATTTGACTATTTTGTCTGTATGTGCGTAGGATGTGTAAAGGTAATTATGTATGTACATATATTGCGTATGGAGTGGAACGTATTATGTTGTGCACTTTTGTGTGTATCGTGTGTGGTCTATGTACCTATCTGTGTGAGGCAGTAGGTGCACTGCTATGGATGTGCGGTTATATGTATATTCATTTATAGTTATGATTGTGAATCTTACGTGACTTGATCATGTATGTGTTAGTGCGTGCACGTGAGTGTAGGTATGGACGTGAGTAAATATTGTGTGTATATAGGTATTTATGTGCCTGTGAATGTAAGTAAGCCCATGTGACTAAGTATTGGGAGTATAGGAATCCGGGGTACGTACGGTGTGACACCGTGATAGTGACCCTGTTTATCAAGCAATGGTGTGTAGATTAATGTGTATCGCTGGGTGTTTGTGCATGAATGTAGACGTATATGTAAATATATAAAGAGATAGAATATAAATCGTTTATACTCGAATGTATTGTGATGTATGTGAAAGCATGCCATGTATGAAAAACCTTATGTATCATGATATGGATGTGGTGTGATGTCCTATATATATAGATATGAGCAGTGATCTAAATACGTGTAATAAAACGTATAGAGACTTATTTGTGGTGTGTGATGTATATGTAAATGTGTGAATATGTATGCCAAGATGTTTATATGAAGAACCCATGCGTGTGCGTATGTGGTGATGCATATAGTGATATGGATGTGCTATTAGACGAGTAATAGGATGCATCTATTGCATGTGTGCGATACTGATGTGTAGGGATGATAGTGAAGCATATAAAGTATATAAGTGTGGTGTGGATATGTATTCTTATTTGTACTTCCTGGGTAGTAAGATCATCATACCTAGCTGACCTTGGAAAGGATCACACCCTAGGAAGTCCGAGGACGGACTTTATTTTAAGATGGGTAGGGTGTCATGCCCTGTTTTGAAGTATACGTGTATTCAACTGAATACGTGCGGTATTTCTATCTACGGTGCATACGTAGGCATGAGATACACGAAGATATCGATGTATGTGACGTAGTGAGAGGGGGATTGGGCCGTAATACGTGGCTAAGGGAAGTGAATACGAAGTGTGAAAGCAGAGAAGTGTGAAAGACGACGTCGGTGCAAAATAACAGTTGTATTAGACGTGAGTGTGTAATGCATGTATGCATGCATGGATGTGTGTGGATGTGTGTTAGGGGAGCAATGCTAGTGTGAAAGGGGTTAGGGGTCAATGGCAAATCCCGTAAATTTTTAGAAAATTCAGGGGCAAAACGGTCTTTTCAACTAAATTTGCTGTGCGTACATACTTAGGTGGTCAGTACATAAAGTAATGGCACACTTGTAATTAGTGGGAAGTCAAGAGGGTATTTTGGTCATTTGACATGTTGCATGCTTATCCATAAGAGGCTTCTAGGTTAAAGATATTTTGGTGGAAACCCCTCTTTCTTTCTTGAACTTTCTTTTTCTTTCTTTTCCTTTCTTTTCTAATTTTTCCCCATCCTTTCCCCTAAACATGGCCGGCCACCCTAGCTCCATTTCCCCCTCCTTCTTCAACCCAAAAACCCTAATTCCTAGTTCCAAAAAGAAGGGGTTCAAGCCTACTTCAAGAGAGAAGAAGATGGAGAAGAAAGAAGAGAAGGAGAAGAGGAAAATGAAGTTTTTGAGGTAGGAATCCACTTGGTTTGGAATTTCATGAATTAATTGTTTCTAATAATATTTTATAGCATGTTTTACTTAATTTGAACTAGTGATGGTGAAATTTCATGAGATATGTTTCAATTTCACAATTTTTCCCTTGAAATTCTTAGCAAAACTATCTCTTTTAAATTTCAGAAACTTTGATGTCAGATTTTGCCTCGATCCTGAATACTGTAGCTCGAATCATGTTTCGAAAAAAATATGAGCATGTAGATCATGAAGTTCTACCCCAAAATCATATAAATTTTGATATAGTTTCAATTCAGAAATTAGGAGAAATAAATCCATCTTTACAGCATGTCTGTTTGATTTTCAGTGTTGACACAGTTCAGTAAACGTGTCCTACAGAGCTGCACACATCTTGGAATTTTGTTATTTTGGTCTTGTTGGAAAGCTAACAAGTTTTTCTCAAAGTGCATCAGACTGCTCTTATGTCTAAATTCTGCCTAGAACATGCCTAATATTGGCTTTGAACACAGATCCTAAAATCTGTCTAAAAAACAGAATTGACACACTTCACTAATTAAATCACCATAAATCGTATAGTTCATATGTTTGCTTGAACTTTTATCTGTAGATTCATAACTGTTATATCTTCAACTTTCATTTATAAAGTTTTGTTAAATTCCCAAGAGAAATGGATGTATATGTTGATCTTTATGGATGTTCTTGCAATTTCAGCAAGCTGAATACCTTAAGTGCTATTCTTATTCATTAAATGTGGTTAATTGGCTTTCATTATTCTTGCTTACTATTGTTGTATGGTAAAATGAATGTTCATGCTCTCGGCACATGTAAATGTTATTGAGTTGCTTTGATATAAATGACGCCCGCCAGGTGTTCGATGAAATGCCTCAATGAAGGCAAAATCCAATAATTTGAGTAACGTGCACATGTTAGTGTTTGCTTTGTGCCATGGTGATGATTGGTGAAATTAGAGGCTTGAATGGCATGTATACATTGAAATTGTGAGTGGATGATATGTTGTGGAAGAGGGCATGTCACGTGAGTGCATGACCCTATGTTTGATGATGGACAGTTGAAGTGATATGTGTATACCCATGCCATCAAGACCCCAAACGTATCACTTATGATGTTAACTAATGAAATTGAATAATTCTCAGTCCTCTCTAATGACGGTGAGTTTGCAAAACCCGGGGTTTTGGTGGGATTTGAGTAAATTGTGGATATGAGGCCTGGACTGAGAAGTTGGGGAAAAGGATTATGTGATATGTGATATTTACACCCACTCGCCTTGCCGGGAGTGGAGGGTACATACGGAGGTTGTGTTATTATGTGGAGCGCCTCACTCCTGCCATGGACGGGCCCGGCGTACAGTGCCCGTGTCCACTGCGTCGTGTGCTGTATTCACCCCAAATTTGGGGTGAAGTCCAGGTCCTGGTATCACACAGTTTACCCAAGTTCCAATTAACTCAATTTTAAAATAATAAAATAAGATTTGTGTGTTACTTTTACTGTCGGCAGCACTTCCCTACCCTTTGCCCGTAATTTGTGACTTGTGTCATGCCTCAGGCACTTGCACTTATCGTATTTGATATTGGTTGCTTGAGCCCTCATGTTATTATTATTGTTGTTGTTATTATTATTATTATTGTTATTATTATTATTATTCGTGCTAACCCCTTTCTTGCAGTAGCTCATCACTGGACCGCAGGTATGATTCCCTTATTTAATGTTTAATTTTCATTATATCACTTCTTTTGCTTGGCTTGCCTTGTAAATTGATAACCTTAAAATGGAGTTCCAAACCCAAGTTGGTTCCTACTGGGACATGCATTGACGTGCTCCCTCTATTTTTCAGGTCAGGACAGCAGAGTCGGTGGTGGCTTGGAGTTGAGTTTCAGGGATAGTGTTGGTGTGAATTGGGGTTGTATTGTGACTGGGATGTCTTGGCAGACTGAGAGCGGTGTATAAGTATCAACACACTTGGGTTTTATGTATAAATGAAACATGTTACATATGAAGTGTTATTAATATTTCATGAGGTTGTTTGGTATAACTGTGGAGTTTTACTTGTACTATCCCAGCATGTGCGCAGTGGCCTGCTTGTTCAGTTTCTCCCTTCTCGTTCTTTTCTCTCTCATCACCCTAACTCTTCAGAATACTTGAAAAAAAAAATTTAACTAAGTATTGAGTATTCTGGGGAACGGTGCGTGACAATAAAACAAAATCACGACCTAGAAACACACCAACTATCTAGTCACAACACACAACTCAACACAAAAAGCAAAGTGAATCCACGGAGCATAATATGCAAAAGAACTTGGCTTCCTAAGGTTAGTGAAGATAGGTGTCGTTGCTTAGCTAAGTGTGTCTATGGTTGAGTGGCGGTTTCATCATGCGCGGTCATCTCTAGGGGAGGGGAAATAAAAGGAAGGAAAGAAAAAGGAAAACACGACGAAAACGCCTCAAAACAGTGAAAAAGACACGACTGATGCACAAAGTACGACTTCCCCAAGCTGAACGTTGCATTGCCCTCAATAATAGGATTAAATGCGGGAGGGCAACGAAAGATGGGAGGGAAGTATGCATCGACAAAGAAACGGGAAAAAACATGAAAAACACACAAAACGAGACGTAGAAAAATAAAGAAAATAGATATCGAAACCAACTATACAAAAGACATACACACAAACACACAAAACAAGCACACAACATACAAGTGACATGACAACAATCACAAAATATAGATCTCCCCCAAGCTGATCTCAATAATGCCTGAAAAAGATAAGATCAAGGTAAATCAGAATAACTGGCCAGGGGAAATCCAAGGTGCAGGAGCGGAAGGCTCCTCATCGTCCTCAGAAGAGAGTGGCACAGACAAAGAAACAGAAAAAACATGAAAAACAAACAAAAGGACAGATCTCTCGCTCTCGAGAGGATTCATGTTTATTGAAAGCATAAAATTTTATGCTATTATACACTACTGGATTGATATCACCTATAGCAAAAGGCGGATCCGGTATCTTTGTCGATACCGGCAACTGCTCCAACTGCTCCTTCCGTGGCTCCGCCAGGCACGTGTGTCCACGAACATCCACGAACTCAAGCAATGCATCCTCCAGCATTCCCATAAGGACTCCACATGTACCTTGCAGAGAATAGGATGCATCAGTTCGCTGCAAGAATTTCACCCTCATAAATAAAAGTATTCCAAAGAGGATCGTCCATAGAAATATATGAAATAAATAGTGGTGGACGAAACTTCCCTGGGAATAATTCAATATCATCTTGTGCTGTGATAGCTATCTCCATGGTGTCCTCTCTCAGCTGCTCAAGTAAATCTGGATCATAGGTGTGGACTTCCTTGACAGGTTCATTTAGATATGACACGTCCAAGCATACCTCCGATACATAATCGTACGTGTGCTGCAAAAGGTACAACGTGACAAAAATATCTGAATCAAAATAAATATCAAATGGAATACATGATTCAGAAATGGAATGGGTAGAAATATCTCCCTGGGTGGGAGCAGTAAGCTCTGTCGGATAATCCTCGGCGTCAGTGGAATGATGAGGTGGCTGCGGAAGCTCTAATGGAGAAGGGTAGTACTCGGGATCCTCATGAATGGCTGTGTCCTCGTCTCGATGCACGACCTCCTTATCGATAAGCTCTAGCTCCGTGTGTAAGGCCTCCTCATCAACTATCAATGTAGGCTCTCTCTGGAATGGTGATGCTGGCTGCTCATGTGTGTCAACTTGTGGGGATGTATCATGTGGAGGAGAATGCCTGTAAGCAATCCAAAAATGTCGCTATCCCCCTCAAGACTGACATGGACATCTTCCCCAATTGTTCCTGCAGCCGAAACATGGTTCATAACAAAATCTGCAAATCGTAGCTCAAATGCATCGCCTGTTGTAACGCTAACTGAACCGGTGAACCTCACTGACTCCAAGAGGCCCTCCAATAAGTTCTGTAATGTGTCCTCATCTGGCAGCACATATGATTCAATTTCTGCTTCCCCCACTGCCTCTTCGTCCATCCACTCTTCATATGCAATAGTTATATCGTAGGATGTGGGATCGATGATGGCACATTCTGGCCCTGGTAATATGACGGGTGACGATTCTTGCCCATAAGATGAAGAAGCAGAACTGATATCTTTGGAAATCATTGCATCCTTTAGCATGAGCGCATTGAATTCAAGGTCTCTTCACCGATTCAAATTGAAAATCACCCCTTTCAATCTTGGCTTGCATTTCAACCTGATGTGCAAGCATCTCATCAAGAAGGTGATCTCCCGTCTTAGCGTTCTGATCAAAATCTGTGGTCCACATGGAAGCATGCATCCCATCAAAAAGGTATTCTCCCGTCTGAGCATTCTGATCATAATAGTATTGTCCCATCTGAGCACTCTGATCAAAATAGTATTCTCCCATCTGAGCACTCTGATCAAAATCGTATTCTCCCATCTGAGCACTCTGATCAAAATCTGTGGTCCATATAGTATAATCCATAATACCTGATCAACAAAGATACATACCTGGAGAAAAATATCATTGGCACAAAAGAATATAGAAATGATAGTAATGGCGGTGAGGGTGAAAATTCCCCGGTAAGGATGTGGGCTAGTCTCAGGGATAACAGGTTCCTAAATGTAACAAGCACGTTGCCTCCCCGGCAACGGCGCCATAAAGCTTGACCGCCCGTCCGTTTGGCACTCAAATCGGGACGGGGATACTAGGATTAGAATTTGTAAACCGCAAGCGCACGGTGTCGAAGTGTGGCTTAGGGGTCGAACACGGGGAGGCGTGTGTTGTGCTAGTGAACAATCAGGAACCAGATCACCCGGTGGGCGAGCTAGCCTAATCTCTTGTTGGATGTCACGATAGTAAACTAATGAAAAAGGTGTAAGAGCTAAAAAGGTAACCTAGGACTTTGGCTTTCGCCCTATCATGAGTTCTCACCATTACGACCGAAGGATAGGAATGTGATCAGATTCTAGGGTTTAAAGGTAAGACGTTGCCTTTAATAGTGGTACCTAGCGTCCCATGGGCCTGATATTCCGGTCGATGCCCAGGATGATACGCTAGGTCTACCCAGGTTCGGACAGTGGGCATTCCTATGTCCAACATCGCCCGACTCCAGGAGCCTTAAGCTCGCAACGATTGCTCCCGACATTTCATCCAAGCCGTTCCCACGCGCGAGGAATTAATGTCTACGCTAGGGGATGAGCTGTGGCTAGAGAATCAAACTCCTGTTTTATTTCCCCTTGGCCCGATGGTCAAAGGCGGTCTTTCTCCCGCCAATGACAATAAAACGCCCCCGCGTAACCATCTAAATCCCTATATCCTATCAAATCCCTAATCCTATGGCCATTCTAGGGAGAACCTATGAAGGGGCTTCCACCAATGTCCCAGATTTAAGAACTACTGACTAATCATGGCATGAAAAGCGGTAAAACAGATTATAGCCATCAAAATGGAAATCAAGCAATAGATTACTGTAGCAAATAGTAGTATAAACGCAATATTAACATATAGGAACGATCGAAGCACTTACAAATAGAAATAAATTCAGAGTAGCCAAAATCCCTAAAAACAGCTTTAAAATGGGGATTACGTTTCTAGGAAAACCTAGCTCTATTTATACATTTTGGCAAGATGCCAGGGAATATTTCCACTAAAAGACAAAAATAGACGTTCACCCCGATCGGATGAGACTTCACCCGATCGGGTGAAACGACAAGAAGTTCGGTCTTTAGCCTCTGATAAACCTCACCCGATCGCTAAACCGATCGGGTGAGTCTTCGAATTCTCAAGCTTCGGAGGCAGCAGCTACAGGTGACCCGATCGGTTGACACGTCAGTGGACTTTGGCTCTCAAAAACAGCGTACTGTGTCACATCCACCCTATCACTGAACCGATCGGGTGGAGTTACTTCTTCCTCGGGTCTGATACGGCCGCATGAACCGATCGGGTGGATCTGTCCACCCGATCGGTTGAGAGCTGATACGTGGTTTATCTTGACGATTGGCCCTCAAGATCTCATGCGACACCTCCCGTTGCTCCGGGGACTCATGATGTTAGCCTTGTATGTCCCCTTTGCCAGCAATATCCTGCAAAAGCACACAAACACAACGAAAGTGAAAAGGGACTCAAAACACAAGGGAATAGATTCGAAACAACGAAAAATGACGGGAAATTACGGAGAAGACGTGCGTGAATATATAAAATATAAACGCACGTCAAATTGCATAATTATTGTCATTATACTATCACCCGCACCCTCTAGTATGTGTTGTTTAGTATTGCAAGGTAGACGACCCTTACAACCTATTCAGAGAGCTAATATGGGTTACGGCCTCTACGGCAATGAAGATTATTTCTAAGCAAGCTAAACTAGCTGACTTTATTAGGACAGACCAAAGCAATTGTGATTGTCTAGCACGAAGAATATATGGAGTACCCTGTGCACATGAGATTAGCCAATACAAAAATGGAAAATTTCCCAATTCCTTTAAAGGAATTAAATCCTCATTGGAAGAAGCTAGGCATGGAGCCGAAGAAGGAATTGATATCTGAAGTAGAAGTGCTCATAAAGGCTGAGTTAGAGCGAATATACAACCAGTATGACCAGCTTGATGGGACAAGAAAGATGGAGCTTCTAATAAAATTGAGGGAGCTATCTACCCTGGTGACAAATTTGCTTACGAAGCCGGAGGTTAAGGTCAATGTGAGGGGTAGGAGGAAAAAGGGGAAAAGGATGAAATCTGAAGATACATCCACCATTCGAAACCCTTCTGAGTTTGAGAATGTCTTAGCATCTGAATTTATAAGCTCTGCACCCACTCCAGTGGAAGGCTCAATGAAAAAAGACAGAGTGGTAAGTGGACAGTGTAGATAGTCACAGAAAGCCAAAAGGTCCCATGCAGCTTCAACTTCAGATTTAGTTATATCCTCGGCTCCAGCTCCATCGCACCTCCGAGATGGAAACAAACTTTCAAACGTCCATCTACAAAATTAGCTACAGTAGCCGCTTTAGCTGCAGTTGCAGCTGCAGGTGCTTCATCTCTAGAAAGAGCTATACCTTTTATTGAAGAATTTCCACAAGCCATCACCAAATTTATAAGGAACATCCTCGGTGTTAGGGCAGATGACAAATGTGGTTACATGGCAGTAGCTGCTCTAATTGGTATGGTAGAGGACAACCGGCTCAAGGTCAGATCAGATTTGCAACAAGAGTTGAATACCCACTATGAGCTGTACAAAAGTGTTCTAGGGGCAGAGGATGCAGAAGCATGTAAAGCGGCAGTTTCATATATGGAGGACAAACCCCCCAGGCCAATATTGGATGACAATGCCAGACGTTGGACATCTCATAGCAAGTTGTTATAATTGTCTGCTACATCTGATGTCCAAGTCACAGTGTCTAATATTTTTACTTTTAAGAACATCTCCAGAACCATTGAAGCACAGTGGAAATATATCGATAGGATTTGTAAATAATCATCACTTTATACAGATTCATCTTATGTAGGGATGCCATATCCCACCAGTTGCAAGTAGTGGGGAAAACACCATTTTCCAGAGGCAAAGGGATGAATGGAAGGGTATGCAGATAGGATGGCTAAATTCAATGAAATAGTCAATGGCACTGTATGCACAAGGGATTCTATAGATCTGGGGGATGATTAAATGTAAATTTATTGTAATAGTGAAATATTTGAGTTTATACTTTTGTATTAGATATGGGGGATGTTTAATTGTAACTTTTTTGTAATAGGTAAATGTCATAGTGACATTTTCTGGAGGTTGTTCATTTGTATTGTTTGATTTCATAATTTCATTATATGGTGAAAGGTTTTTTACTTTGTATGTTATGTATCAATTTGAATGTATCGGTTTGAATGTGTCAGTTTGAATATGTAACATTTTGTTTCTGTATCAGTATGAATAGTTACAATTCTATATATGTATCATTTTGACAGTTTCAGTTTAATATGTATCAATGTGTATATGTACCATTATGTATATGTATCAGTTTGAAAGTAGCATTTTGAATATGTAGCAGCTTCAATTAGAATATGTGTCAGTTGGTATATGTATCAGGTTGAATATGTATCAGTGTATCAGCTTGTGAACGAAATGAAGTATTGCCTGTTGTGGGTCTTGATGAGCAATTCTTGTAAGGACCGTTTATGCTTTGCAATACTAACAAGAAACACTCTAGAGGGGGGTGAATAGAGTATTGGAAATAATTACGTAATTAAAAATTAAACTTGCAAATACGAAATTATAAATGCAAGATGAAAATAATTCACACAATCAATGCAAACGCTAACACAAGAGTTTTATCCTGATTTACCAACTTGGGTACTTCCAGCCACACCAAATATTCATTATAATCCTACACAATGTAGTGAATACAATCTCAGACAGAGATACCTCACACAGGGGATTTGTTCTCTCTCACAGAAAGGACCTAACTCTCACACAAAGAGTACTCAACCAACCCTACACAAGGGTGAACCTCTCATAAAGAGAGGAACTAACTCTCACAAAGAAAGCTCGGGTTTCAACTTACACAAAGATGAAATAAATACTCTTGCCTATGCATTGAAATGAACTTACTCAATATAAAAATGAAGGCATGGAAGAGTATCTCCAAGTGATGAGATGAACTTGATTGCACTTGGATGATTTCCCTTGAGCTTGACTTCAATGCATGAAGAGGAATGGAGCCCTAAGAGGGAAATGAGAGATTAGGAGTGTGGCTTATTGATTCTTAATGATCTTCAATATTTCCAAGGGTTCTAAAAGAACTATGCACATTCCTATTTATAAGAAGCCACTAAAACCCCATAAAACCCAAGCTATAGGCCAAGGACAAAATTCTGCAATGGCTAGAATTTGGGATTTTACGGCAACGACAGGTGAATGATGAAGGATGGATAGTCGACTGATCAACGGCTATATTATTTCCAACGGCTATAATCTAAGCCAGAACAGGCGACTGTAGAAGACTACACAGGTGCATGTACTATGTGCAGACGCCTGTAAAGACTTCGTCAGGTGACTATCACATGGGATGAACTAAAGCTGAGAAAATACAAATTACGCACTTGTGCATTCAGACGACTGACGTGCAAAGTCCAAGCGCCTGAATAATGACAGGCGATTGTAAACTCTACATCTGTCGACTGACACACACGCTGGAGAGATGCCAATAGAAGACAAGTTATGCACTTTGGTACACAGAAGACTGAAGAACGGTATACAAGCGCCTGATGAAAGACAGACACCTGTCAAATGAACTTCGGTCGCCTGCTCCAAAAGCTCAAGAAAGAGTCTATATATATTTGACTTGTGTTGTACATATTAGTCGGCTGTAGAAGACTGGCCAGGCGCCTGGAATCACCCAATCACATGTCCCGCCTTCAACAGTCGCATGTTGGACAACCAAAGACTCCAATTGAATAATTTTGCTTGGTGAACCTATTTGGTTGGATTCTATGATAATCCTAAGGCTCACTAAAATAGTTATATGCATATGCATGTATTAATAGACCATCTATCATGGCATTACAATAATCCTAGACACAAAAAGAGAAAAGCAATTAAATGAAATTACATGGATTACATTTGCTTATCTTAGAGTATAATCTTCAACTTTAATGCTTCCCATCATCTTCTGTAACAACCCGCTTCACAGGATATCTGATAAGAACAAATCTGTATCAGGTATTCCTGAAACTACGGGTGTGAAGAAGAAAGACGAGCAGAGAGAAGAGAAATATACTCGAAACAGAAAGATTCTGTAGGCCACTGCACACGTGCTGGGAAGTACTGATGATGCTCCAACTCAACATAATAATAATATAGAGAAACATATTGTATAAAGAACATATTATTCATTTTATCACATCATTACAAGGAGTACATCATACATCATCTGTACATGGGGGTACAAAAGTGGGAGTACAACAAAAGAAGAGAAACCCACAACACAAAAAGTACAAAACATTGTCCACACCCAGTACAGTACACCTGCTAATCTACCACAAGAAAGCCCTGATGGGAAATCTAGTCCCACTCCTAAGTGGTTTTGATCATGATCACACCAAATGTTGTTAATGTACTAATAACATTATTCAAGTGTGTAGGTTGTTCAATCAAATCAATGAAAGCTCAAAACATACAACGAGAAGAATAAGCTCAACCACACTCATAAAAGATGAAGATGAATTTAGCTTGCATTCCACGTCAAGCACAAATAGAGCTCAAAGATGAAGCTCATAATACGTGCTCAAGCTCAAGCTAAAGTAGAGCTCAAATTCAAGTGAAGCACATGCATTCACATCAAGATCTTCATTGCTTCAAGTCTTCATTAAGTATAGTGTGTGAGTTGTTTTTCTTTTCTTAGGACCATGTTAAAGCCAAGAAATATTTGCGCACACACATACAAAATGATTTTTGAAAATTATGATTTAAACTTGTTTTAATTATCCTTGAGAGCGTAGATATTGATTCAATTCTCGTAGTCAACTTCAAAACACCCAGGAGTTGATTACTCATCTTTCAGCAAAGTTTCTCTGAAAAACTGCTCTGGGAGTCGACTACCAACGGAGGGAGTCGACTACCTGCTGTAGCAGAGTTTTCACTGAAAACTCTCGGAGAGTCGACTTCCTGTTGTACGATTTGACTTCCTTGATTGCCTCTATCACTTAATTCTTACTTGATTTTTGGGCTGAAGTCAAACTTATTTGAATCCATTTGAATCCTCTCTTAAACTCTATAAATAGAGACCACATGAGAACATTGTCAAAAACCAATTAACCATTCTTAAGCTAAGCAAAAAACTCTATCAAAATCTCAAAAGTTCTCATCGCTCTCAACGTTCATCGTAGCTAAAACGGTTTTTCAATTTCTAATCTTATTGCTTATATTCTTTTATAATTCTTATTAAGATCATAATTTTTTGGCTATTGCAAATTGTTTTCAAAATCCTTCTCTTTGATTTTTAATATTCTCAAAGAATTTTTGAAACAACAAGATTCTAGATCACATTGAATTCCTTCATATTCTTTGTGTGATCTAAGAACTATTTAAATTCTTTTAGCCACGTTAAGCACAATTGCAAATTTATCTTAGCTATAGAATTATTGGGTGTAAACCAATCTCCACCAATTTATTGTGGTGAATTGGATTTGATTTTTACTTGTAGTCCCTTGGTGATAAGGGTGTTGTAAATCCTAGTCGACTAGGTGGTTGGAAATCCGGGTGGTGATACTAGATTGTTGGAAATCCTAACGAGTGAAGTTAGGTAATTGTATTGCTAAGGCAATAGTGGATTAAATCTCGATCCGAGGCGGTCAAGGACTAGACGTACCAAGCTTGTGGGGAATCAGGATAAATCGCTTGTCTCTGTGTGATTTTTTGTTACTGTCATTTATTATTTATTTTGTGCAGAGTTGTTCGTTGTTTATAATATATGTCATTTGAAGTTCCTTGTTAATAATATTGTTATTGCAAAAGATTGTATTGTTTATTCCACTGTGAGATCTCTTTCATTATTCTTTTGATCTTTGAATCTCATCTAATATTTATTTTGAGATCATCGTGTTGATTAAGGACCAATCGTAGATCACTCTACTTGGTTCCTTAGGCGACATTGGAAGGGATATTTGTTGCGTATTGATAATTGTCGAAAAGGTTTAAATCATACAACATTATTCAACCCCCTTCTAGTGTTGTTTGCCATCCACAGGATCCAACAAGTCCAACCGGGCGAAGTCTCCCGCAGGCTCTACCTCTGAACTGGGAACAACCTCCGGTGTCGGGAACCCTCACAGGCTGCTCTGGTCCTACTTTTGAAAACCACAAAGTGGGACACGTCAACACGTAACCCGGTAGGAACTCCTAACATCACTAGTAGGATCCAGTTTTAGAACTGGTCCTTCTAACTAATCATCTATCTACAGGTGTCAAAACAACCACCGAACTAATGCAAAATTTAAATAAACAAAACATACAAGTGCTGGAAGTTAAAAGTATCTGAGAACGGGAAGTACATAATCATAATTAGTTAATGATTAGATGTTTAGTTAATGTTTAGAAACTCGAGTAAATCTGTAATACCCCTATATTTGAACTACTATATTGTGTATATATTGTTGTACTTGTATGAGTATGAAAAGTAATACATGAGTATTAATGTAGATAAATGTGATATTGTATATGTGTGTGATGTGTACGTGTGTTATGCTTTATAGACGTGTACTATGGATATAGATTAAGAGTAAGTATGTATTTATAGGTGTGTAAGCACACTAAGATGTATGGATGGATATATGAATAGTTGGATGTATCTTGGTATGTAGTGTTTATTGATATTGAATAATTGAATGTACAATTGTACTAATTGGATGTTAATATTATATGATATTATATAACTAGAAGTTGTGTTATTTGTATGTGGTAGTATAATATTTATTTTGTGTGGTTAAATGATTATATATATATATATATATATATATATATATATATATATATATATATAAAATAAAACAGGGATGTTATCATGGTTTTTGGATAAGAGTTTTTGATAAGAGATGAGAAATTGGGTATATATGAGGGATGTTGTTAAGAGAAAATTGGATAGGATAAGAGAAATTGGATAAGATATGAGAAATTTGATAAGAGAAATTGGATAAAGGGATATAAGTTGATGATGACTAGGACAAACTTTGGGGGGAAATTTTAAGTTTGAAACAAAATATTGGGGGGAATTAAATTGGGGGGGGGGGAAGAAAAGTGTTTTGGGGGGAAGAAAACTTTAATCTCAGCCTTTTGGTTCTCTCTCCCTCTCTCTTCTCTATTTCTCACTCACCGAACCCCCCCCCCCCCCCTCCTCCTCTGCCGTGAGCCCGACCCCTGCCCCTCGGCCCACTGTGCAGCCACCCCTCTTCCCCTCAGCCCCACGGCTACCCTGCGCACCCCAAGCCCACACGTACCATGCCGGAGCTCACCCATGCCAAAGCTGAAACCGCAATAGAGCAACAGGCATTTGTTTGCTAGAGCAACATCTCGCAACATCTGGGTATTTTCGCATCATCTAGGAAGAGAGCAGCATCTCACATCCTGAGCAGCATCTCGGCTCTAGGAAGAGAGCAGCATCTCGCATGGCCAAAGTATGTGATTTTGATTTTTTTTGTTTACCCCTTCCATTAGTTCTTTTACTGTATTCTTCCATTTCTAGGGTTTCTTTGAGTTTCATCCATTTTCCATTTTTTGATGTTGTGGTGCCTATCATTATTTCTTGGAGGGAAGCAAAAGAAAATGCCCTGATTTTGGTCAGAAAGTAAGTTTCATATGGGTACGCAAAGGTCTGCACTAGACAGAGAATGTGGGTTTCTTGCAGCTAATCTGTACGCAAAGAGCGTGTTTGTCGAGAAACATCATGCAGATGGTAAACTCAGCGGTTACCTTAGGATATGGAGCAAGACCCAAGGAATTGCCCTCAGCTTAGGAGACTATCACTCTTCGGCTTTCCTTTTCTCTTCCAGGTCTCAGGTCAATTCATATTTTTGCCTGCAATTCATATATTTTGATTAATTAATCAATTGCGACGTGCTGAATTGGTTGATGCTGTGGGTAAGATGGAAGCTCATTTCTAACTGTCCTCTAAGTGTTTGCAGAAATTCATCAAAGAAGAAAAATTAATTTTTGTGATCCATTTTTTTGGTTTTTATGCAGTTTTGATGGTGTTTACAATGGATAGAGGACATGGTAGGATCATGCATGATAAAGAAAGGGGATAGATATACATAGATAGTTGTTAGATATGATTCTAACTTAGTTTATGTTTTCATCAATTTGACTATATATGGCAATTTGTCTCTGTATGGGGACCAATCCACTTATAACATTCGGATAGCAGCTTGATAACTGGGATGGTTAGCATATGTAACATTAGCTTAAGTTAACTACAGCTAAGCTTATTCTTGATGGATATTTTAACTTTTATGGCTTTTATGGATATTTATTAGCAGTTTGTTGATTTCATGTTCTTGATGCTTCTGTTTGCTGATTTATTAGCAGTGTTTAAACATCAACATATGCTTCTGTATATTAACTGCCGAATAATCACAAAATATTGCTGATTTCATGTTCTTAAAGACAACAATGTCTCAAATAGATGTACAAGGTTCTCTTGGAAGTTCTTCTATGAAAGATATAAATTAATTAGTTTTTGAAAAGCAAGGCACTTAAATCTGAACAACAATGCACTGTGGATTAGTAATAACATTTATGAATTCCATTTGTTGATATATTTTTTGTTCTTTATTTTTCTTTCCATATAGGAGAAGGAGAAGTTGATCAAAGAACTAAGCGAGAAGACCATGCTTGAGGTATACAAAGCTATGTCCTGTTACTCAGGTTGCTGCATTTTCTTATTATTCTAATACCCATTACTGTAACTTGTGCAGAGTATGCTACGCAGTCCAATGTTCACTTTACTACTCTGAAAGCAAAACCAAACAATTGTGAGGAGCAACAAAATGAATAGCATATATACGAGCACACAACATCAGTCTTGGTATCCTCAACAAAAGATAATCAAACATAGTTGTACTTGCAATGGTGTGATCATAGAAATCATTATAGCCTAATGATGCCATAAAGAAAAACTCAGGCAATGATTAAGTTCCTATGGTATTTTAGCATTGATTAATATTTGTTGCAGTTGCATGTAAAAGATTGAAGATGGTGGATGTCATCCATTATGCATTTGAAAGCAAATGATAGACATATAATGTTGCAAAGAAAGCATGATAGCCTGATGATGTTGCAAAGAAAAACTGAAGTAACAATTAAGTTCCCATAGTACTGATTGATATTTCCTGCATTATTAACTTCAAGGCCATGGATCCACCAGTCCTTTCTATTTTTAAAATAGTGTCCATTATGCAATCATTTCTTAGAAGTTTGCCAGAAACAAAAGTTATTCTTATTATGTTAGCCCACCATGTAAATTGTTAGGTAGAACAAAACTTCAAGTTTGCACTCAGATAACAATAAAACATGATTTGAAGTTTACAATGTTAACTGATACGGATACATATCAGTGGTATCATACCAAATTTAAACCCTGCCGATCCCACCATAACTAGCCAAAAATAATGATATTGGTTAACATCTAAATAGGAGTAGGGGTTTGGAAGTGCCCAAAGTTAATTTTGTACAGGACTTCAAGAAAAATAACAAACCATCAAATTAGCAAAAGAAAGCATTCAGATTAGCAAAAGAAAGCATTCAGATCAACCATTGAAAGCCATGTTAGAAAATTTATCTGGAAAATTTAGTACATCATATTTGCAATGGGAAATTCCTTTGAAGACCTTTTCCCTCCTTCGCTGGGTCATCACCGTATACACCTCAAAGAGATTATAAGGGAAGAAGATGCCAAGCATGGAGCAATCGAAAATCCTATATTTTTGTCAGAATTGGATAATATAAATAGTTATATCATATCAAAATTAAACCATGTCGACCCACCAAAACTTGCCAAAAACACTGATATTGGTTAACATCTAAATGTAAACTTTTGCCCCCGAGAACTCCTCTGATTCCTCTGATAGTGATGTGGATGCGAGGAGCTCAATTCATCACTGTTCTCAATTTGTTAAAACTGTTAAGAAAAATATCTGTTGTGTGTTTGGGAATTGCATTGGTTGAATAAGTTTAGTACAAAATAGGGAATTGTTATCTTTTGTTGCATTGATGGAGAACTTGCAGCAATTTGCAGGACATTTGTTATCTTTATGGAAATTTGCCGGACAATTTGCTGCAATTCACCGAGATGGCCCTACATTTGTTATCATTGAAATTGTAGCAATTTGCAGGACATTGGTTATCTTTTGTTGATGAACTTCCCTTTGTGTGTATGGCCAACAAAATTCAATTATTCTCATTGAAGTTCATTTGTTATCTTTTGTTGTACATGGCAATGCAAAAAATGTATAGTATATTTCTTTCTTAAATTATTTCCATGACACTAAGTAATTTGTTGGCTGATTGTTATTCTCATTGAAATTCATTTGTTATCTTTTGTTGTACATGGCTATGCAAAAAAGGTATATTATATTTCTCACTTAAATTATTTCCATGACATTGAAGCTATTGAATGGAATTTAGCCGTTTTGCTTCATTTTTTTTCTATCTATTAGATTGTTGGTGAGTTATTCAATCATAATTGTGACTTGGTTTATGATGAGATAAGATAACCTTTTAGACGTACTTGCTACGTTTGGCTGTAGGTTTTTGGTTGGATAAGATTGAGACAATGGTATCCTCTTAAAATAATATTTGGCTGACTTGAATGATTTTTTCAGGAATTAGATCTCCCGAAAGAGAGCCCAACGTGAATAAATTGATCGGGCTGATGCATGTGAAGCAGGATCTCACCGAGGCTTGGGCTAATGTATGGAAACAAATGAGTAAATCTCCGCTGAGCTGTGGTGCAGATTTTTCCATTATATGTGGTTTAAAGCCATTTCTTGATCGGAAAAATTGAATTTTGTTTTAAATATGATTTTAGGAAGAGACTAGATGGGATGAAGCAAAATAGCAAGAGGGAGTCAGTTAGTATCAAGATGCTCGGAAGTCAGCTACAGTTAATTTAAAAAAGATCCCATCCTTTTTAGCCATTTGTTTTTATGCCATCAATTGAAGCATATAATAAACTTGATCTGTAAATAAATATAGCGACTACAATAACTTTTGGAATGGGTGAAATGAATTTTATTACCAACCTATATGCGTACATAATGTTTAGAATGAAATTTTTTATTCATGTGTTTATTTCCTTGCTCAGATAGTGAATTTTTTTTGTTCATATTGCAAAACATCTATAATATGACTAATTCAGTGTCTTTTACCAAATTCGAAGATGATTAGATATACATGGTGTACAATATGACTAATTTAATGAGGCCATGTCTGCTAATTGGTTTCCATTTTTAATTCCAGGACATACATGGTACATAAATATATACTGATATTCACTTATACACAATTTGTAAGCCAATAACACTGAGAAGTTTGAACACAAGTCTTCGTATCAAACAATACTACAAAGAAAACATTGCGATGTACGCTAGATTAATCACGATTACAAATAGGACCCTCCAGCATTTGTTCAAGGTTAGTGCATATATTAGCAGAATGTGTGTGAATATTAACGAACCTATGCCCCTTGCATTTGAGAAATGGGGGAATAGCCTTTCAACCTTCCCAAAAAGCAAGTTTTTACTACTTTTTGCAAGGATACGTACAAAGGATCAACCACAGCTTCTAGGTACTCCTTCAAGGATTCAAGTAAGATGGTGATAAAACCACCCAATTAAATTCATCACCTTTTTCACAGTTGCTTCCCTCAAAAACTCCATGTTCCACCTCTTTTTTATCAATAATCGGTACCATCAGTATTGATGTTTGCATACTAAAACCCAACATACCAACCCATGTTTTCCTGATGCCAAGAGCCCTGTTGTGAGGCTTGCGCAAATTTAAAGGCAGCATTTTTGTAAACATTTGGAATTTTGGAATAACATCTTGGAAATGGGGGCACATCTATAGTCAGGCCGCGTGCATAGGTGAACTTCAATGTGAATCAGGTGGATAACATGATGATTCAGGCTTTTTTTCTTGATACTCTGATAAGGATAATAACTCATTCTCAATGATGGTCAGGTTTGTTTTTAGTTCTTTGAGGTTTATTATCTTATATGAATCCTTTATGTTTATGCATCATGCCTATATTTTTTATACTGATTGAAAGATGGCATTATTTTTAAAATTCTTACGCTGCTGATACTTCTCAAGATTGTCAACTCAAAAGTGTTAATGATTGGTTTTCGATTTATTCTATCTTTCAGTTATATTTGGAAGCAACCAGTTATATTCAATGAATTTGAAGGATGTATTTCAGTGAATGAAGATGTAATGTATGCTTCCTCGGGGACTCAAATTTCATGCTTTGATATTAAAATGGTAAATTTTTTTATTCTTTTCCCCGAAAATGGCAAGAAGCAACATGACATAATCTATGCTACCATTAATGCTATATTTAGTTAGCAAAGATTATTTTGAGAAATAAAAATAAATTTTTCGTGAAGCTGGGTGTAGGTGGACAAAAAAATAGAGGAAAGGTCCAGTTCTTGGTCTTTTAGTTTGGGTTAGTGAGCATGCCAGGATATTGTCTATTCACCCAAGATCCTGGTCTTTTAGTATGCTAATGTTTTGGGTTAGTGAGCATGCCTGATGTAGAGTTTTATGAGTTGATAGTTATAAACCAAATGCAACTCAAGAAATGGTTAAGGCAACTGGATGTATGCGGTTGAGAGTTTATATTTCTAGATTGGCTATTATTTCTGCGGGAGACTGCAATAAAGGAACTAAAAAAGAGTGATCAAATGACATTAATAACAACAACATGACACCCCCATAAGATGAAAATAGGATGTGTTTACTGTTAAGTATTACCATATAGTGCATGTCATTTGGTGGTTAAAGCCGGACATGAGGTGATATCTACTCAAGATCAGAGGGTCAGTACTGTCTGAGCTATTCTTTTGCTTAGTTGTCAACAAAATTGATTCTGTGTATTTCGAGTTTCTCACTTCCGTATTGATTTATAAATATTAAGTTGTTGATCAGATACACGTGTACTCAATGCATGAATGCTATATTATCATATAGGATGGAATTATGGTTGTAGTCATTCTTTAATTTTGGTTTCAATGTATTCGGAAGAGGGTTCCCAGAAATGCATTTTGTCCTGTGTCCTGTGTGAAATGAATTTTGCTTCCCATTGTCCTGTGTGAAATGAATTTTGCTTTCCATTGTCCTGGGTATATTGTCCTATGAAATGAATTTATTGGCTGGGTATATTGTCCTATGAAATGAACTGAAGTATACCTGGATTAACACCTGCAAAATCACATGACATTGGGAAGCAAAATTTCGATTTGTTTTCACATAGCCAATCACGTACATTTTTTTCTATTTTAACTTCATCTTTTTGATGGCAGTGATATATGGAGACAAACTATGTCGAGTATGAACTCAGACACAACCCACATTTTCAATCCATTTCTGGCTTTTGATTTTACAGATTGCAAGCACATCAGTTGAAGCCTCAAGTACAAAGGTTTGAATCAGATACCATGAACCCAGTAATTTTTTGTGTTTCATCATGTGTTTATAAGTCTACGTATGGAAGACTAGCTACAAACATGAACAACTTTAAAGATCATAATAAAATATAAAACTAAGGTAGATGGTTGCAAATCACCATATAGTTGGAGTAAAGAAGAGTCTTCCTAATTAATGGTTCAAAATTCTAGATTAAGAAACATCACTTGATGCTATGACAACCATCCTTGCAGAGATATGACTGTTAACCTGACTCAAACTAAGCAGGTGTCGCAATTATTTTACAATATTCCTCATCGAATGTGTTTAGCTTGGACTGTCTGATTGATCCTGATTGACTACATACTTTTCTATTGTTTTAAATAAAACTTTAAGGTGGCAGGTTTTTAACTTCCATTATGTAATTATATGGAATGTGCAGTGTGTCATGTGTTCATACACAAATTCTGGAGATGGGCCAAATTGGTAATGGAGCTGTAACTGCTCTCATCTTCTACAATGGCCAGCTTCATGCTGGGTACATTGATGGTTCGATTAAGGTAAGGATTTACTTCAGGCACGATTTGCCAATGAACCAGTTACAAATGAAGAATTTTTTTGCTTTAACTAAAATATTTTCCAGATCCATATGTCTGGTTTCCATTCACAAATGATCAAGCAACTTCATTCTTCTGACATATCATCAAGCATATTTAATTGTCGTTTCAAAAATCAGGGACATACATTGAAGTTTGACATATCATCAAGCATATTTAATTTGGATTTCCTTTTGAGCATGGATTTTTTATCTTTGTTTTGTTGCTGCAGGATGCTCAAGGCATGTTAACTCGGCCATACTCATGTCACAACTTGGGATGCTGAGTGGGATCTGTTCCAAGTGTTACTAACTTGATCAATATTTTGTATGTTGAGTACAGAACTAGGAAGAACATACATTGAAGTTTGTTTGAGAACCAATTGTTGCATTTATAGAAACCAAGCAAGGTATATTGTACTCACATGTAATTTAAGCTGCAAATTGTTATGTAAGCTGTAGATTGTTACGTAAGTTGGACATGTACATGTTGGTTTGAGTGATACATAAAAAATTCATACCTTTTGTTATGTACTCCGTATTTGGTACCACAAGAACTTTGTAGATTGATACATAAAAAGAACTCTGTATACTAAAATTCTGGATACAAAAAACTATTGATTTGCTATGTACTTTAGATTTGATATCAGAACTCTGTGGTTGCTATGTACTCTACATTTGATACCAAACAAAAAGTGCAGTTCAAGCAAAATTAAAACATTTGTACAAAAACATTTCTCCATATAAATAAAAAAACTATACATGCAAATTTGCTATGTACTCAAGCTAATGTCTCCATATAAAAATTTGATACCAAAACGATGGCTTCATTATGGACTCCAGCTAATTTCATATAATTCCATATTTGGTACATGACATCAAAATCATGCCAGCAAACCAAGCAAAAATTTACTAAGCAATAATCAAGATCAAAATCATGCCAGCAACTTTCCTTCAAGATTTGTCAAAAACTGTAGATTTAACATTACCTTCAAGATCATATCAGTAAAATTTTCCAAATTTCCAAGCAAAATTTTAGAGTGACACCTAAAACTACAGAGTGAAACAAGTGTTTCCCCAGAACAAACCCCAAAAAATTTTACCAATTAAATTGGTGAAGTTAAACCAAGTAAATTCCCAGATTTCCAAGTAAAATTTGTAGTGGTATCAAAAACTCCAGAGTGACACAAGTGTTTCTTCAGAACAAGCACCAAAAAATTTCCATGCAAAGTACTTACCTAAAAGGTTGGAACAAACAAATTTGTGCATTAGATATGTAGCTTGCCAATGTACGCATACATAAAAATTCATACATGTAGGTTGGTGCCAAAAACTGTAAGTGTTAAGATTTTGCTAGCAAGCAGCTAAACCAACTATGTAGAATTGAAGGAATATTGTCTCATACTGAAAGCATATTTGGGGACTAAATTTTTTGGGGGACAATTTTTTGGGACAAAAATTGATGGGGAAATTAAATACCAATTATTGTGCTTTAATAATTGTTGTTCGTATAAAATTAGGGGATTCAAGTATTGATGGGGAAAATTTTTGACTATCAATTTTTAAGGGTACTAAATTCTTGGAAAAACAAAATTTTGGGAGAACAAAAACTTTTGGAAAGTGAAAATTTGGTCGGGAGAACCCTAAAATTTTGGAGCAGAACTAAATTTGAAGGGTACTAAATTTTGGGATGAACTAAGATTTTTGGTAGGAACTAAAGATGAGCTAAATTTTTGGAGGAACAAAGATTTTGAGGGGTGGAATATCTTAAATGGCGCAGAATGCGCCCGCGTGCTAAATTTTTTAAAACTAATATGTTGTTCCGCGCCGAAGGCGCCCACTAAATTTTTTTACACTAATTTATTGTTCCGCGCCCAAGGCGCTCGCGCCGAATTTGTTGTTCCATGCTGAATGCGTCCATGTCACTAAATATTTTTACGCAAATTTGTTGTTTCGCGCAATTTTGACTGTGGAAATAATTTTTTGGGTAACAAAAATTTTGCGGGGGAAAATCTTAATTGAACCGTGCCCGCGGGCACGGGTTATGACTAGTATATATATATATACTAGTATATACCCGTGCCCATAGGGCACGGTTCATTTAAGATATTCCCCCTCACGTTGTTAGTTTCCCCAAAATTTAGAGCACAATGATTATTATTTAGTTCCCTCAAAAAAATTAGTTACCTCAAAATTCGCTTCTCCCAGAAAATTTATTTCCCCAAAAACATTAGTGCCTCCAAAATTTAGTTTTCTCCCGATTTAACATGTGCCCTAAGGCACTGTTCATTTAAATATTACACTACAAAAAAATGATTAACTTAGAAATTTTGACAATTGATAACTACATTCATAAGCAGCATAAAACTATGGCCTGATAAATTTGATTTAATACATGTTTAGAATGGTACAATGCTCTAATTACAACGAAATAAAATGCAGTATGCCTTTGTGTTCGTTGGTGATTAATGACCAATGTGAAAGTCAGCCCACATATTAGCTGAGGTAGTTCTTAAATGTTTATCTTTGTTCAGTCTCATATTGTGGAATCTGGTTCTTACAATATTCATTTTACATATATTTCCTATTCTGGTCTGTGCATCTCTTTGTATCACAGACATCGTTAATGCTACTTCGTCTGAGCAAATGTTAAACTTTGACACCATGATAGAATATGGATTGCATCAATAGCCATTTATAGATTCTGTATGTATGTTTTTGTTTAAGGTTGACTCATACTAAAGCTTAAGAAGGATTCAGAAGGACCTAAGGATTGTACAAATGTTGAGACTTAGACAATAGCTTCTCTTTATGGTGGCAATCTTAAGGGTGTGGATATATTTGATCATGCCTTGAGTTCTCGCAGGAGAAGTCAAACGCCAAAAGTTCATGAAATATCTATAGAGAACAAATGTTTTCCTGTGTATGGGAAACAAAAGTTCTTTGAATATAGTGACATATTGATGAAATGTCATGTTCATAGACTTCTACCCAAATATTTTCCTTCTATGGATGAACTTAACAAAAAAAGAACCAACAAATAACTTCATGCACAATAGCTTATAGAGTTTCAAACATGGGAAAAAACTATCTTCAACATCCGAACGAGATTAACACACATGAAAATTAACATATTGTGCTAATAACTATAACATATTGTGCTAAAATAATGCCAAACATATCAAATTGTCTAAGACATGCTGCCAAACAGCTTTCTCAGCATGGTTTGCTAGTACTTTCACAATCAATTTCCATCTAATATAATTAACATTACCAAAAAGCTTTCACATCCAGATACATATAATACATACACAGAACAAAAGATTAAGTTAACCAATACAACATGCAAAGATACGATATTAATCGATGTATTCTTACATTCTTCTCGGGCTGCTTCGCATCTTTCTTCACCACCAACCTACAATCCCCACACAAAAACCCAACCACTAACCTGTGATCCACATCACCCATCATAACTGCTAACAACTAAGAAAATCTATTCATCCACATTACATAAGATGGCATAGCACTTTCACCAATTTTCAGTGTCGAACTTTTGATCGCAGATGTCTGGAAACCATAAAATAGTTTTTAGTTTTAGAATTTCTACCGATGCAGAAAAGATTTGTCTTAGTGTAAATGACATCTTAGGACATTCACCTTTCAATAGGATTTGCAATAGGGAACATTTCCTATCTCCAAGCTTTGATAACTTCAATTTGCAAACTGTGTTTAAATCATTAGATATGCCAAAAGCATTAGAAGATGACTCTTTTCGTTTCTTGCATGCATAACCTCTGTTATCACATTATGACAGACTGTTTTCATTGTTATCATGCTTAAATGGTTAGTCTTGCACCCTCACACCTTGCTCTCTCCTAGATTGGTTAACCAAATAATGTTTAAACTCAGTAAATGAAGGTTTAGAAGCAAGCAAATCCAATACGTTATAGGAAGTGGTCATACAACTTGACTGGTCATAAGCAAATCTCATTCAGTACTAATCCTATTTATGGAAGTTTTCCATATTTGAATTTCTAGCTTGTAACACAATATGCCGAAATCTCAAGTTTGAAGCACTCTTTATGGTGCTATGTATACCACTAAGGAAAATTGTATTGTTGACAAAACCCTTATATGACATTAAGTCCTTCATTGTGTTGAGCCCAATGTGTTATGAACATAGAATTACACCCGACATGAATCTATATTACAGTTTTTTGTTAAATCATGCAACAAATAGTTCAGCTTTGATGTCAATGAACTCTTCAAAAGGTATACCGGTTTGCAGGCTATACCACGTTAGGATCGCCAATCCGGGTACCATGAAAAATAGCGTTGGTAGATTTTCTTTCATTTGGGGTTTCTACAACCAATTTGAAATCAAGACAAATAATTTCTAATTATAAGTCATAGTCATATCTGATAATAGTTTTAAACATCATTGAAGAGAAAAAAAATTTGATGTATCATAAGTGAATGAGTTGATCTTCGAAATGTAGAAGGGCGATCAAAATACATAGTCCTTACTAAACACTACGTTGAGTAATCAAGTAGGTTTCCATTCCATTTCTTCGTTTTCTTTTTGTGAAAATAATATCCACAAAAAATGCATCAAAAATTGCATCAGTAAATTGGGACCAAATTAATCAGAACTTCACTTAAACAAACATGTGGAAACAATTACAGCCATTTTGGAGCAAGTCCTGCAGAAACAGAAAACAAATTAGAGAGTCTTGTACACATTAGCCAGTCCAGCAATATACCCAGGTTGGAACACATTTTATCAGAAATTGTGAGTTGGAACTCTCATTGCAATGGTAATATATCAGGTTGGAACTCATTTTGCAATATACTCAGGTCAAAAATTCTTGCCATTGCAAATACTGTTGGTTATTGTTCATCTATCATTCTTAATGGAAGCAAACCCACATTTTAGCTTTGTTTTTGTGATTTTGTTTCTGCCATACCTCATGTTGATATGGTACTGACACTTAAGATTCTTCATAATGTTTTTTAGTGAGACTGTCAATGAGGGTGTCTCGGCCATATCAAGAACTGTTCCATAGCAAAATTTTGATACTTCGAATTTTACATATTATTGACTATTATCTCTTGCCACTTCATGTCAATCTTTATGCTCCAACCATTTTGCACAAATATAAATATCAAGAACTGTTCCATAGCAAAATTTTGATACTTCAAATTTTGGATAATTTCAACAGCTCTTGCATTCTTTGAATTTGATGGAAAGCTAGAAATAACATATATATTGAATGGGAGCAGGGAATCAACACATTCTACTTCAGAAATTTATATCACTGTTTGCAGTATCAACTATGCATCAACCATTATGTTAGTTAAGCAATTTATAAATGCAAAAAAAAACAAATATTGCCAGATTTCACATAGTTAAGATGGAAAACATGTATTAATACTCCATGTGGAAAAAAAATACCGTATCTCTCCCACAGTTGAGGTTCAACTCCGCTGCACTCGTGGATCAAAATCGGGAGCTTTGGATTGAGGGTCTTCAGATCCTTGTAGTTTTTATACACAAACTCTCTATAAAGATTATTTCATAAAAGAATTAAAAAAAGAATTAATCAACTGAAGAGAAATCGCCCTTAATAGATTTTTTATTTAAAAAAACCCCCTAGAGCTAGTCTCCAGCTGCTATTTGAAACTATTGATTAAGATTAATAACGACATCTATCTTCAAAAAAGATGAGGAAAAAGATTATTACCGAGATTGAGCGCTTGCAGGTGAAATTTGGCAGAAGAGAAATCTGAGCTCCTTCACAGTTTATATCCTCATCAGTTGCTGGTGTTATTCAGTATCATCAATTGGTAGTTTATATCCTCACCAACTGTTCACGGCTCATCAACATTTTCTGCACAGGATATATTGTTGACAGCTTATATCCTCATCAATATCTTGTCAATATGCATATCCTGTCAAAAATATGGATATTGATGAGCTTATATGCATATTAACAGGATATACTGATGAGTTTAGATGCATACTGACAGCTTATATTGATGAGGATATGCATATCTTTCAGGTTAATATGGATATGCACATTTGATGCCTCAAGGGATGTCTATTGACCTGTTATCAAGATAAAAAAGTGAGAACCAATCTCATTTGATCTAGGATCACGAAATTTGCTAACAAAACTGACAACATAGCTCAAATGAAACCTTTCTCGCAAAATTCAAGAAGCATTGCCTGCATAAGCAATTGCTAAGAAATTTTACACTTTCATAAATTTAGAAATGAAAAGCTTAATTTTTCTCCAAAGAACAAAATAATACTGCAAAATTTACGCACCTAAGATGGTGAGGTTTTCCTGATTTTTGGTGCAAAATTTACGCACCTAACATCCACATGAACCCAGTTAATGCAAACAGACACCATGCACCATGCACACCACGTTAAAATTATAATGTCCTGTTAGATCAATTTAGATCAACAATTTTAAAATTTTGAGGATTCATTTTGGGTGAGAATGATTCAATTAGTGTGAGGAGGGCTGGAGATCATGGCACAACAGGATTTGATTTTCTTGGAGGATGGTGTTTTCGGTGGAAATGGCGAAGAAATAAAGTTGGACTCTTGTGGAATTAATAAAAGTTAAAAGAGGGTAGAGAATCTAGCCCAAATAAACTATGCATTATTTCTCAGAGATTTGAGTATATGCATTATTAACACAATTCTAATCTTGTATGCATATCAACTATGCATATCAACTATGTATATCAACTAACTCAGTATATGCAATCAACAAAAATTAGTGAATTGCCATAGTTCATTGAAGTGAAATTGCCATATTTATATTAACATATACTTCATTGAAGTGGATTGCCCTATTTCATTTTTGTTGATTAACACTGCATACACTGAATTAGTGAATTGCCATAGTTGAAGTGTTAATATAACGAAATGGTAATGAAATACTGGATTAACACTTAAGTGGATTGCCATGAAACACTGGATTAACACTTCAATGAAGTATGTGTTCATATAACAAAAATGCCAGGATATGCATATCCACTTCAATGCATATTTCATTGCCACAGTTGAAGTGTTAATATAACAAAAATGCCAGGTTGAAGTGTTAATCCAGTGTTAATCAACAAACATTGCCATAGTTGAAGTATTAACATAACAAAAATTAGTGAATTGCCATATTTTAGTGTTAATCAACAAAAAATCCAGTATATGCAATGAAATTGCCAGATTTGAGTGTTAATATGCAATGAAATATGAGTAGAAAAAACTGAATTGCCATGAACTCCCATTCTCCAAGAACTCCACTATGCATATCAACTAACTCATTTCACAATTCAAAACTGACTTTCAAACTATCAGTTTGAGCATATCCTAGCATTTTTAAAACCCAATTCAAAATATCAGTTTGAGCATTCCACATGCAGGTCCTCACTCATATTAGCAGGTCCGCAATTAAAACCCAATTCCTCAATACTCAGTGTCTAATTTGGAAAGGATACTCAATTCCTCAATACTCAGTGTCTAATATGCAGGTCCTCACTCATATTAGCAGGTCATCAATTAAAACCCAATTCCTCAATACTCAGTTTCTAATTTGAACAGGATACTCAAATTTAGGTTAGTTTGTAACACAATTCATTAGACCAAATTTGGGTTAGTTTGCAAAAATATGAAACATGCTGCGAATTTGTGTCAAAACATATCAAACTCATATTATCCTGTACTCTTAAATGGCTCCAAATAACATTCAATCTTAAGAAAACTCAAAAACAACACACTGTGATCATGAAATTTTGAGCAAAAGTTTTCAGTACACTGTGTCAAAAGAACTTAAGAAAACTTTCAGGTTAACATTGTTAAACTTTTACGCATATTTGCATTATAAATTAAAATTTTCAGTACTCAAATGTTGGACATGATATTCAAATTTTCATATCCTGTCCAAACTTAACTATCCTGTCCAAAATGAATTGGGGGATTGCAAAATGTTGTTAATCACAAAAAGTCAAATTGAATGAAAATTTGATGTCCATCAATATCCTATCATGTACAAATGTTGTTAAGTCCAAATGTTGCAAATTTGATGTTTCCTGTCAATACTCCAAATACTGCAAAATTGCAACATTATAATTTGGAAACATCAAACTCATATTATCCTGTCCATTATACTCATATTTGCAACATTAAACTCATATTATCCTGTTGCAAACATCAAATTCATTGATGTTTTGGAGTATAATGTTGCAAATTTGATGTTTCCTGTCAATACTCCAAATACTGCAAATTTGCAACATTATAATTTGGAAACATCAAACTCATATTATCCTGTCCATTATACTCATATTTGCAACATTAAACTCATATTATCCTGTTGCAAACATCAAATTCATTGATGTTTTGGAGTATAATGTTGCAAATTTGATGTTTCCTGTCAATACTCCAAATACTGCAAATTTGCAACATTATAATTTGGAAACATCAAACTCATATTATCCTGTCAATTTAATTTTTTTAACTCATATTATAATTTGGAAACATCAAACTCATATTATCAAGTCCAAATTTGATGTTTCCAGGAAGTTATATTGTTAAGTTTCCTGTCAATACTCCAAATACTCAAAATTTGCAACATTTGCAACATTGTGCTGTCCATCAATATCATGTCCTGTCCAAATGTTGTTAATCACCAAATATTGTTAAGTTTAACAAAATTTATAAAATTTGCAACTATCCTGTCCAAATCCCTCAATATTGATGAACATTTGCAGTAGTGAGATAATATTGTTCTGTAAAAGAGAGACCCCATTATGAAATCCTTTCATACATTATGGAGTAGTGAGATAATTGATGAAACTAAAGATATGCACAAATTAATATAGATGGCATACCAGTCTGAGAAAATCATTGTATTAACTATTTCTGCATCAATAGTACGTTCCACCACACTTTCTTTACATTGAAATTTGCAGGACAATGTTCAAGAAAGATGCACATGTTGGTGTTGGTGAACAGAGAGCTGCGGTAACCTTGCTCGATCACTTCGATGAAGCCATCTGTGCTGTTTGAATAGAAAGAAAAAGAGGTGTAGGATGAGAAGGGTAAGTTCCATTTAAAAGGAAGTAGTAGTAGTAGTAGTAGTAAATCATCAATTAGAGAGGGTAAGTTCCAGACTTGGGGAGACTATCACAGTTAACTCGAGCCGAGCCGATCTGCATCTTCATATGCTCAGGTAAGTATATGATACTTCGTCCAGTAGCTGCGGACATCCTTGCTCAGCTACTCCTTTATCAAAAGGATCAATAATCATTCATAATGAACATCGAGAAGGATTATCTACCTGCCTTTCTTTTCAATTTCTTCTAAAGAATACACACACAAAATGCAGAAACTGGTATAATCTACATAACCAGTATTCTGAAGCTACGATTGCAAAGAACCATACCTTTCGGCAATAGAACGCGCCTTCTCGACATCTGCAAGTGACTTCATAAAGGCCATGTACTGCACCCAAAGGAAACTACTGTTCAAGGAACTTCTCACCAATTTTTCAAACTCTTCCTCTGGTTGTGGTATATCATTCTTGTCAATAGAGTTGTTCTCTTCAATAGGATCCTGTATTTGTTTCTCGGCAGCATCTTCATCCAGGCAAGAACCCTATGAATCATTGAAGGAAACATGTAGATTGACAGGAGCCATTGATTCCGCTCGTGATAGAATTGCAGGCCATGGTGACTGGTCAACCTGCAAAGAGTCGTGCATAGCTGTCAAGGCATACCCAGCTTCATCAACCATGAATTCATCTAATAATCTAACTTGAAACGAAATACCCACCTCCTCAGACAACTTCAAATGTGAGGTGCTCATAGACTATAACATATCCAGCAACATTCACATACCATAAAAATTAAAGCTTTTATTTAAAAATATCTTATAGAACAAAATGAACAAAACTATCATAGACATTCTTTACTACTTACAGTTACTTGTTAGTTGCTAGAACAAAAATCATATCATATTACTTCCCTAACAGAAATCACCATGAATTTATTCCATTTTCAGCACAATAATTAAACCCAAGAGATCATTTTCAAGCCCAAATTAACAATACATATAGTGACAATTTATTTTTATTTGAAATATAATTTGAGAGCAAAGAATTACACACTTCCGCACATCTAATAAAACAATGAATGAATACTGATAATCACTTCCCTAACAAAATGAAAACCCTGTAAGCTACTGACAGTATGCTCTTCTTCCTATCTGATAGAAATATACACTGTATGTATCACTATATCAAAAACATAGACTCCGTTATTTGACCAAATAAGTGCAAGGCTTCAAGAACCAAACCATTAACAAAACATTATCCGGTCCACTACACATTAACAAAACCCCACATTAACAGATAAACCCATATTCACACAATGATCACACTAAGATGTGATATTTTGTGCTTTCAACTCCAAGAAAGTAGTGAAGCCAGGCAGAAATTTTCAAAATCAAAATCAATTCCATCTGCCCAAGTTTTCAGTGATCAGATTGTAGGGATATATGCCCTCAGATCATTTGTATTTGATGCAAATGATAATTTAAGCTTAGATAGGGACTATTTTGCATTTGATGCAAAAGCGATTAAATGTGTATTAAATTGTTTAATACAATATTTAATAAAATAAACGCAAGGAAAAGTTCACGGGTAAGACGGGAATGTCCCGGTCTAGACCCAGGTTCGAACGGCGTCCAAGTTAGAGCCAAAACAGCCCAAAGGATCAGACCAGCCCAGGCCCAGTAAATGCAAGGCAGAACAGGCTGCCTGGGCTAAGCCCAGGCTCGGCCTGGGCTAGCCAGGCACAAGCCTGGGCTTAGCCCAGGCTCGGCCTGGGCAAGCCCAGGCGGAAGCCTGGGCTTAGCCCAGGCCCGCCTGGGCTAAGCCCAGGCCTGGGCGATCCCAGGCGCGGGCCTGGGCGAGCCCAGGCGCGGCCTGGGCGAGCGCGGGCCTGGGCGAGCCCAGGCGCGGCCTGGGCGCGCCCAGGCGCGGCCTGGGCTCTGCCCAGGCGGATTATTTTTGCGCGCTTGATGCGTGGGGCCCACCCGTGGGCCCCACCCGTGGGCCCCACCACTAGGGTTTCAAACCCTAAGTGTACAGATTTAATTGACGGCTCAGTTTTTGTGAAAAACTAGCCTTGGGCTGATCTTTGGACACTCAATTGGAGGGTCAAACGAACTCCGATTGACGAACGGTTTTTTCCTATGCGTTCACCGTTGAACGCTTGTCGTATTGATAGGTTGTATCAATCTTGAAGCTCAACGGTGAGTGAGTTAAAATTCACGGAAGTTTGCACTTTGTGAAGTGCAAACTAACTTGATTTTAATTAACTCATTATTTAGTCCCACATCGGATTTTGAGAAAAGGGGAGAGTCCGCCGCCTATATAAATAGGGGTCTCCCCCTTCCTCAAAACTCGTCCCAAGCTCTAGATCTGAGCGGCTCTCGTAAATGTTGGAGCACGCTCGGATCTAAGTTTAAATAAATACTTCTCCTCTCCCTATAAATTTCTGCCTTACTCCTGCGGGCTCTAGCAATGCCGCAAAGGAGTTCGGATTTTGGATCCGAAATCTAGGCGGAGGTTTCACTCGCGTGAAACTTTCTTCGGCGGTGGGTGGCTCGGCGACACGGGGATTGATCGCCTCGGGATGCGGAGCGGTTCAGGGAGCGGTTCGGGGAGCGGTTCAAGGAGCGGCTCGGCGTGAGACGGGAGCAGCTCGGAAGACGGCGCGGAACATCTCGCCTGCCCCAGGGCTGAGATTTCGGGTATGTGTTTAAGTTTTCATTTAATTATTCGCAGTAGTTAGATCCCTCTTGGGGTGGTCAGATCCACCCCAAGTTGGCAGAGATCCTGGCTAATAGGGTCTGGTTCCTTAGGGTTGCATGTTAATTAGATTAACATAAAATTTTTTCCGCTGCATTTCTGTCTATGTTCCGTCCGACTTAGGACGGGACTAGAGTTTTTGTGCCCTAAGGGTCCCTGAAAACCCTTCATTGGTATCAGAGCCATCTCTGTATGCTGATCTTGGACTGCGAATTTATTATTTGAATGCTTTTACAGAAAAATGTTTTCTTTAAATATATGCGATAAATTTAAATTTTTTTTTGTTTAAAAAATTTTTATGATAAATTTTAAACATGAAAGTTTTAAAATGGAAATTTTTAATTTATGTGATAAATTTTAAAATTTTTTTAAAGCTTTAAAACTTTATGCGATAAGTTTAAAATGTTGTTTAAAATTTTATGTGATAAATTTTAAACATGGAATTTTTTAAATGATGTTTTAAATTCATAAGATATTTTTAAAAACTGATTTTAAAAGTTTAAAATTTTTATGCGATAAATATTTTAAAGAAGCATGCAAATGTTATGATTTTTAAAACAAGCTTTTACTTTATGAGATAAAATAAAATGTTTTAAAAATCGTATTTTTAAATTTAAATGTTAAATTTAAGTATGCATGCTAAAATTGTTTATGCGATAAACTTTAGTCTATTTAATTGTTAAATAGTTGTACACTTTTTATGCGATAAAATTAGTGTAAATGTGTAATGGATATGTCTTCTTGTCACTTATTTGATAACACAAGACAACCCTTTAGGTTAGCCATTAAAAATGATTAAAATTTATTTACTTGAATTTTAATGACATGCTATGTTTTAATAAAATATTAACAACCCTTTAAGACCTAATTCCTGATTAGGGTAGTCCTTTTAATGATTTCTTAATTCTAATTGTTATTATTAATTCTCATTAAAGGACTTCGCTTTTAGCGTTGGTTAATAATTTTATTAAAATCCTAATAACGATTAGGATAGCACGTGAACCTTATAGTTGATAAGGACTTAATAAAAGTTATTAAACAAATCCTAAAATTTTGAATTTAAGGATGCAACTAGTTGATAGGATTAATTAGTTGTTAATAAAAGCTGTTTAGTCTATGGCACACATACAAAAATGACAAGCTTCATTCAATGGACCATGATCCAGTCAATGTGCTTGGCTAAGAGTTCTGGGTCAACCCTTGCTAGTACAAGGGGCAGTGATCCTGGCTTAGTCAATTCCCTAGCTGTGTTCCGCTGGACCGCAATGTCGCGAATCATGATTGTATGACACCCTGGACTATATCTAGTCAATGCGTTATAAATCTTATTAAAGATTAATTCATATCCCTCCTTGATTTTGGAGCTTGGTAACTCAAAGAAGACAATTATAGTTGTTGAGTCTCCTCAAGCTGTGACTTGTTTTTCTTTAAGGAACAAACTCCAACATACATGTGATGTAGTCTAGACTTGACCCAAATCGATGCGTCGGGTCTCCTCGAGTATCGATCTAAGACAAATCTGGACACGAAATCAAGGGTCTGACTAGACCAGTCATTATGATTTGTTGAGTCTCCTCAAGATCATAAGTGACTGTGGGTAAAAATCGACAGGGAATCACATGTGATGTGATTGACCAAGAGTTAGTCTACCAGTCATGGAACCAATCAACTTGTTGAGTCTCCTCAAGGTTGTGAGGTTCGGGATGATTGGATCCCTCTTTCACTAATTTTTAAATTCAATTAAATCGTTCGTTATTAAGCTTTAAAACGATCGTAAAAATAGTGGGAGGATATAGATAGATGAAAGCCAATATACCTATATTTAATATTGAACATATGCAAAAACTAGGGCAAGACTATGTTTACCGAAGGAATCAAAATATAATATTGGAATAAGTTAACTGGTCAAATAGTTGATTAATTGAATATCAAGTTAAATTCTAATTGATGGAATTAAACTATATTCTCGTTGACATTAAATGACCTTCTAAAGAACAGACTTAAGAAATATGATTTCATTAAGTTCTGGGTCCAACAAATAAATTAAAGCTACATGTCACTCTTCTCTATATGAGGCAGCTTGAACATATAAGGTATTCGAAGTATGTTTCTCCCTACAACTTGTCGAGCTACCCTCAAGGTTGTATGGACAAACAATTCCGATCCGCAAAGTTCGAGAATTCGATCAAACCGTTTGAGTCGAATATGAGTGCATGAGCGGTGCAAGACTATGTATCCCAACCGGATCTTAAGACAAGCAACTTCTTGAGCTAAACTCGAGATTGCAAAGCTCAAGCGTTTGGATACATAAGATGCTTGCATAGCTATTTATGTTGGGTTAATTAATATCTAAATGTGATTTAGAAAAGGAAGAAGGCAATCCGGAAAGTCAATTGAGAAAGTTAGTTTAATTTATCATTAGTAAAGGCATAAGTAGGAGGAAATGAAAATGTGATATATTTTGATATCACGATTTCAGAATAAATAGTTATACAAAAACGTCTAACACACTTTTTTGACGAATGTCGTCACCTTGCTTCGGAAGCAATGTTTTGTGTTAAGTAATTTGTAATAACTATATATATATATATTAAATGTTAATATATAAATACACAAGATAGTAGCAAACCTATATGGTAAAATAGACTAGACCATGTCGAGAGACTAAGCTTCACAAGTCACATAAAGAGGGGTCTGACCTCTCGTATTATGAAGTCTACGGACACTTGTGAATCTTATCCTTTCAGATATAATGGCTGAATACCATCTGTAAGATAGTGGAAGAATGAGTTGTCGAACTCAGTCTCGTACATACTGATGTACCCGAGTCTATTTTAACCAAAATAAGTTATTCGTATATTTTATTAAGACACGTGTTCTTGATGAAACACAAGTCTGATAAAATAAAGAACGAAAAGCAGAAAGTATTTAAACTGATTCGATTAGATCGAATGGTCAAATACTTAGCTACATAAAATCTTGTGTAATTAAAAGAAAATGTGATTTTCTCTCAGGTCAAGTCTGTTAACACATCCGTGTGTTAAAATGAATGAATCACACTTAGTGAGACTTGGTGCGATACATAGTAAGTGACTCTGAGTTCAGTCCTCTCTCTGGGTTAAGTCCCAGATCGTAATGCCTAGGTTTTGATAATGTCATATGAGGACATTGTCAATAAGATATTCATTAAATCGATCATTAAAGGAGTTGTATAATTACTCGAATTTCGTGAGACGAATTGTCGAGTTAGACATCATAACTGATGATGACTTAGTCAACTTCCGGGATGAAATTCGGAGTAGTAACTCCGATTTAAAACTTGATGCAATCAGAATAGGTCCGTGTACGTAAATAAATTTGAGAATGTAGTTTACGTACCCAAGGAAAATGTTTCCTCACTTTCTGCAAGTAAATCTTTAAGTTGAAAGATTGGTGCAGAAAGAGAATAGTAAAGTACAATCTTGTTGATCGAAAACCGGTTTCACCCTAATTTCTTTAAAACGGATTAGTTGAAATCGTCTCGCCAACAGATGTGTACATATCTACTCGGACCAAATCCGATGTAAAAGGCTCATGTTGACCATGAAAATTGGAGCATTCACTTATAAGTTCGTTTTTCTAAATATGATTTAGACGGACCAACTTATATGAATTAGCGAGAGAGTTTTCAAGGTCAGTGGGAGCGTATAAATTACATGCAAGGCATCAAAGAGATGGAACATATATTTTGATTAAGTAATCAAAGAGTTTGATACTTTATCAGAAATAGATATGAGCCATTTGAAATGACCATTAACAAATTTAAATTATTATCGTAATGTACGATGAGCTGGATAAGATCCATGTATATTAAATATTACAGATTCCGATAGACCAAGTGAATTATTTGAATGAGATTCAAATGGTTGGTCTAACATGAACATAAAAACCCCTTGAGTCTATAGTGTGGACGGTTTTAGCAGATCCACTCACGAAGGCTCTACCACATGAAGTCGAGAAAACTTATGTGTAAAAACGGTATAAGATACCGGGATAAATGGGCCTCAGTGCAAGTGGGAGATGTTGAGAGAAGATACCTTCGAGGCAATCTATCTCTGTGTGTGAATAGCACACACGTCTTGTTCGAAATAACAGTAAGCTGTTTGGTAATAATTTATCTAAAGTTATGTTATAATGTAGTTAACATTAGATATTACCTTAGGTAAAGTCCTGAGACTTTATGCGAGGTCAAACAGGTATCGAGAAGAGTATCTCGATCATGGAGAAATGTTTGACCGCCTGTAGCATAAGTCTAAAAGGGTTCGTGGTCGTAGATGTTTCGAGACAAGGATATCGAAACATCGGATAGACCATTGTGTCTTAGTCTTCACCATTTAGCGGTAGCGATGATCTCATGATCGCTTGACTTGGCAAAGTCAAAGACGAGACACATGTGCTCATTAGAGAATGAGTTCACTGAACGATCCACAAGAGTTATCATATGGTTATATTGACCAATCTGTCAGTGATAACTCTTAGTGATGATAGGCTAGTTGGTCTTTTGACTTGAGGTCATTTTGACAAACCTATGTGTGAATGGTGCCACTTAGATCAACTGACCTAGCTTCGAGGCAAGGCCTGTCGAAAGGTCTTTGATTGGGTGACACTTGGAGCGTATGAGGAGAGTAATGACCAAGAGAGGATTCGTCTCTCCCGGTCAATGGGAGTTAGTGTCGTAGGGTTAGTTCGGTCTTTAGTAAAAACTCTGGCCAGAGTATGTTGGAAGAAGTCCAACATTTTTAACTAAAAGATCGATAGAAACTAACCGGAGTCAAGTTATTGGGGTTGACAGTTTGACCGTACCCTAGACTTGATCTACACGACATAGTTTAGACGAAGAGACTATAACTGCGGAATTCATCACGGAAACAGTCAGGGTGGTCCCGACAATACTCATGTCAATGAGTTAACCACATAATGATGATTCCTGAAGCAGGGACGGCAGCCACTGCTCGTGGTCACTGCCGTATAGGGCTTCGAGCCCAACTTGTTGTAAGGGTCAGACTGTAGGGTCTCACACAGAGTGCGATCTTTCGTCTAGTAATAGGTAGAAATAAGTTAGGGAGAATAATTTGCATTTGATGCAAGGGATAAAATATTGCAAAAGATGTTTGCAATAATCTCCAGCATTTGAAATAAATGATCCTGAGTGCAAGTGGGAGATGTAGGGATATATGCCCTCAGATCATTTGTATTTGATGCAAATGATAATTTAAGCTTAGATAGGGACTATTTTGCATTTGATGCAAAAGCGATTAAATGTGTATTAAATTGTTTAATACAATATTTAATAAAATAAACGCAAGGAAAAGTTCACGGGTAAGACGGGAATGTCCCGGTCTAGACCCAGGTTCGAACGGCGTCCAAATCGGACACCAAATGCTCAAGTTAGAGCCAAAACAGCCCAAAGGATCAGACCAGCCCAGGCCCAGTAAATGCAAGGCAGAACAGGCTGCCTGGGCTAGCCCAGACGCTGCCTGGGCTAAGCCCAGGCTCGGCCTGGGCTTAGCCCAGGCTCGGCCTGGGCAAGCCCAGGCGGAAGCCTGGGCTAAGCCCAGGCGCGCCTGGGCTCTTCCCTGGCCTGGGCGCGCCCAGGCGCGGCCTGGGCTCTGCCCAGGCAGATTTTTTTTGCGCGCTTGATGCGTGGGGCCCACCCGTGGGCCCCACCACTAGGGTTTCGAACCCTAAGTGTACAGATTTAATTGACGGCTCAGTTTTTGTGAAAAACTAGCCTTGGGCTGATCTTTGGACACTCAATTGGAGGGTCAAACGAACTCCGATTGACGAACGGTTTTTTCCTATGCGTTCACCGTTGAACGCTTGTCGTATTGATAGGTTGTATCAATCTTGAAGCTCAACGGTGAGTGAGTTAAAATTCACGGAAGTTTGCACTTTGTGAAGTGCAAACTAACTTGATTTTAATTAACTCATTATTTAGTCCCACATCGGATTTTGAGAAAAGGGGAGAGTCCGCCGCCTATTTAAATAGGGGTCTCCCCCCTTCCTCAAAACTCGTCCCAAGCTCTAGATCTGAGCGGCTCTCGTAAATGTTAGAGCACGCTCGGATCTAAGCTTAAATAAATACTTCTCCTCTCCCTATAAATTTCTGCCTTACTCCTGCGGGCTCTAGCAAAGCCGCAAAGGAGTTCGGATTTTGGATCCGAAATCTAGGCGGAGGTTTCACTCGCGTGAAACTTTCTTCGGCGGTGGGTGGCTCGGCGACACGGGGACTGATCGCCTCGGGATGCGGAGCGGTTCGGGGAGCGGTTCAAGGAGCGGCTCGGCGTGAGACGGGAGCAGCTCGGAAGACGGCGCGGAACATCTCGCCTGCCCCAGGGCTGAGATTCCGGGTATGTGTTTAAGTTTTCGTTTAATTATTCGCAGTAGTTAGATCCCTCTTGGGGTGGTCAGATCCACCCCAAGTTGGCAGAGATCCTGGCTAATAGGGTCTGGTTCCTTAGGGTTGCATGTTAATTAGATTAACATAAAATTTTTTCCGCTGTATTTCTGTCTATGTTCCGTCCGACTTAGGACGGGACTAGAGTTTTTGTGCCCTAAGGGTCCCTGAAAACCCTTCACAGATGAAGCCTGGGAATAGGGATGTCCAAATCTCACTACAAAATTGGTCAGTATGTCCCTTCTTGTGAGATATCTTTATTGGAAACAAAACAGTTCATATGTTGGTCCATCGCTTCCAATTGGCATTTAGTTTATTTCATATGTATGCTTGCCCGAGTTAAGATGTTATTTCTGTTCATTCCAATATTATGTTAATATCAGGACAGCTTACTGGTGGAACTTTAAAGTCGAATTATATTTTTAAACTTTTCTAACAACTTAACTTTTACTTGCTTAGGGCTCATCATCCATTTCAAGTACTGATCTGTTTGGTCATGGATGGATGATTATCATCTTGATCTAACTGCAAGTCACCTTATCAACAGAATCTCATTCCAAGTGTTTGCCAGAATATTAGATCGTTTGCCTTTATGCTGTGAAAAAAGGGAAAATTTATTGGGAAATTTTAAATTTTGAATTGGACATCTCCCTTGGTACCAAACAATTTCCCTAAAATGCCAAGCAATACTGGGATATAAATCTGTTACTTTCTCCATTCAAGTTTTGGAAATGTGAAGAAGGATAATACCATTCAAGATGAAAAAATGATAAATAAATCTGTTACCTTCTCCATTCAAGTTCACGAAATGTGAAGAAGGATAATACCATTCAATATTAAATTAGAAAGAAAAAATTGATATTAATATATAAAAATAAAACAATAAATTCTAAGAAGAATAACCTCTCTCTTCCCTTATTATTTTTGCCTCCTTTCTCCTCAGCATTTTGTACTAATTCCAGTTAGATGAAACAATAAATCGTAAGAAGAATCTCCTGCAAAAACAATATATCATAAGAAGAATCACCTACAAAAATATATGTAAATGATCAAAAATCATGAAAATTGCATGAAACGGACCAAGAATGCTAAATTCAACCATTGTTATTTCAATCCGTTAGAGATTCCAAAGACAAAGTTTTTGGCATTCTTAAATGAACCCCATTTCACAAATCAATGTCTAATCTTAGAAAAGAAACAATTATTCAGTATTTTCATTTCAAAATATAAATTAAATTCACTCTCCCCAAATAAACTCAAATTGATGCAGAGCTTGAACAATGTAGTTGCATGATTAACATAATATGTGAAGTCCATGGCCTAAACACAATAGAAAGTCTAAATAATAAAAACTCTAATCATAGAAAGCCAGAGTCCTAAGTAATATAAGAAATCAATGAAACATGCTCTGTAGAATATGTATATATCCCTTTATGCATCTCATTCTGCATGGGTCAATCATCAATTAGCTGCCAGTGAACTAAGTAGATGAGAAGCAGCTTGCCTCCATTATAAACATGTTGGGCTTGGACTCAAAAAAATTGAAGGGACATAGGCCCATGCTTCCATGAATCTAGTTGATTTCTAGCAATTTATGGAGGAGAGGATATTTAGCATTTACAGTTCTAGAGGGTCTCAACACTTAGGTATATACTTGAGTCATTGCTCATTAATTAATCCATATGAAAGCCATCGCTAGGATTAAAGCATTAGGGATACAAATGTGCTATCATTAAAGGAGTTCACTATATTCCTTAAAATGGCACTTCCAGTTAGATGTGGCGATCAAGCTTGTCCGCACATCGTACTAAGAGCCGATGTCATTATCGATATGTCATGCCATATTATGATGAGTTCATCACGGCCAGCAAGAGAAATGTTGCATGTCATTGTATACCAAACATTTCCTGTGTCATGAGAAAATCTCTCAGCATTTTGTCCAAAAGGCCAATGGTTGTGAAAATCACAGTGGTTTAGACTTTCGTCCAAAATATTCTCAACAAAGAACAATAATCTAAGGATCTGGTTGGTCATTCACAGTTGAAAAGATGAGGTCGTTTTGGATTCATATAGACATGACTCATGGAAATGAAATTCAAAGCCATCATTTTCTTATTTCTTACAAATGAAATTCAAAGTCATTCACAGCTTGATTCTACTAAATTCCAACTCTTCTTGTTTGATTGGACCTTTAAATGTGTTTTAGTGAGAAAATCTTGCTATACATGTCACATGATACAGCTAATCTCCACCAGAAACTGTTGGAATTGGACCATTTATCCAACTTTAATACAAACTCGGTGAAGATTCTGGAATTGCAACTGCAATGGTAATTGGAAATCCACAAATACAACAAAACTAACATTTAGCTTTATTTCTGAAAATTCAGTACTACTGAACCAATTGGCCTTCAAAGAAAAATGACTATTTTATGTTCTTTCTATGTCTTACATCCTCATTAATCAGGGGTCTATCAAATTAATTCTTTAATTCATATTGTCTTAATTCATAACATGTTAAATTGACTTTTGATTAATAAGGAAAATTCTGCAACTTCTATCACGCCTTGCCGTATTTTTAAATGGATACTCATTTGTCCAGAAGCAATTTTGAAACATCTATAGATAGAAGTATCCATCACTATCGCTACAACTTAAGGGTGAACATCGGGAGAAAATGAAAGATGATAATTTTAAAACAGAGTTCAATAGTAAATAACAATGTTAGACAACTTGGTACAAATGATTATATCATTGGATAATAGTTGTGAAAATGAGAAGAAAAGACATTGCACAACACCAATTGAAACAAAGGGTCTTCACAAAGATTCTTTTCAAGCTCAAACGACATCTAAACTTCAGCACAGTTGATAGATTCTACAACCCCACCGGACATAAGAAATATTTCATAGCAAATCAGACATGTCCCCTTTTGTCATACTCTCTTTGTTACACTTCCAAGTTATGTTGGCCCCTTTCTAGATAGGTGGTGGTGGATGTACTGCAACTGGACATTGTTCATGGAACTCTTGTTCATGGAACTTGTTGAACCATAGTTAATTATATACAGCATTTGTTAATTAAGTTTTGGGGGTATGAAAACTACTCTAATTCTAATCAAAACCAAAGAGTGAGATACTAATTGGAAAGAAAATGGAGTTTAAAAGAAAACATTGAGCTTTTGGAATGTGAGTACCTTGATGTGCACGAAGACCATTGATGTGGCGCCCAAGATGGGTTTCCTCCAGTCTGCAACCATTGATGGGGATGGTATTATGGTGCAGGAAATACCTGTATGATTCCTTAGCAATCAAAAATTACCCCAGTGAAATATATAATTATTTCCTATATTCGTGGGATCGAAATTAACCAACAAAATTACCTGTATGATTTTTTTGACGGCTGTCAGAAGTAAGGTGTATTCTTCGAGCTGCTAGGGCATTGGGCTTTGGGGTTTTCTCGATTGTGAAGGGGGAGGCGCAAGCTCATGCTGCTAGGGCTTGGGGGTTTTCGATCCTGCGAAGAGAGGATCTAGGTTGAGCTGGAATTTCTTGAGTGCACGAAGATGGAGCTAGGGTTGTCATCCTTCATCAGAAACCGCAGCTGGACCTTAATTCCTTCGAAATTCGCGACCGGGACGCCCTCGTCTCCTCGTCTCCGCTGGCCCTCGTCTATGTATTGAAGGGGATGATCAGGGCGCGGATTTTGGTCGAGATCTGGTGGAAGAAGGGAATGAAGTGAGAGAGAGTGTGTGAGAGACGATGGGAGAGTGCGATGTGGGCGGATGTTTTTCACGGTGGGAAGAGAAAGAGCCCACCCCCAAAATTTAATTTCCCCCTAAAAATTTTGTTTCAAACTTAAAATTTCAAACTCAATTTCTCTTATCCAATTTCTCTTATCTTATCCAATTTCTCTTAACAACATTCCTCATATATATCCAATTTCTCTTAACAACATCCCTCATATATACCTAATTTCTCATCTCTTATCTAAATTCTCTTATCCAATAACCCATGATAACATCCTTGTTTTATAATATAGATGTATAAGTATATATAAATATATATGTATATGTATATGTATATATACATATACATATACATATACATATATATATATACTAGTATATACCCGTGCCCATAGGGCACGGTTCATTTAAGATATTCCCCCTCACATTGTTAGTTTCCCCAAAATTTAGAGCACAATGATTATTATTTAGTTCCCTCAAAAAAATTAGTTACCTCAAAATTCGCTTCTCCCAGAAAATTTATTTCCCCAAAAACATTAGTGCCTCCAAAATTTAGTTTTCTCCCGATTTAACATGTGCCCTAAGGCACTGTTCATTTAAATATTACACTACAAAAAATGATTAACTTAGAAATTTTGACAATTGATAACTACATTCATAAGCAGCATAAAACTATGGCCTGATAAATTTGATTTAATACATGTTTAGAATGGTACAATGCTCTAATTACAACGAAATAAAATGCAGTATGCCTTTGTGTTCGTTGGTGATTAATGACCAATGTGAAAGTCAGCCCACATATTAGCTAAGGTAGTTCTTAAATGTTTATCTTTGTGCAGTCTCATATTGTGGAATCTGGTTCTTACAATATTCTTTTTACATATATTTCCTATTCTGGTCTGTGCATCTCTTTGTATCACAGACATCGTTAATGCTACTTCGTCTGAGCAAATGTTAAACTTTGACACCATGATAGAATATGGATTGCATCAATAGCCATTTATAGATTCTGTATGTATGTTTTTGTTTAAGGTTGACTCATACTAAAGCTTAAGAAGGATTCAGAAGGACCTAAGGATCGTACAAATGTTGAGACTTAGACAATAGCTTCACTTTATGGTGGCAATCTTAAGGGTGTGGATATATTTGATCATGCCTTGAGTTCTCGCAGGAGAAGTCAAACGCCAAAAGTTCATGAAATATTTATAGAGAACAAATGTTTTCCTGTGTATGGGAAACAAAAGTTCTTTGAATATAATGACATATTGATGAAATGTCATGTTCATAGACTTCTACCCAAATATTTTCCTTCTATGGATGAACTTAACAAAAAAAGAACCAACAAATAATTTCATGCACCATAGCTTATAGAGTTTCAAACATGGGAAAAAACTATCTTCAACATCCGAACGAGATTAACACACATGAAAATTAACATATTGTGCTAATAACTATAACATATTGTGCTAAAATAATGCCGAACATATCAAATTGTCTAAGACATGCTGCCAAACAGCTTTCTCAGCATGGTTTGCTAGTACTTTCACAATCAATTTCCATCTAATATAATTAACATTACCAAAAAGCTTTCACATCCAGATACATATAATACATACACAGAACAAAAGATTAAGTTAACCAATTCAACATGCAAAGATACGATATTAATCGATGTATTCTTACATTCTTCTCGGGCTGCTTCGCATCTTTCTTCACCACCAACCTACAATCCCCACACAAAAACCCAACCACTAACCTGTGATCCACATCACCCATCATAACTGCTAACAACTAAGAAAATCTATTCATCCACATTACATAAGATGGCATAGCACTTTCACCAATTTTCAATGTCGAACTTTTGATCGCAGATGTCTGGAAACCATAAAATAGTTTTTAGTTTCAGAATTGCTACCGATGCAAAAAAGATTTGTCTTAGTGTAAATGACATCTTAGGACATTCACCTTTCAATAGGATTTGCAATAGGGAACATTTCCTATTTCCAAGCTTTGATAACTTCAATTGGCAAACTGTGTTTAAATCATTAGATATGCCAAATGCATTAGAAGATGACTCTTTTCGTTTCTTGCATGCATAACCTCTGTTATCACATTCTGACAGACTGTTTTCATTGTTATCATGCTTAAATGGTTAGTCTTGCACCCTCACACCTTGCTCTCTCCTAGATTGGTTAACCAAATAATGTTTAAACTCAGTAAATGAAGGTTCAGAAGCAAGCAAATCCAATAGGTTATAGGAAGTGGTCATACAACTTGACTGGTCATAAGCAAATCTCATTCAGTACTAATCCTATTTATGGAAGTTTTCCATATTTGAATTTCTAGCTTGTAACACAATATGCCGAAATCTCAAGTTTGAAGCACTCTTTATGGTGCTATGTATACCACTGAGGAAAATTGTATTGTTGACAAAACCCTTATATGACATTAAGTCCTTCATTGTGTTGAGCCCAATGTGTTATGAACATAGAATTACACCCGACATGAATCTATATTACAGTTTTTTGTTAAATCATGCAACAAATAGTTCAGCTTTGATGTCAATGAACTCTTCAAAAGGTATACCGGTTTGCAGGCTATACCACGTTAGGATCGCCAATCCGGGTACCATGAAAAATAGCGTTGGTAGGTTTTCTTTCATTTGGGGTTTCTACAACCAATTTGAAATCAAGACAAATAATTTCTAATTGTAAGTCATAGTCATATCTGATAATAGTTTTAAACATCATTGAAGAGAAAAAAAAATTAATGTATCATAAGTGAATGAGTTGATCTTCGAAATGTAGAAGGGCGATCAAAATACATAGTCCTTACTAAACACTACGTTGAGTAATCAAGTAGGTTTCCATTCCATTTCTTCGTTTTCTTTTTGTGAAAATAATATCTACAAAAAATGCATCAAAAATTGCATCAGTAAATTGGGACCAAATTAATCAGAACTTCACTTAAACAAACATGTGGAAACAATTACAGTCATTTTGGAGCAAGTCCTGCAGAAACAGAAAACAAATTAGAGAGTCTTGTAGACATTAGCCAGTCCAGCAATATACCCAGGTTGGAACACATTTTATCAGAAATTGTGAGTTGGACCTCTCATTGCAATGGTAATATATCAGGTTGGAACTCATTTTGCAATATACTCAGGTCAAAAATTCTTACCATTGCAAATACTGTTGGTTATTGTTCATCTATCATTCTTAATGGAAGCAAACCCACATTTTAGCTTTGTTTTTGTGATATTGTTTCTGCCATACCTCATGTTGATATGATACTGACACTTAAGATTCTTCATAATGTTTTTAGTGAGACTGTCAATGAGGGTGTCTCGGCCATATCAAGAACTGTTCCATAGCAAAATTTTGATACTTCGAATTTTACATATTATTGACTATTATCTCTTGCCACTTCATGTCAATCTTTATGCTCCAACCATTTTGCACAACTATAAATATCAAGAACTGTTCCATAGCAAACTTTTGATACTTCGAATTTTGGATAATTTCATCAGCTCTTGCATTCTTTGAATTTGATGGAAAGCTAGAAATAACATATATATTGAATGGGAGCAGAGAATCAACACATTCTACTTTAGAAATTTATATCATTGTTTGCAGTATCAACTATGCATCAACCATTATGTTAGTTAAGCAATTTATAAATGCAAAAAAACAAATATTGCCAGATTTCACATAGTTAAGATGGAAAACATGTATTAATACTCCATGTGGAAAAAAAAATACCGTATCTCTCCCACAGTTGAGGTTCAACTCCGCTGCACTCGTGGATCAAAATCGGGAGCTTTGGATTGAGGGTCTTCAGATCCTTGTAGTTTTTATACACAACTCTCTATAAAGATTATTTCATAAAAGAATTAAAAAAAAGAATTAATCAACTGAAGAAAAATTGCCCTTAATAGATTTTTTACTTAAAAAAAACCCCTAGAGCTAGTCTCCAGCTGCTCTTTGAAACTATTGATTAAGATTAATAACGACATCTATCTTCAAAAAAGATGAGGAAAAAGATTATTACCGAGATTGAGCGCTTGCAGGTGAAATTTGGCAGAAGAGAAATCTGAGCTCCTTCACAGTTTATATCCTCATCAGTTGCTGGTGTTATTCAGTATCATCAATTGGCAGTTTATATCCTCACCAACTGTTCACGGCTCATCAACATTTTCTGCACAGGATATATTGTTGACAGCTTATATCCTCATCAATATCTTGTCAATATGCATATCCTGTCAAAAAATATGGATATTGCTGAGCTTATATGCATATTAACAGGATATACTGATGAGTTTAGATGCATACTGACAGCTTATATTGATGAGGATATGCATATCTTTCAGGTTAATATGGATATGCACATTTGATGCCTCAAGGGATGTCTATTGACCTGTTATCAAGATAAAAAAGTGAGAACCAATCTCATTTGATCTAGGATCACGAAATTTGCTAACAAAACTGACAACATAGCTCAAATGAAACCTTTCTCGCAAAATTCAAGAAGCATTGCCTGCATAAGCAATTGCTAAGAAATTTTACACTTTCATAAATTTAGAAATGAAAAGCTTAATTTTTCTCCAAAGAACAAAATAATACTGCAAAATTTACGCACCTAAGATGGTGAGGTTTTCCTGATTTTTGGTGCAAAATTTACGCACCTAACATCCACATGAACCCAGTTAATGCCAACAGACACCATGCACCATGCACACCACGTTAAAATTATAATGTCCTGTTAGATCAATTTAGATCAACAATTTTAAAATTTTGAGGATTCATTTTGGGTGAGAATGATTCAATTAGTGTGAGGAGGGCTGGAGATCATGGCACAACAGGATTTGATTTTCTTGGAGGATGGTGTTTTCGGTGGAAATGGCGAAGAAATAAAGTTGGACTCTTGTGGAATTAATAAAAGTTAAAAGAGGGTAGAGAATCTAGCCCAAATAAACTATGCATTATTTCTCAGAGATTTGAGTATATGCATTATTAACACAATTCTAATCTTGTATGCATATCAACTATGCATATCAACTATGTATATCAACTAACTCAGTATATGCAATCAACAAAAATTAGTGAATTGCCATAGTTCATTGAAGTGAAATTGCCATATTTATATTAACACATACTTCATTGAAGTGGATTGCCCTATTTCATTTTTGTTGATTAACACTGCATACATTGAATTAGTGAATTGCCATAGTTGAAGTGTTAATATAACGAAATGGTAATGAAATACTGGATTAACACTTAAGTGGATTGCCATGAAACACTGGATTAACACTTCAATGAAGTATGTGTTCATATAACAAAAATGCCAGGATATGCATATCCACTTCAATGCATATTTCATTGCCACAGTTGAAGTGTTAATATAACAAAAATGCCAGGTTGAAGTGTTAATCCAGTGTTAATCAACAAACATTGCCATAGTTGAAGTATTAACATAACAAAAATTAGTGAATTTCCATATTTTAGTGTTAATCAACAAAAAATCCAGTATATGCAATGAAATTGCCAGATTTGAGTGTTAATATGCAATGAAATATGAGTAGAAAAAACTGAATTGCCATGAACTCCCATTCTCCAAGAACTCCACTATGCATATCAACTAACTCATTTCACAATTCAAAACTGACATTCAAACTATCAGTTTGAGCATATCCTAGCATTTTTAAAACCCAATTCAAAATATCAGTTTGAGCATTCCACATGCAGGTCCTCACTCATATTAGCAGGTCCGCAATTAAAACCCAATTCCTCAATACTCAGTGTCTAATTTGGAAAGGATACTCATTCCTCAATACTCAGTGTCTAATATGCAGGTCCTCACTCATATTAGCAGGTCATCAATTAAAACCCAATTCCTCAATACTCAGTGTCTAATTTGAACAGGATACTCAAATTTGGGTTAGTTTGTAACACAATTCATTAGACCAAATTTGGGTTAGTTTGCAAAAATATGAAACATGCTGCGAATTTGTGTCAAAACATATCAAACTCATATTATTCTGTACTCTTAAATGGCTCCAAATAACATTCAATCTTAAGAAAACTCAAAAACAACACACTGTGATCATGAAATTTTGAGCAAAAGTTTTCAGTACACTGTGTCAAAAGAACTTAAGAAAACTTTCAGGTTAACATTGTTAAACTTTTACGCATATTTGCATTATAAATTAAAATTTTCAGTACTCAAATTTTGGACATGATATTCAAATTTTCATATCTTGTCCAAACTTAACTATCCTGTCCAAAATGAATTGGGGGATTGCAAAATGTTGTTAATCACAAAAAGTCAAATTGAATGAAATTTTGATGTCCATCAATATCCTATCATGTACAAATGTTGTTAAGTCCAAATGTTGCAAATTTGATGTTTCCTGTCAATACTCCAAATACTGCAAAATTGCAACATTATAATTTGGAAACATCAAACTCATATTATCCTGTCCATTATACTCATATTTGCAACATTAAACTCATATTATCCTGTTGCAAACATCAAATTCATTGATGTTTTGGAGTATAATGTTGCAAATTTGATGTTTCCTGTCAATACTCCAAATACTGCAAAATTGCAACATTATAATTTGGAAACATCAAACTCATATCATCATGTCCATTATACTCATATTTGCAACATTAAACTCATATTATCCTGTTGCAAACATCAAATTCATTGATGTTTTAGAGTATAATGTTGCAAATTTGATGTTTCCTGTCAATACTCCAAATACTGCAAATTTGCAACATTATAATTTGGAAACATCAAACTCATATTATCCTGTCAATTTAAATTTTTTAACTCATATTATAATTTGGAAACATCAAACTCATATTATCAAGTCCAAATTTGATGTTTCCAGGAAGTTATATTGTTAAGTTTCCTCTCAATACTCCAAATACTCAAAATTTGCAACATTTGCAACATTGTGCTGTCCATCAATATCATGTCCTGTCCAAATGTTGTTAATCACCAAATATTGTTAAGTTTAACAAAATTTACAAAATTTGCAACTATCCTGTCCAAATCCCTCAATATTGATGAACATTTGCAGTAGTGAGATAATATTATTCTGTAAAAGAGAGACCCCATTATGAAATCCTTTCATACATTATGGAGTAGTGAGATAATTGATGAAACTAAAGATATGCACAAATTAATAGAGATGGCATACCAGTCTGAGAAAATCATTGTATTAACTATTTCTACATCAATAGTACGTTCCACCACACTTTCTTTACATTGAAATTTGCAGGACAATGTTCAAGAAAGATGCACATGTTGGTGTCGGTGAACAGAGAGCTGCGGTAACCTTGCTCGATCACTTCGATGAAGCCATCTGTGCTGTTTGAATAGAAAGAAAAAGAGGTGTAGGATGAGAAGGGTAAGTTCCATTTAAAAGGAAGTAGTAGTAGTAGTAAATCATCAATTAGAGAGGGTAAGTTCCAGACTTTGGGAGACTATCACAGTTAACTCGAGCCGAGCCGATCTGCATCTTCATATGCTCAGGTAAGTATATGATACTTCGTCCAGTAGCTGCGGACATCCTTGCTCAGCTACTCCTTTATCAAAAGGATCAATAATCATTCATAATGAACATCGAGAAGGATTATCTACCTGCCTTTCTTTTCAATTTCTTCTAAAGAATACACACACAAAATGCAGAAACTGGTATAATCTACAGAACCAGTATTCTGAAGCTACGATGGCAAAGAACCATACCTTTCGGTAATAGAACGCGCCTTCTCGACATCTGCAAGGGACTTCATAAAGGCCATGTACTACACCCAAAGGAAACTACTGTTCAAGGAACTTCTCACCAATTTTTCAAACTCTTCCTCTGGTTGTGGTATATCATTCTTGTCAATAGAGTTGTTCTCTTCAATAGGATCCTGTATTTGTTTCTCGGCAGCATCTTCATCCATGCAAGAACCCTATGAATCATTGAAGGAAACATGTAGATTGACAGGAGCCATTGATTCCGCTCGTGATAGAATTGCAGGCCATGGTGACTGGTCAACCTGCAAAGAGTCATGCATAGCTGTCAAGGCATACCCAGCTTCATCAACCATGAATTCATCTAATAATCTAACTTGAAATGAAATACCCACCTCCTCAGACAACTTCAAATGTGAGGTGCTCATAGCCTATAGCATATCCAGCAACATTCACATACCATAAAAATTAAAGCTTTTATTTAAAAATATCTTATAGAACAAAATGAACAAAACTATCATAGACATTCTTTACTACTTACAGTTACTTGTTAGTTGCTAGAACAAAAATCATATCATATTACTTCCCTAACAGAAATCACCATGAATTTATTCCATTTTCAGCACAATAATTAAACCCAAGAGATCATTTTCAAGCCCAAATTAACAATACATATAGTGACAATTTATTTTTATTTGAAATATAATTTGAGAGCAAAGAATTACACACTTCCGCACATCCAATAAAACAATGAATGAATACAGATAATCACTTCCCTAACAAAATGAAAACCCTGTAAGCTACTGACAGTATGCTCTTCTTCCTGTCTGAGAGAAACATACACTGTATGTATCACTATATCAAAAACATAGACTCCGTTATTTGACCAAATAAGTGCAAGGCTTCAAGAACCAAAACATTAACAAAACATTATCCGGTCCACTACACATTAACAAAACCCCATATTAACAGATAAACCCATATTCACACAATGATCACACTAAGATGTGATATTTTGTGCTTTCAACTCCAAGAAAGTAGTGAAGCCAGGCAGAAATTTTCAAAATCAAAATCAATTCCATCTGCCCAAGTTTTCAGTGATCAGATGAAGCCTGGGAATATGGATGTCCAAATCTCACTACAAAATTGTTCAGTATGTCCCTTCTTGTGAGATATCTTTATTGGAAACAAAACAGTTCATATGTTGGTCCATCGCTTCCAATTGGCATTTAGTTTATTTCATATGTATGCTTGCCCGAGTTAAGATGTTATTTCTGTTCATTCCAATATTATGTTAATATCAGGACAGCTTACTGGTGGAACTTTAAAGTCGAATTATATTTTTAAACTTTTCTAACAACTTAACTTTTACTTGCTTAGGGCTCATCATCCATTTCAAGTACTGATCTGTTTGGTCATGGATGGATGATTATCATCTTGATCTAACTACAAGTCACCTTATCAACAGAATCTCATTCCAAGTGTTTGCCAGAATATTAGATCGTTTGCCTTTATGCTGTGAAAAAAGGGAAAATTTATTGGGAAAATTTAATTTTTGAATTGGACATCTCCCTTGGTACCAAACAATTTCCCTAAAATGCCAAGCAATACTGGGATATAAATCTGTTACTTTCTCCATTCAAGTTTTGGAAATGTGAAGAAGGATAATACCATTCAAGATGAAAAAATGATAAATAAATCTGTTACTTTCTCCATTCAAGTTCTCGAAATGTGAAGAAGGATAATACCATTCAAGATTAAATTAGAAAGAAAAAAATGATATTAATATATAAAAATGAAACAATAAATTCTAAGAAGAATAACCTCTCTCTTCCCTTATTATTTTTGCCTCCTTTCTCCTCAGCTTTTTGTACTAATTCCAGTTAGATGAAACAATAAATCGTAAGAAGAATCTCCTGCAAAAACAATATATCATAAGAAGAATCACCTACAAAAATATATGTAAATGATCAAAAATCATGAAAATTGCATGAAACAGACCAAGAATGCTAAATTCAACCATTGTTATTTCAATCCGTTAGAGAGTCCAAAGACAAAGTTTTTGGCATTCTTAAATGAACCCCATTTCACAAATCAATGTCTAATCTTAGAAAAGAAACAATTATTCAGTATTTTCATTTCAAAATATAAATTAAATTCACTCTCCCTAAATAAACTCAAATTGATGCAGAGCTTGAACAATGTAGTTGCATGATTAACATAATATGTGAAGTCCATGGCCTAAACACAATAGAAAGTCTAAATAATAAAAAATCTAATCATAGAAAGCCAGAGTCCTAAGTAATATAAGAAATCAATGAAACATGCTCTGTAGAATATGTATATATCCTTTTATGCATCTCATTCTGCATGGGTCAATCATCAATTAGCTGCCAGTGAACTAAGTAGATGAGAAGCAGCTTGCCTCCATTATAAACACGTTGGGCTTGGACTCAAAAAAATTGAAGGGACATAGGCCCATGCTTCCATGAATCTAGTTGATTTCTAGCAATTTATGGAGGAGAGGATATTTAGCATTTACAGTTCTAGAGGGTCTCAACACTTAGGTATATACTTGAGTCATTGCTCATTAATTAATCCATATGAAAGCCATCGCTAGGATTAAAGCATTAGGGATACAAATGTGCTATCATTAAAGGAGTTCACTATATTCCTTAAAATGGCACTTCCAGTTAGATGTGGCGATCAAGCTTGTCCGCACATCGTACTAAGAGCCGATGTCATTATCGATATGTCATGCCATATTATGATGAGTTCATCACGGCCAGCAAGAGAAATGTTGCATGTCATTGTATACCAAACATTTCCTGTGTCATGAGAAAATCTCTCAGCATTTTGTCCAAAAGGCCAATGGTTGTGAAAATCATAGTGGTTTAGACTTTCGTCCAAAATATTCTCAACAAAGAACAATAATCTAAGGATCTGGTTGGTCATTCACAGTTGAAAAGATGAGGTCGTTTTGGATTCATATAGACATGACTCAAGGAAATGAAATTCAAAGCCATCATTTTCTTATTTCTTACAAATGAAATTCAAAGTCATTCACAGCTTGATTCTACTAAATTCCAACTCTTCTTGTTTGATTGGACCTTTAAATGTGTTTTAGTGAGAAAATCTTGCTATACATGTCACATGATACAGCTAATCTCCACCAGAAACTGTTGGAATTGGACCATTTATCCAACTTTAATACAAACTCGGTGAAGATTCTGGAATTGCAACTGCAATGGTAATTGGAAATCCACAAATACAACAAAACTAACATTTAGCTTTATTTCTGAAAATTCAGTACTACTGAACCAATTGGCCTTCAAAGAAAAATGACTATTTTTTGTTCTTTCTATGTCTTACATCCTCATTAATCAGGGGTCTATCAAATTAATTCTTTAATTCATATTGTCTTAGTTCATAACATGTTAAATTGACTTTTGATTAATAAGGAAAATTCTGCAACTTCTATCACGCCTTGCCGTATTTTTAAATGGATACTCATTTGTCCAGAAGCAATTTTGAAACATCTATAGATAGAAGTATCCATCACTATCGCTACAACTTAAGGGTGAACATCTGGAGAAAATGAAAGATGATAATTTTAAAACAGAGTTCAATAGTAAATAATAATGTTAGACATACTTGGTACAAATGATTATATCATTGGATAATAGTTGTGAAAATGAGAAGAAAAGACATTGCACAACACCAATTGAAACAAAGGGTCTTCACAAAGATTCTTTTCAAGCTCAAACGACATCTAAACTTCAGCACAGTTGATAGATTCTACAACCCCACCGGACATAAGAAATATTTCATAGCAAATCAGACATGTCCCCTTTTGTCATACTCTCTTTGTTACACTTCCAAGTTATGTTAGCCCCTTTCTAGATAGGTGGTGGTGGATGTACTGCAACTGGAAATTGTTCATGGAACTCTTGTTCATGGAACTTGTTGAACCATAGTTAATTATATACAGCATTTGTTAATTAAGTTTTGGGGGTATGAAAACTACTCTGATTCTAATCAAAACCAAAGAGTGAGATACTAATTGGAAAGAAAATGGAGTTTAAAAGAAAACATTGAGCTTTTGGAATGTGAGTACCTTGATGTGCACGAAGACCATTGATGTGGTGCCCAAGATGGGTTTCCTCCAGTCCGCAACCATTGATGGGGATGGTATTATGGTGCAGGAAATACCTGTATGATTCCTTAGCAATCAAAAATTACCCCAGTGAAATATATAATTATTTCCTATATTCATGGGATCGAAATTAACCAACAAAATTACCTGTATGATTTTTTTGACGGCTGTCAGAAGTAAGGTGTATTCTTCGAGCTGCTAGGGCATTGGGCTTTGGGGTTTTCTCGATTGCAAAGGGGGAGGCGCAAGCTCATGCTGCTAGGGCTTGGGGGTTTTCGATCCTGCGAAGAGAGGAGCTAGGGAGAGCTGGAGTTTCTTGAGCGCACGAAGATGGAGCTAGGGTTGTCATCCTTCATCAGAAACCGCAGCTGGACCTTAATTCCTTCGAAATTCGCGACCGGGACGCCCTCGTCTCCTCGTCTCCGCTGACCCTCGTCTATGTATTGAAGGGGATGATCAGGGCGCGGATTTTGGTTGAGATCTGGTGGAAGAAGGGAATGAAGTGAGAGAGTGTGTGTGAGAGACGATGGGAGAGTGCGATGTGGGCGGATGTTTTTCACAGTGGGGAGAGAAAGAGCCCACCCCCAAAATTTAATTTCCCCCCAAAAATTTTGTTTCAAACTTAAAATTTCAAACTCAATTTCTCTTATCCAATTTCTCTTATCTTATCCAATTTCTCTTAACAACATCCCTCATATATACCCAATTTCTCATCTCTTATCTAAATTCTCTTATCCAATAACCCATGATAACATCCCTGTTTTATAATATAGATATATATATATATATATATATATATATATATATATATATATATATATATATATATAGACACATATATATATATACTTTTTTGTACAAATTTTTGATATGATTAATAAAGATAGATCACTAACTTTTCAATATATATATATATATATATGTATATATACATATATATATATACATATATACATATACATATATATACATATATATGTATACATATATATGGATATATATTTACGTATATATACATATATATGTATATATATATATACATATATATACATATATATATATATACGTAAATATATATCCATATATATGTATACATATATATGTATATATATGTATATGTATATATATATAGATATATGTATACATATATATGTATATATCTATACATATATATATATACATATATATGTATACATATATATACATATATATACATATACATATATATACATATATATGTATACATATATATACATATATATATACATATACATATATATCCATATATATACATATACATATATATAGATGTACTGCTTCCCTCGGGTCCTGTGCTTGGAAATCACCGTTTCCGCAGGCGCCCCCCACCTGCTGGGACTTCGGCGGTCGTTCGGGGGCCTCCCCTCTCCCTTGTTTGTCCCTATTCGCTTTACCCCCCCTCACCCCCTCCCCCATGGCCTCTTCTAGCTCGGGGATCCCCCCAGCATCCCGTTCTCAGGTCGATGTCGATGCTCAGCGTACGGGGATTGGCGGGACTGGCTCATCCCTCCCTCCAGTCGGTGATGATGTGAACCAACAGCGGACTCAGGTGATCGGTCGCCGGCGACTTCATAGCTCCATCCTGGGTCCTGTTGGCTCGCGGGAAATTGGTGGCAGACACTCTGGCCGCGGCGGAGGCTGTGCTCCTGGACGTGGTGGTGGCGGTGGATTCGCCCCGCCTCTGTTGCCCTCTTCAGGGTCAAGATACCGTCGCACGTCTGCTATCGCTTCTGCAGCATGGGGTCTTGCCCACTGTCACGCCCCGCTTCCCAAAAATGTGGAGGCGAGACGTGAGAAGGTCCGCACAAACTTGAAGCTGTGAAGCTCCAAGTCTGATAAGCGTAAAAAAACACTTATTATGGCAAGTCCTTGCAAAGCGAAACGAAACAACAATGATAATAAGGAAATGAGACGACATTTTATTGAGTCTCCAAATGTCCATAAACAAATTACAATATCGCAGAAAAGCCACCAGGCTAAAGGAAAAAGAGTCTAAGGCCCAACATGGCCAACAAGGTATAACATACATACAAAGGTGTCACGCACCAACAACTAACAGCAAACCTAAACAAAGAAGTGAACACGAGCGGTCTTCAAGACAGGCCCCTAGTGTCCACTCACCACCACAGCAAGCATCAGCATCAGCAACACCATACCCCTGCAACAAAGCTCTGGCTCTGGGTCTAACATGTGACACCCAAAAGAGAGAGGGGCACATGTCAGCAAGTCTGGAAAGACTTGTGCAAGGAAACTGGAAGAAAAGTAAACTAACAACCTAGCAGTCATAGTATGATGCATGGCATGGCAAGTATAGTATGGAAGTGACAAGTAAAGTACAAGTGGCAAGTAACAAGTATATCCTGGATAACAAGTTTTACAAGTAAAACACGGACAAGTACAAGTGGCCAGTGTGACAAGTATTGTCAAGTAACAAGTACAAGGGATCACCCACACATGGATGCCCTATTGCCCGCAGGCTGTATTCAAGTTATCAAGTACAAGGGATCACTCAACGAGTGCCCTTTGCCCGCAGGCTGTATTCAAGTTATCAAGTACAAGGGATCACTCAACGAGTGCCCTTTTCCCGCAGGCTGTGTTGAGCTCGTCTTCTGGAACACGAGCCAGAAAGTGTATTAGGCAAAGATGGCATAGGATTATGCCCACGCAAGGTGGGTGCCTAGCCGGAACAATAGTACAAGTATGTAGCAAAGCTACGCAATCACGATGAGTATTCAAGCATGCAATGACATGAGCAGTTAATACGCGTACCGTTAATTGTATTTAAACGTGACAGGCAAAATGCAATGACATGAACAGATATTCGCGTACCGTTTATTTAAAATAAACATGACAGTTAAAATGCAATAGCAGTTAAGGATGCATGGATGACATGAACATTTATTTCGCGTACCGTTTAGGGAAAGTAAACGTGACATACAAGCATGATGAAGGTGACGGACCAAGCTTCGTTATCAAGCTAGGTCAATGGCGTCTAAACGGCTATCCTTTCACCGTCTAGTCTCTTTTACGCTAAAGCAAGGTAAATGGCCTAAAACATGGCCTAAATCAAGAGATGCAAGTTTCACTTGCCTGGCACCGAGAAGAACGATCAACGAAGGCACATCACACAAATTTGTTATCTACGGGAATGGATCACTGTCATGGAAAAACAACATTAGAATGGTAACTATTCCGTATTCACAATCGAACCCTACGATTTCTAATGATCCATTTTATTAGGGTTTCACAAATATCAAGTGTGGGTTATGAGATTATTAAAGGAAGAATACTACCCGTGAAGAAGCGGAGGAACGACGCCGAGAACCACGGCGACGGAAGAACGATCCGGCTCAGATCTGGAAATGAGGGAAAACATGGAGAAATGGGTTTTGATGAGGCTTTTGGGGATTTGATGAGGGTTTGAGGTTGAGGAGAGGTAGGATATGTGAAATGAGGGTTTGGATGATGATGGATGAGCTTGGGATGAAGGAGGAAGGGTTTGGGGAAGAAGGGGGCTCAATGGGGGAGAAATTAGGGTTTGGGGTGATGAGGAAGAAGAAGAAAACGTTTGGAGGGGTATTTATAGAGTTTGGTGGCGGCTAGGGCAAAACTAGGGTTTCCTGGGCTGATTAGTCGGTCAAAGAAGGATTGGTGACCGACTAGTTGAGGATCTAGTCGGTCGGTCGTTCAACATGGACCGACTAAGAGTAAACAGTAGCTCGCTCAGGAAAACTGGACTATGAGTTAGTCGGTCTGTGAAGACTTGTCAACCGACTAGTTTGAGAACTAGTCGGTCGGTGAGTGTTCATTGACCGACTAAAGGCTGAATTCTGAGAGAGATCATGGAAATGAGAGTTAGTTGGTCTGAGAAGGATTCCTGACCGACTAGTTTAGCATCTAGTCGGTCGATGGTTGTTCTTAGACCGACTAAGAGTAAATAGTAACTCCTGAATAATTGATTGAATGAACTAGTCGGTTCCAGTTGATTTCCTGACCGACTAAATTGGAATCTAGTCGGTCGGTTGATCTTCTTGAACCAACTAACGTGCACGAAAAGTGCCGATTCGAAGCGCGAAGCTTCAGGAAGATTTCTATGGCTTCTAGGATCGATTTATACCCTAAGATATGATCGATATGAAGCTCGTCACGAGTGACTTACTCCGAGTTCAATGATTCTAAGGAAGAAGCTAGAAGATCACATCAAAAGGAATGAAAACGAAAGCTAGGAAATCTCAACGAGATGAATGAAAGCGAGAACTATGAAAATGGAAACCACACAAGGAGAGAACCCACCATCGCAAGCAAAACACACTGATAATCCAACCATACAAAAACCAGTCGTTACACCCACCGGGTGCTTGACAGAATGCCCCCTCAGCGCCCGCAGCTATTCCTCGATCCTCTTATGTCTCCTCTACTACGTTCAGTGCGATCTGTGCCCCGAGGGGCTCCAGCGACCCTGAGCTGCAGCCTTGACTTCTCACCTCCTTCTGTGGTGGGCGATGGAATTTTTGTTGACATTCTGCCGGCTGACATTGCCCTAGCTGCTGGGCGATGGGCTCACACCCTTGTCGGCTACTTTGTTGGCCCCCGGCCCTACTACGGCCACCTTAAAACTTGGGTGGCGAGGACGTGGAAGACCAAAGCTGAGGTCCAGCTCCACTCTAAAGAGAATGGATTTTTCTTCTTCAAATTCGGCTCAGAGGCCGACTACGGTGAAGTACTCCACGGCGGCCCTTGGTTACTAGGTGGTTGTCTTCTGGTACTCAGGCGTTGGGTGCCCCATAACGGCCTTGACAGTGACCTCCTCTCATCGGTTCCCCTTTGGGTCCGCTTCCCCCAGCTTCCTCTACAATTCTGGTCCTCTACGATCCTCGGTAAACTGGCGAGCGTGGCTGGTCGACCCCTCTTCACTGATGCTGCTACTGCCAATGCCTCCCGCCTCTCGTTCACCCGCTGCTTCGTTGAAGTCGATGCCCTCTCCTCGTTCCCTTGTTCTATCTCTGCGCGGCTTGCCGATGGCTCAATCATCCCCGTGGCCGTGGAGTATGAACGCATCCCTCCCCTCTGCTCTCATTGCCGTTGTTTTGGCCATGACATCAGCCAGTGTTCTGCTCTGTCGCTCCCTTCTATTCCGCCTTTGATCAACGAGCAGGACCTCCAAAAGCCCCCGTTGCCGCCTTGTTCAGTTGTGATCCCAGTCCCTATACCGGCCCAGGTTGCTCCCCAACCTCTTCATCCGGGGGTAGTAACGCATCCTATGCCACCCATGGATGATGGCATGCCTGATGCTATGGCCGTCAATGTAGTACAGCACTCCCGGTTGGTTATTGCGGATGATGGCTCCAGTCCTTGCACTTCCCTTTCGGTTGCCCACCTACCCATCCTGGCATCCTCAGGTAATCCTCATCCCCCACCCATCTTTCTCGCCCCCAAGGAGGTTCTCTGCCCTGCAGTGTTGGCTGGCAATGGCCCCGTTTGTATACCCTCGGTGGTTTGTTCCGGTCCAAACCCTGCAGCTGGAGGTGCGGGGTTAGTGACAGATAAGTCAATTCTGGGTGATGTTGTGGGGTGTACTACTGAGCTGAGTCAGGGGTCTGCTACCGTTTTGAGCCAGGTCACAGCCTCTGTTTTACATCCGGTTATTTGCACAGAGAACTATGAGGCTGATGCTTTGTTGAATCAGGGTAGGGGAATTCCGAGGACTACTGGGGTGATGTCCCCCATTTGTGCTGCTGATTCTGTTGATTTGGGGTGTTCCTCTTCTAAGGTCGCTGTTGCTGATTTAGTCCAACCTCTGCACACCACTACTGGGTCGCCTATTCCGGTTAGTACGCCTGTGTCATGTGTGGAGGCAGATGCCCCTAGTGCTGGCGGAAGCAATGTTGGGGGTTGGCATTCTCCCTGCACCGCTCGCTTGTCTCCCCACTCTGCGCCTCCTTCTGTGTGCCCCTCCCTACCACCATACCTAACCCCAAATACACCATCCCCGCCAATAACTCTAAAAGGGCAAGAAACCCAACTCTGGAGGACCGGCGCCCTCCCGAGTGTCGACTCGGAGCCAAACCCCCCATATTGATTAATGTCTGTTCTAGTCTGGAATGTGCGGGGTCTTAACTCCAAAACGTGGTGTAGGGATGTAAAGCATCATATCAATAAATACAAGGTATCTCTTGTTGGTCTCCTCGAGACCAAGGTTTTGGACCCGGACGGAGATGTCGTGACCTCCTGTTGCCCTAAGGAGTGGGTGACATTCCACAATTATTCTCATGCTGTGAAGGGTAATGTCTGGGTCTTAGTTGACCCGCAGGTTTGGGACTGCTCCGTTCTTTCTTCTTCAGCCCAGCACATCACTCTCTCCTGCAAGAACAGGGGGGCTTGGCGGTATTCATTTTCTTTGTCTATGCTTATAATCTTGCTTCAGAGCGGGGCCGGATTTGGGACTCCCTTCTGGGGGAATTTTCCTTGATTGGGAGTGTGGCTTAGGCGGTGATGGGGGATTTCAATGTCACTCACTTTATTGATGAAAAGGTTGGTGGGCGTGCCCTCCTTCCCAATCTTCTGGAGGACTTCAATAGGTGTATTAATGGGTGTAGACTGGATGACATTTGGTGTGTTGGTGATCACCTCAGTTGGAGCAATAACTCGGATGTTGGTACCCGTATCTCTTGTAGGCTGGACAGGGCCTTGGTTAACTCTTCCTGGACGGCCACCTTGCCTGATTCCTTTGCCTCCTACCTCCCCCCTGGCACTAGTGATCACTCCCCGCTGCTGACTCAGATCATACTTCCTCCTGACTCGGGCCCTAAGCCGTTCCGTTTCTTCAGTCATCTACTCCAGATCCCGGGTTTCCTCTCTCTTGTGCTTACTATTTGGAGGAGACGGGTCACTGGATCCCCTATGTTCTGACTGGTTTCTAAGCTCAAGGACCTCAAGACGGCTATCAGGTATTGGTCTGCTGATCGCCCCATTCCCCCCTCAGAGGTTATTACGTAGGATATTTCGGCCCTGCGGGCTAGGCCTGATTTCCTCGTCAGCCCTGATCTCATCCGCCAGGACCGTGCTCTCTCACTTGCCCTCTCTTCTAGCCTTGCCTGCAAGGAGAGCCAGGCCAGTCAGAAGAGCTGCCAGTCTTGGCTCTCCCTGGGGGACAGGAACACCAGCTTCTTCTACGCTGCTTCCAAAGACCGTGTTGCAAGTAACAGCCTCCTGCATCTGATAGGCCCTGGGGGGGACCCCGCCACCAAGATTGATTTGCTTCGCGCTAAGGCGGTGAGCTTCTTCTCCACTCTCTTCCATCAGGATTCCTATTGTTCCTCGTTCCCGATTGTTATCCCTAAGCGTATCCTCTCCCCCGGTGCTTGCGATTGGATTGGTAGGGATGTCACGGACCTGGAGATCAAGGAGGCCCTGTTCTCGTTGGATAGAGATAAATCCCCTGGCCTTGATGGCTACCCTCCAGTGTTTTTCCAGGACCTTTGGGGGGTGGTGGGGGTAATGTGCTACGGGCAGTTCATTCTTTCTTCTCCTTTGGCAGTATTCTCAGGCAGATCAACCACACCTTCCTCACGTTAGTCCTCAAAACCCCCATGACTGCCTCTTTGGGGGACTACCGTCCTATCTCCTGCTGTAATGTTATTTACAAGATCATCTCTAAAGTCCTCAGTCGGCATCTGGCGGTGGTTATTCATGGCCTGATCTCCTGGAATCAGTCGACTTTCTTAAAGACAGACTCATCTCTGACTCCACCCTCCTCGCCCATGAGATTATTCGTGACTTCTCTGCCTCCTTGGGAGCATGTGCTTGTATCCAGTTGGATCTTCGTAAGGCCTTCGACAGCATCAACCGCGAGTTTATCTACTTCTTCCTCTCCTGCCTTGGTTTCCCATCCTCCTTCATCCGCTGGGTCAAGGTGTGTGTTGACTCCCCCTCCTTCTCGGTGCTGGTTAACGGCTCTCCTGCTGGTCACTTTGGGAGCAATCGGGGGGTCCGTCAGGGGGACCCCATCTCCCCCTTCCTCTTCGTTATTGTTATGGAAGCTTTCACCCTTCTGATGGACCATGCTTCCCTCTCTGGTGCCATTCGTCCTCCCAAGAGGGGGGCCCTGCATATCCCCTCTCACCTCCTTTTTGCGGATGACATGTTGGTCTTCTGCAAGGCGGAGGCCGGTTCGTTTGTGGAGCTCAACCAGATTCTCTCGTCCTTCCATCTCCAGACTGGCCTAGTAGTGAACATGGCCAAGAGCAAGTTGATCCTCAGCAAGGGATGTAGTATCGGTACTGAGCTCTCCCTCCTCCTTGGCATCCATGTCGCCGTTCCACCGGTCAGGTATCTTGGACTACCCCTCTCTCCTACTTATCCTGCTGCGAAGCTCTTCTCTAGCCTCGTGGACAAGTGTAGATCCAAGATTGCCTCCTGGTCGTCCCGCCTCCTCTCTACTTCCGGGCGTATTGAGCTGGTCCGCTCGGTTATTCATGGCTTTGTCTCCTACTGGATACAGTCTTTTCGTATTCCTACTTCCATCCTTACGGAGATCGATCGGTTATGTCAGGACTTCATTTGGGGCTCCAAGCTCCACCTCTGGCGTTGGGAGGATATCTGCCTGCCCAAGCGGGAGGGGGGATTAGTCTGCGTTCTCTTCGTGAGGTGGGGGTGGCAGCGGGGGCCAAGCTTCGCTGGAGGTTGTTTCACTCGCCGTCCCCCTGGGCTTCTTACATGTGGGAGACCTACTTGAGACATACCCCCCTCTTCCTCTACGAGGCGTCTGTGCTGGATTCGGGTTCTTGGAAGCACATCCTTCACTGCAGGGATTCTGCTGCTACCTGTTTTCGTAGAGTGGTGGGGGACGGACGCTCCTCGTCCTTCTGGTTTGACCCTTGGCTTCCATGTGCCCCCATGGCCAAGCTCTTCACCCCTCCCCACTCCCTGAGATTCAGATGTGTGGCTGACTTCTGGGATGGCGAGGCCTGGTGCCTCCCTGACTTCATTGCTCATCTCCGGCACCACTTTGATGATGCCTCCCTTCTGGGCGGCCTTGATTCTTGGGAGTGGACTTCTCCTGGAGGCTGCTCTCTTCGTTCTACTTGGTCTTCCACTCACCGCTCGACCCCTCCCACTCGCCTTGCGACTGTGTGTTGGTTCCCTGGGCATGTTCCTAAGTTCTCGCTTACTCTACTTCGTGCACTCTCTGATCGCCTCCCCACCTCCTTCCAGCTGGCCAGACGGGGCATCTTGGGGCAGGCCCCCTGCGTCCTGTGTGGCTCTCACCCGGAGACGGCTCGCCACTTGTTTTTCCGCTGTGACTACAGCGCTTCTGCTTGGGCGGTGTGCAAGCTCCACCTTGGTCTTCCCTCCTTCTCCAAATCCATTACCGTCGATGCCCACATGCTGAGGCGGAGATTTGGAGCACGTGGGAAGTCCTCCACTCGGGGCTGACTCTTCTTACTTGTTTTCTCTGCGGTGGTTTGGCATATCTGGCGTGAGCGCAACAGTAGGATCTTTCGCTCCTCGGCTTCCCCCAAGGATGTCCTCCTTGCTAGGATCTCCTCTGATGTCTTAGATTCTATGGTCACGTGTAGTCTTGAGGATGTGGAGTCTATAGATCGCCCTTTTTTTGGAACTGGGGGCTTTTGTAGGCCGGTTTTTTTGGTGTGCCTCCCCAGGATAGGTTTCTTTTTCTTGATGCATGCTTGGTAGTTCTATGTAAGGTGACTGCTTCCCAACCTCTCCATTATATGTCCTACTTGTTGGTTTGCATCCTGATGTAGCCCCTTGTTTATATCTTTATACACACTCACTTACTTTTCAAAAAAAATAATATATACATATACATATACATATATATACATATACATATACATATATATACATATACACATTTATATTATAAAACAGGGATGTTATCATGGGTTTTTGGATAAGAGTTTTTGGATAAGAGATGAGAAATTGGGTATATATTAGGGATGTTGTTAAGAGTTATTGTATAAGATAAGAGAAATTGGATAAGATTTGAGAAATTGGATATGAGAAATTGGATAAGGGATAAAGTTTGATGACTAGAACAAACTTTAGGGGGGAAATTTTGTTATGATAACTCAAAATTTGAAAACTCAAATTTTTAACTCAAAACTCAAATGAACTCAAATTTCAGCCCCCAAACCCGATTGAAAACCTAAAACACCCGTGGGCTCTCCAAGCAGCAGCATCAAATCTCCCCCTCCCTCCATCCCCCTCTCTCTTCCACACACATAAAACTCTCTCAAGAATTTGAATCCGATGCCGGATCTCCCCCATGCCGGAGCCTCAACCGGAGTGACCCCCATGCCGCAGCTCCTCATTATGTGCAAGAAAGCTCAAAGAGGTGAAGGTGGCAAAAATCTCCGTTGTTGTCCCTGATTCAAAAGGTAAGGTAAGGGAATTCAAAAGTTATGGGATTAACTCTGCAGCATAGGGATTGTTTTACGCGGATGCTGGATTCATTAAGAAGGTTGGTATTGGTATTACAAATAGAATCTTTGTATGGATTTATGTTAAAAATTAAATATTTTTCTGATTTTTGATGGCTGCTGGAACCAAGGAGATGGAAGGCAACTGAATCTTCCTGACTGCCTAGCTTGCAGTTTGTGAAGGCAATAGTACTTAATTCAAAGGAAATAGTTCGAATTGGTTTGAATTGGGGTTTTAGGGGCAATCGAATATAAAGGAGCTGATGTATATTCATTTAATCCCTTTTATAAAATTTTATATTTATTTATATATTGGTTAAGTTTTATAACCCGGTGACTACATGAAAGTGAATTTTGTTTGTATTGACAATTTTATGGCATGCCATTTGATCTTTTTTTGCATCAAATCTTGGCGTATATATATGTAATTTTTTCATGTATGGTTTATATTTGTTATTTTGAATCTCCATTCCATGCATTAAATTATTTTAGAAGCTGATTGCAACTTTGGCTATTTCTTTAAGATGGAAGCTGAATTTAGATATTTGGAGATTGATTATTTTGGGAGTTTTTATTATAATAGAGTGGAATTTAATTTCAATAGTAGTGAAAGAAAAATTATAGAGTCTTTATTTCGCCTAATTTATTTAGAGAAACCTTCCTACTTTTTTCCCAAACATATTTATAGTACCAACTGATGTAATGTGATAATTTTTTTATATGTATTTTATAAAAAGTAGAAAAAAGTTTTAAACCACTTGACAATGTCATAATAGTGATAGTCACATGCAGTAATCTTGGTTAACATCATGCTATACACTGGCTAAGTTATCATAGTTTGGTTTAAACTTTGAAAATTAAAGGAGGCAAATATTTTTTTATTATAGGTCATTTATGCTTATTTTAATGAAATTAAAGGTTGCTAACAAAAACAGTTTTGGTCTTTTTGGTTGGGTTAGTGAGCCTATATCGGCTTGGAATTTTGTTATAGTAAGGAACTGTATTCACATATCATTTCCTGAATACTATATATTCACCTAACCATGAACATAATGATGACTGCTTTGTAGGTATCAGATCCTTTTCCTCAAGTTCAGTGGGTGCCAAATTTAGGGAAACATGGATGATTTTCTACTATTTTCACAATGTGTTAATTGTTGGTCAGACCCGTATACGTCTTTTAGGATGTGTATGTTTGGTTCTACCTTTATTTTCTTTGTTTTAAGCACTTGAAATGGGTTGAAGTGTTAAGATATTTGCATAATAATATATTTTTCTTTTTTAAAATAAATCTTCTGTATGCAATATGTAATAGCTTCAAGTCTTATATGCCCTATTTGTACTACCATTTATCCCTTCTAATGTCTTATAGGCCCTGTCTTATATGCCCTGTTTGTATGCAATCTTTTTCAAATTTGTATACTTTTCTATTGTTTCAGGTTCGTCAAATCAGTTTCAGTTAGGATGTAGATGTGAATTTAACATTTTTTTGGTTATTTGTTCGATCAAATTCGCATCAAATCAGCGACAGTCCGGTATGTATTCAACCGAATAAACTTAAATCGCAAAAAACCTATTTGTATGAACAGATCACATTGATTTATTTATATCTTAGAGCTCAGAACAGGTCGTGTGTAGAAGATGTATGGGGTGATGTTCGGTGGGATTGATCGAGTCTTGACGTGGAGATGGAGAATTATGCCAATGTGGATGATTTCAAGTGGCTATGAGCAATGCAATTGCCAAATTGTGGTGTGGTTCACAAACACGAACGAGTGGAAAATGGTGGATGCATTGGATTTGAATGAGAATTGTGATGATGGACGTTCAGCATTGTTTTATCTTCAGTTCTTTTGTCAAGACTTCAATTGGGAACATAATGCAAGAAAGTTCAAAATATTTAGTAATATGTATGCTTTGTGTGATCATATTAATAGTTATCGCAACTATTTGCTAGAGTTAAACTTTCATTCAATTTGTCTGAATGGTACTTATATTAAATTTGGTAGGTAAAGCCAATAATTTCTGACTAAATTTAGGCAGTGGAGTTGCAAATACTATTAGGCACATAAGGTCATGAAGCTTCTCATGTGCGCATACATGCATATGCATGTAGGTACATAAGCAACATATATATGTATTATTTGGAAGTAAGATGTTGGAAACTGAAAGGGGACACAAAATTGACTTACTCATGAAATAATGGGTTGGCATGGTCACAGCCTGGGTAAACTCTTACTTCCAAGTTTACCTAAACTTCATCTTTACCAAAAAACAAAGTTGTAGCTCACAAGAATACTACAAAGAAAAGCTAAATAGCCTAAATATAAGTAGTAGAATAAAACACAAGTCAGTAATTAGGGAAAATGTTGAATCCAAATGTTTTGTCTTAGTTAATAGACATAAGTATTTTGATGAAAATTCAGGGGTTAAATAAAAAGCCTAATTAAGGATGTTCATGTAAAAAAGCATACATGTAAAACAAATGCACCATTCTCTTAACTTTTACAAGATCAAAGTTGGTTCTTTTTCCAGTTTCGTTTCTTAAACATTTAATCCTGTGCAAAATTAAGCAACGACTGAGCAAAAGCACATGGAGTTTGCTTTACCAGCTCATAGAGTCCAACATGGCTCCTCTCCTGGAATATTAAAAACCTCATCATCGTCATTTAGTGTGTGTGATATAAGGTGCATGGCAAGGAATCCGTTCAATTTTCCTGCTTTATTGATATCCATGTCTTCTATTGAGCTGTTAGGTTAAGATCCACTGTTTTCAATGAATTGCTTCCAGATTTTCGATGACTTTGACAATGGCATAAGCAATGTTTGCTAGGCCAATCTGTTAAATGCTGCTGGTTGCCAAAAAGATATTGAGTGATCAAAGATGAATTGAGAACATAGGATGCAAACAAAGTAGAATTATCATTCGTCCCATGAGATGATTGATAGCCATGTAAGCAAAGAGTCCACTTGAGGCTGTCTTATGGACAGAAGCCATGCAGTTCACAGGGGGGGAGTATGGCGTAGACAACATGGACTTTCTCTGATCAAGTTATGAATTGGTTTGATTTATACATGAAGTCATTGTATAAATCTTTTGAAATAAATATTGATCTACAATAGGATTTTGAGTAAGATTTATTTTTGAAACAGATCTTGATTTGCTTTAAGAACTTCGAATTATTTTGATCGGGTTGTAACTTGCGAACAAGTGACACAAAGTACACACTTTGAATTATGTTACGATATGCGATATGTATCATATGATGAGATATTACTCACATCTACAAGGAGGACATGCCGGCTTGTGAATTGGCTGATGGTCTCAGTCGATTCCTGTGGCTCCCAAGTTCGATAAAGAAAGGATCAATCGCTCACATTGGGAGTGTCCATCCCTTCAAGGGAACATGAGGTATCTAAAACGATTCTCGCTTTTTTAAATTTTGAATTTCAAGATTTTTGCTAGATTTTCGCCATGTTTGAATTATTTCAGTTTTGTTTTTTTGTTTTATTTTGCTAAAAAAGGGACTCGCCTTTGATTTTGATTGATAACAAAGTTGGATTCTTTAATACCATTTTCACTCTATCTCAATGACCAAAACTAGATCTTCAATGGACATCACTGAGTTAACCGTTTAGATTGTTGATTAATTTGTCTCTTTATTTCTACCAAGATGGTAGTTTTTCTTAATCTTTTGGGATCATTCATATGGAGGAAAGTTTTTGCCATATTTATTCAAAAATTAGCTGCAATATGTGTTGTGGCATGTTACAAGTTTTGCATTATTAACTGCTGCTAGATTGGTTTTAGCTTGATGTTTATGATTGATCATTGATTTGTAATTAGGTTTGATTTAGTGACCATAGCAAATGGGAAGACAAAGAAGCTTGCTTCTGGATTATTAAACCCTTTCCTTGCCCATTTGAAGACTGCCCAGGATTAGATTGCAAAGGGATGATATTCTATTACTCTTGAACCTGTGGCTGCAACCGATGCAATTCTGCTTCACCAAGGGTACTGTCAAAAGGTCAATAATCATCTTCATGTTGTTTATAGCCATAATTGATTGTGTTCAAGGAATTGATATCGAAATGCAATATTTTGCTTAGGTTTGTTCACTTTGTGAGCACACCAGAAGTCCTGGACCGAGTCGCTACCATAGAGTCTGCGATCTTGCAGATGGAGGACTGATCATGGCCACGAGTCACCATACCAATCTTTATGAATATGCATTGACCCAAAATGGGTAAGGTGTTTAAGGCATTGTTTTCTTTCTTTTTGTTTGAAGCATTGTTTTCTTTTGATAATCCAGTGTTTTGAATTGTTGACATATTTTTATTTGAGGCATTGCTTTCTTTTTTTGAAATTATTTCTAAGAGAAGCAATTGAAATTATTTGGTGGTGAAAAAATGCACGGCTCTTTGTTTATATTCATGTCCACATGACTCTTTGTATATATTCACGCCGTAGATTTTTGTAGATATTTAATTGGATTGGATTGGATTGGATTGGATTGGATTGGATTGGATTGTATATACTCAGGGCTCATGGCTCATGGCTTATGGCTCACATATATACTCATGGCTCACGGTTCATGTATCTAATCATGTATACGTAGCTCATGTATATAATCATGTAATTTATTTAATTTGATTACACATCTTATGTTTATAATCATGTATACTCGACTCATGGTTCCTTGATTTAATTGGATTACACGGCTCATGCATATAATCATGTATACATGGCTCTTTGACTACATAGCTCTTTGATTTAGTTGGATTGGATTGGATTGGATTATATATACTCACGGCTCACGACTCACGGCTTACGGCTCATGTACCAGTGTACGGGAATGTAGATTGTATGTTATGCTTTGCCTTGAATTTGCATTGTACACTTGAATAAATTTGGATTCATGCATTAAATGAGTATAATAGTCCGATCACTTCACATTTTTCCCACATGAACTATTTCTTTGTATGTGTTTTTGGTTGTCGTAATGTAATAATCTTGGAGTTTTATATGCAAGCAGATAATTTGTATAAGTTGTTGATGTAATTGAGATCTCTGTAGTATTCAGTCTCCATGCACTCTTTAACCACCGATGCCCAAACCAACAAAGGTCAGCTATTTCTTTAACTTTTCTACCAAAAAACTTGCAGTGTTTTATATTAGTTGATTTGTTGGTTATAGCTCGGATATATTGTGTTTATTTATATATATTTTAATATCAGAGTATGTTGATGAAGTATGTTGATGAAGATGATATACTATAATATCAGATATATTTTATAGTATATATATCTATTCTATAAAATAGGGTAGTTATCATTGGTTTTTGATAAGAGTTGGTGTATAAGATATTTTGGTTAAGAGAAAATGGATATAAGAGAAAATGGATATGAGAACTTGGATATGTTTGTTAATACATATGAGAAATTGATATGAGATATTGGGTATGAGAAATTGATATGAGAAAAGCATGAAATTTGAATTTTGTATTTGTATGTAAAGTTTAAATGAAAACTCAAATTTGGGAGGGAAACCCCAAATGAAAACTCAAATTGGGGGGGACAAAATGGGGGGAAAACAAATGTCCTGTCTCTCTCTCTCTCTCTCTCCCCCTCTCCCCTCACTCCCTCCGTGCTGGACAAAATGGGGGGAAAACAAACCTCAAATGAAGTTGGCTTTGAGAAACAAATGTCGGATTTTTGTTGGTGGATTATCGTGGGATACTTCAGATCGTCAACTTGAAGATGCTTTAAGTCGATTGGGTAAGGTTGTTGAAGCTCAGGTATATCGAAATTTCTCACAGCTCTCTTATTATAATTTTGGAATATTGGCCAATTCCTTAATTAATGGGAAATTTTGTGGTCATCAGGCTGATCCTTTACAATATCGATTGAAGGTTTAGGAAATGCTAATTAGTTCTAGAGGTCAGGGATTGTGAAATTTTTCTTGATAACCTGAAACATTGAACACGAATATTTTGGTCATTTTGATCATGAAAGTTATTCTCATGTTTTTTAACTTGAAGATTTAATGTTATGTTGATGTTTTTGCTACCTCTGTAAAATTTGTTAAAGATGTTATTCTGATATGCTTAAATTGTTATGGAATAAAGTTGGTTTGACCTCCACCTTAGCTGGTTATTTTATCAAACTGTAAATTTCTCAGTGATATGCTAATGGTTTGTTGATAGCTTAGTGATATGCTAATGGATTAACTGGGTCAAGCTTTTCTTTCTACACATTGTATTAGTTAGTACCAACTGGAAAATAGACATAAAGATGCAGTTTCTGCATCATGGAGTACAATAATTTTGAGCATATTTCGCAACTAATATGGGATGAGAAGGTAGAAAAAGAACAGTCACCTTTTGTGTTAATACACTTGGGCTCGCTGATCACTCCTTATTTTACACCTTTTTCCCGCATGTTTGCATGCCATTTAGATCGCCCGAATCATGTTTTTCACGATATATCGACGATATTACGATGCTTTTCACGATTTGTTGTTTTTGTCGCATTTCAGGTGATTTGGCACGATTTGGAGTGATCTCGAGATGCGCTTACTCTAGACGGTCACCGACGACCTCCCCGAGGGGTATTTTGCTGTTGGAGAGGAGCGGAAGAAGAATGGACGTCGCAGGAGCGACGAGGAGGCCAAAATAAGCAGATTGGGCATGTTTAGTGTCCCACTCGGCCGAGTGGAGGAGCCACTCGGCCAACCAGCGAGACACCGCTGCCCGGGTGGCGCCCAGTCCTGTTCGCCCGAGTACGTTGGATTGATTGAAGATGAATTAGTAGGAATCATTGGATCCCGATCCGATAAAAGTGAATTTCTCAGTCAATAAAGTTATTACAAAATATCTTTCCAAAAAATGATTTTGGGTCTATTTCTATCTAGACTTAAAATTAATTTGTTTGATGATAGCTTGGTGTTATCTATATGGACTGTGAGCTGGTGGATCCAAATGGGTTGTTGCATCAATTGAAGGAATTGAAGGCTACGAATGTTGATGGCATGATGGTTGATTGCTGGTGTCTCAGTTAATTTTTGAGATCTTAGGACACTTTCATTCAAATTTCCAAAATCCTGTCACAACACTAATCCTGTCATTGCCATGTTATTGCATATGTAATTGACATGCTTCTTATATTTTCTTCCCTCATTATAGGGCTGAATTTATGTGTAATTACACATATAAATTGGGTGTTATGTTTATGTGTAATTGGGTTTTATGTGTAATTGGATAATAGATCATTCTTACATAAATATAATGGATAACCTGAAGTTGCTTATACATGATGAATTGCTTATATAATGGATAACCATAAAAGCAAGTTGCTTGGATAACCATATGTAGAGAATTTTGCATATGCAATGTAGAGAATTTTGCATATGTAGCGAATTTTTTGGGTCCTGTCAATGTCAATTTTTTTGATATGCAAAATTCTCTACATATGCAAAATTTTGATATGCATATGCAACATTCTCTACAGTGTCCTGGCAATGCATAGGATTTTCAAATCCTGGCAATGTCAAACTTCTCTATGTATTGCAAAATTGGGTTATCAAAAATGATATAAGGAATGTCAATATTCTATTTCATATGTATTGCAAACCAATTGACTATCCTGAGGATTTAAATTGGTTTTGGTGGAAAATGAATCTATTAGCTGATTAAATGAGAATCCAATAAAAAATATGTTCGCAAGTTTTACAGGCTGTAACGGCATGAAAAAATGAATTGCCATTACCCTGTAAATAATGGATGTTATTGCTAGAAAGGGAAGGCAGGATGTTAAAGAATGACATATAAAAGAATGTTGGCCATATTTAATCAATGGTTGATTGCTTTTTGGTAGATGGACAATGAGACTGAATAACTATTTTAAATCATATACATATATATATATAGATATATATATATATATATATATATATATATATATATATATATATATATATATATATAAGGTGTGAGATGAGCGATTCTCGGAGCGGCGACAATGGCGATTTGGGAATATCTGGCGTTCCTCCTAGGGTTCCTGGCACCAGGGTCTCTTCTCGGCCTCCAGGCTCTAGGGGCATTTCTAGGGCTCAAGTTAATCGGCATAGCGGCCATCGAGCGGATGATGTGATCGCTTCTCGGACCTCTTCGGAGAAGTCAGATGTGGTTGAGGGTTGGCGACTGGTTTCTCGGAGGAAGGAGTTCCGTCCTCCACCGTCTTTGATCAAGAATTTCTGACGCCCTGGAGAATTCCCATATCGGAGAAGGGGATCTATCGACAGCACTGGGACTGCCATTCCCACAGCTAAGGTACTCGATGCTTTGCCAGACAGACCTAAGGTATCTCCTCATCCTATAATAATTGATCAATCTGCTGCTAAGAGGAGTTGGTCGGATGTGTGCGCAAACAAGCGAACGTATAGTGAATCCATTGGTATGAAGTTTGTCCCCCCTTAATCAGGCAGGATGGCTCTTGTGTAGCCAGGGTCCCGGATTCACTCTTGGAGAAGGGAGCTGAAAACTGGAAGTCCACTCTTGTTGGGAATGTGTTGGGGGATTCCCTTTGTATGGGCAGATGCTTTCTTGGGTTGAGAGACTCTGGAAGCCTAATAAGAGGGTACGAATCTTTAGCAAGGAGAATGGCTTTTTTTAACTATAAATTTGAGAGCATGGATGATTGCAATAGGATCCTTCACGGAGGCCCTTGGCTCTTCGATGGACGTCTTGTTGTGCTCAAATTGTGGAACCGTAACATTCGCCATGACAGGGATATTCTAACATCTGTTCCACTATGGCTGCAATTGCATGGGGTACCTGTTAATATGTGGAATATGGAGATACTCAACATACTTGCTTCTGTCGTCGGTACCCCTTTGTGCCTGGATCGGTCTACTGCAAATTTGGAAAGAATCTCATACGCACGTTGCTTGGTCGATGTCGATGCTAAGAGGCCACTCCCGAATGTTGTTGAGGTGGAACTTGATGATGGGTCCAGTCTGGCTTTTGATGCAAAATTTGAGGCTGAACCTCCTCGCTGTAGTAAATGTGTCTGCTTTGGTCACTCTGACCTGCATTGTACTATACGTGATAAAGGTAAAGGTATAGCACTCCGTTCTGGCCAGACTTTTGAGCTCGGGCAAAGCTCTAATTCTGGAAATCCTGAGGTTGATTTCGCTATCCTTTCTCCGATCAAGAATGATGCAAGCCATCTCCAGAAGGGGGCTGATGGACTTGCTCTGGTAGGAGGCAACAATTCGCATTCTATATCTATGAGTGCCCGTTTGCATTTCATTAGATTTGCAAATGTTTTGAAAATATTCAGACTCCTGGCACCAAAAAGGGCCTCCATGGGTCCAGATTGTCATGAGAATGCCACAGCTTTTGGTGTTACGTCCGCACTTCACCAGGATCACCATGTTGCTGAGGCTGAGGTATTTCTGCCACCCTCAGCTGAAACATCTCCCACTCCAGAAATTCGCCCCCTTCTCTCTGAAGTCAACTGTCATATTATCAATGATGCTACCCCTCCTGTTGCTCCAAATATAGACATTCATGAGGACTCTTGTGTTGCTCTTCCAGAGATCCCCCTATATGACAATCCAGATTGGTTATCTGAACATGCAGAAATCTTAAATGATATTAAATCCTCTAAACGGAAGAAGCAGGGAATTGCCACCCCTGCCCGACGTAGTAGCAGACTGAAGTAGGGTTCTGCTCTTGATTCATTTTGGTGTTTGCCAATGAATATACTAATTTGGAATACAAGGGGCCTAAATAATGCTGTGAGGCGTAGGGACCTCAGGGAAAGAATTCAGAAGATCACTCCTTCTGTTATAGTCCTTTTGGAGACTAAGTTAAACTCTACGACAGTGAAGACCAAATCTTGCATTCCGACGGGGTGGAATATTATTGATAACTTTCATTCTCATTCTGGAGGGCGTATTGTGGCTGGATTTGATCCGCTTGTGTGGCAAGCTATAGTCATATCTTCGTCTATGCAGCATATTACATTAAGTTGTCATAATGCTGGGGGCTTTGACCTCGCTCTTGCGGCTGTCTATGGAAGTAACTTATTACATGAAAGGAAGGTTCTTTGGGACCAGCTAAAGAGTGATGCGGCTACTTTACACAATAAAGCTTGGTTAGTGGGAGGTGACTTTAATTGCATCTTATACACTAAAGACAAGGTTGGGGGCCGCAAGGTGGAAGCTAGTAAACTATCTGACTTCAACAACTCTCTTACTGACTGTAGACTGTGTACTCTTAAATGTACTGGAAATCGGCTTAGTTGGTGCAATAAGCGGATGGGTTCGGCACGTATTGCTGCCCAATTAGATCGGGCTCTTTGCAATGGAGTTTTGATTGACAAGCTCCCCGATTCCTTCCTGGAATATTTGGACCCTCTCACCAGTGATCACTCTCCTATGATTATCAACCTTCACTCCAAGGTACTTACTGATCCTAAGCCCTTCAAATTTTTCAATCACTGGTCTCATTTGCCAGGTTTTAAGGATATCCTGGAATCAAACTGGTCGGCAATCTATAGTGGCACCCCTATGTTTCGTCTTGTTATGAAAATGCGGCAGTTAAAATATGATCTTAGAAGTTGGGCCAGGGAGAAACATGCTATGTTGCATATCCATACATGCAGATGCCATCTCGAAGCTGTTAGAAAACAGTCTGCAATTCACATTAGCCAAGAGCTCCAGGAGAAGGAACGTGAATTATCTAATGAGCTTACTAATTTACTAGATATGGAAGAGGAAATGCTCCGCCAGAAGAGTAGACAGGACTGGTTGGATCTGGGGGATAGAAATACGAGATTCTTCCACAATGCTATGAGGGCTAGACAAAGTAAAAATAATTTATCCCACCTGGTGGATGTGCATGGGGCTAGGAATAAATCTTATGATGATATAAAATCTGAGGCTGTAACCTTCTATAAGATGCTGTACAACCAAGATCTCTATTGGAATGTTTTCCCCAACCTGGTTCCAAAAAAGAAACTCAAAGCTGAAACTGCTATGTGGCTTGAAAGAGGTGTTAGTTCAGAAGAAATTAAAGAGGCGGTCTTTCAAATTGGCCCTTCCAAAGCCCCTGGTCCAGATGGGTATAATGGATTCTTTTTCCACCACAACTGGCATCTTATTGGTCCGGATGTTGTAGAAGCGGTACAGTCTTTCTTTAAATCTGCCTCCCTGCTCAAACAGGTGAATCACACCTTTCTCACCCTGGTCCCTAAAAACTCTAATGCTTCGTCCCTTGGGGATTACAGGCCTATAGCATGTTGCAATTTTATTTATAAAATTATTAGTAAGGTGATTTGCAACAGGCTAAAAAGAATCATTAGTGATCTAATTTCCCCCAACCAGTCTGCCTTCATTCATGGGAGATTGCTTTCTGATTGTACCCTGCTAGCTCATGAGCAGATCAGAGATTTTAGCAACCCAATGGGGTCCAGAGCCTGCCTGAAACTGGACCTCCGTAAGGCCTTCGACAGTGTTAACAGAGAGTTTGTGTATTTTATATTGCATCAGATGGGTTTCGGGTACAAGTTCATCAGCTGGATCAAGGAATGCATTTCTACTGCCCAGTTTTCGGTCATGGTTAATGGGTCCCCAGTGGGCTTCTTTGGTGGAAACCGTGGTATCAGACAAGGTGACCCTATTTCACCCTTCCTCTTTGTTATTGTCATGGAAGCTTTTTCTCTTCTTCTTGCCAAGGCCATTACTAAAGGTACCATCCATCCTATGAAACGTTCTGGATCTATTTCACACTTGTTATTTACTGACGATCTCCTAGTTTTCTGCCGTGGTAATCGGAAATCACTAAGGGGCCTTAAAAATTTACTGGAAGATTTCAGGAACTTCACAGGTTTGGAGATCAATTGGGAGAAAAGTCTTTCCATGTTTAGTAAGGGGGTTAAAAATCCTGGAGAGCTGGCAGACTATTTAGGTGTTAAGCGGGCAAGTACAATTTCTACTTACTTGGGGCTGCCCCTATCACCTAATTACCCTAAAACCAGCATGTACAGCCGGCTTATAGACAAGTGTCGAAAACGGCTAAGTGGGTGGACTTCCTCTTCGTTATCCATATCTGGTCGCATTGAGCGCTGGTAAGGAGTGTCATCTATGGCATGATTGCTTACTGGGTGCAGGTGTATAAAGTACATACCACTGTTCTGCGCACCCTAACATCCATGTGTCGAAAATTTATATGGGGAACTTCTAAATCTTGGGCCTGGAGAGACTCTTGCAGGCCAAAGGAGGAAGGGGGGATTGGATTACGATTGCTTTCTGACCTGAACATTGCCGCAGGGATTAAATTAACATGGAGATTCTTACATTCCAGAGGCCTTTGGGCTTCTTATATGCGTAATAAATATAAGGATTCTACCAAGTTTTATGTTGCAAAAGGGGTGGCCACACAATCTGGCACGTGGAAGTTCCTTCTCCATTGCAGAAATCTATCACAACGAATTATTTTGAGAAAGGTACGTGATGGAAAAGACACCCTATTCTGGCATGACAATTGGCTACCTAGTGGGCCCCTCAAAAACCAATACAATATTCCAGATGGGGCTAGTGGGAGACGTGTCAGTGACTATTGGGATGGTTCGTCGTGGATTGATAATGCAGAAATTCAAAGCGTGAAACATTTGCTTCAACACAACTCCCTAACCAATGGAGTTGACACTTGGGAATGGAAGCAGGGCTCAACTTTCAAATTCAGAGACGCATGGGAGGTGGTGCGTGACAGAGTTACCATGTACCCTTTCTCAAAATTAGTATGGTATAGTAAGTTCATTCCCAAAATGTCTCTTACTCTCCTTCGTGCATTCAAAGATAAACTCCTAACGAAGGTACGCATGGAAAAATGGTGTGATCTCAGCTCGAATATTTGTGAACTTTGTTTGGATGGCTGCCCGGAGACTATTACTCATCTCTTTTTTGAATGCCCTTATTCTAACTATATAATGCGTAGGGCTCTTCTTAAACTGGGTGCTACTGGTCCTTCTTTGCTCACATTACCGGCCATGGGGACCTACTTCCTGGAAAAGTATGTGAAGAAGGGGGCCCTCGGTTTGCTTGCCAGGACTGTACTTTCTGCGGTTGTTTACCACCTGTGGCGTGAGCGTAATAGGCGCGTCTTCGAGAACTGCAAGATGCAGAAGACGTCTTTGTTTGATATGATATCGGCTGATGTACAAAGAGCTCTACGCAACTTTGAAAATATGGAGACTGAAGCCTCAGCAACTTTTGAAAATTGGGGTATTTGGGATCCAGGCTGACGCGGCTTCATATTTGCGGCTCAGTGTTTGGCATCTGATGAAGAATTGCGGAATATTTCCCAGTCTTCGGCTATGGGTATTTTTCTCTGGGGCCGGGCGTATCATTCTCTTGTTACCCTGCGGATTAACTTCCCAGTCTTCGGCTATGGGTTTTATTCTCTGGGTTTAGGCGTTCTCATGTAACCTCTCACTTGCTTTGTTGTGTTGAGTCCTGTGTTGCTGCGGTTTGTTATCTTGGTTTTGTACCTTTGTAACTCTTGGTTCCGATTGCTGATGCTAGGCAAAATGATCTAGGGTGACGACGCTTGTGTCCCCTCCCCTAGTCATTGAGGCTGGTATTAAGTAGTCAACCACTTTGTATATTTGGCTTTTATCAAGACATATACTAACTTACTTTGCAAATATATATATATATATATATATATATATATATATATATATATATATATATATATATATATATATATATATGGTTTTGAGTACGTGGGCATAGTTATGTAAATATGCCTTTTGGAAGGGTTATGAAGCATATGGCATAAGCATATGATTTTGTTTGCCATTATTAGTGATAGGGGGTGTTTTTTGTAAGATTGGGGTTAGATATTAGATGTGATTTTAAGTTAGTGGAGGGGGTTTTGTGTATATTGGTGACTAAGTGTCATTAGAGTTTGTGAGAGGATGACAACTCACCCTAATGACTCATCAATTCCCATTAATCTCTCTCTCCTACCCTCTCCTCTCCCCCAAAATTCTGAACAAATCAGCCCCAAAATTCTGGTTTTGCGTATGTGAGAATACACACACACACACACACACACACACACACACACACACACATATGGTTTTGAGTATGTGGGCATAGTTATGTAAATATGCCTTTTGGAAGGGTTATGAAGCATATGGCATAAGCATATGATTTTGTTTGCCATTATTAGTGATAGGGGTGTTTTTTTGTAAGATTGGGGTTATTAGATATTAGATGAGTTTTTAAGTTAGTGGAGGGGGTTTTGTATTTATTGGTGGCTAAGTGTCATTAGAGTTTGTGAGAGGATGACAACTCACCCTAATGACTCATCAATTCCCATTAATCTCTCTCTCCTACCCTCTCCTCTCCCCCAAAATTCTGAACGAATCAGCCCCAAAATTCTGCCAAAAATCCATGAAAGATAGAGGAGAAAAGAAGGAGAAAAAGAAAGAAAGAAATGGAAGAAAGAGAAGATTTGGGGGATCCATGAAGAGAGATGAGGAATTTGGGAAAAGGAGATGAATTGGGGTTTTGATTTGGGACTTGGTTCATGGTGATTTCATGAAATTAGAAGAGGGCTTTGAGTCTTCGTGGAGGTAGGAATCCATCTCCCTATAGTTTGTTATTTAATTTCATGTTTTACATCATGAATGGTCTTTCTATTATTGTTGCTGGAAATTGTACTGAATAGCTGCAACTTTGATGACGAATTGCTCCTAACTGGCTACATGATATTTCTTGAAAATAATATATGTTATACAACTTGATGTCCTTAATAACTTTCAAGCTCACAACCTTTTCTAATTTGAACTGTAAAATCGGGTAAAAATTCAGTTTCTGAAACTGGTCTGTATTTAGACAGTTTGGACACCTTTCAGTAAAATGAGCAGAAATCCATGCACACTTAATGAAATGTAATGATCTTGGTGCCGTTGGAAAGCTGGCTTCAACCTCTTCAAATTCTAATTTTCCAAAAATTCCATATTTGCCTGTAACTGATAGAAAAATGGACTTGAACGAAACTCAGTTTCTGGTTTAGAATTTTGAAATTATACCTGTCAGGAGAAAATCCACCATAAATCACATATGTCAACTGAGTTTATGAAAATTGGTTAGTAAAAGGAAAACACCCATATCTACAACTTTCGTGATAGGGACCAAAGACCAATTCTGATTGTAGATAGGCTAAAAGTGATGTTCTTTCTGCTGTAATAGTTTAGACAGATTCATACATCATGCTACTATTATGCTTTGTCTTAAGTTTTGTTTTAATTCTGTTATATAGTTTATCATACGTTATGTCCCATGTGATAATAATGATGTTATCAAGCATGTGATTAAATGTTTATTTCATTTACAGCTTCATGTTACTGAGTAAGCTAGTTCAATGTTAAATGTTGATATGTTTTGTTATATACTAGAGGATTAAGTTTATGGTTCATGAATTTGTTATATCGAATGGAGCATGTCGAAGCTCTTAGTATGAATGCAAAGACGATGGTCGTTGTTGAATCACGACATTCTTATGACTTAATGCAATATGTCATTTGTAATTGCTATTGCATACATTGCTTTATGCCAACTTTTATGTCACTTTGTAATATGCCATATCCTGCCACCCTTGAAGCTACATGTTTATTCTTATGGTTCATTTTATAATGTCATGACATGCCATTCATCGTTGCTTGCATTACATCATAGTATAACATGTCACCTGGTAGTTGGATAATAAGTCGTTGAATATCATGTTATTATGCATTGAATAACATACTATATGGATATGGGATATTCCTACTGGGTCGTGCTGTGACGTGTCTCCGTTGATACTTTTCAGGTTGGATCATGGAGTTGGAGGCCCTTTAGCCCAGTTGGTTGGAGTTAAGGGTTGGTGTGAGTGTGTGAGAGATTTGGGTGTATATTCTTGTACTTGGTGAGTTTTGGGTTCATAATGTATATGATGGTGTTTGTTGTATAAGTTGTTGGATATGGGAGGTTGTACATGGACAGTTGTTTATATATTATGTGTTTGAGTTGTTGGTTCTTTTTGTTATTCTTTCTAGGTTGTCTGGAATGCTACTTGTACTATCCCAGCAGTGCGCAGTGGACCTGCTTGTGTTTAAAATTTTGTATTTCCTTCTTAGCACCGGCCTCTTCGGGAATACCTGATACAGATTCATACTTATCGGGTACCCCGGGGAGCGGGGCGTTACATTTGGTGGCCCATGCAGGTCTCCGCACTACGGTTAAGGGTAGTGCATGTAGTGTTCTGAGGGGAGTTTAGACTTAAGGTGGGTAGGAGTCCTACCTTAAGATAAAGCTCGGATGTTAGAACCCGAGGTGTAGTCCCTGAGGATAGACATAGGTAATTTGTTGGATATATAGATGTGTGTATGTGGTCATATGTTGTATATATATATATATATATATATATATATATATATATATATATATATATATATATACATGAATTGTATATCTATTGTCGAGTATATCCGTGTGATATATTCGTATGTGTACCTGTAGCTGTATCTGTATATAGACTATTATTCTAGATATTGGTATGATTATGTGACTATATGTTTGTGTTGAAATGATGTGTGTTAGTATATGGTTGAACTACGTGATGTAGGTATGACATGGCTATGGTATTGACCGAAGTGTGTGTAGTGTGTGTATATGTATAGTATATAGATTCATGTGTGGATCTCTATGTCCCACTCATGTGTGAGTGTGCATAATCTGAGTATATTAGTATATTACGTTTATCGATTGTTTTGTGTATATATAAGTGGTGACATATATGAAATGTATTTAGTGTGGACACAATATTATATTGTATTGCATACCCCTACGTGGTGATATGTATATGTGTATGTTTGGATGTATCCTAGGATGTATCCATGGTTATATATTTATATCTACATATAGATGTGTATATTTAGTAGTATGCTAGCCTATGTGAAGTACCGTGATTATGTATACTGGTGTGTACATATAGTATAGAGATTTATGTTTTTTTCGTAGATATGATGTAAGTGTGTAATAGTATGAGCATGAGTACATATGTAAATGTGTATACCTATATGAGTATTTGTATGTGTGTGACTATTTAATATATGTGTGTTATCTTTATTTGCATATATGCATTGTAGTGCATATTTAGTTGGTATGAGTATGTATGTACATGTCCCTCTGATTGTGTTGTGATCTATGTATGTATTTGTTTATAGATATAAGCGGTAGTGTGGCTTGAGTGCCTATGTAGGTGTTTTTATATGTGTGTATGATAATTATTAGGTGATGAAGAATTATGATATTTGTATGTACCCAGTGAAGATGCCTTTGTGTGTATATAATGGTGTATTCGTATGTGTACAGGTGTATTGTCTGTAGTAATGTATATACATATTTGTGTTGGTGGGTATATAAATAGTTGATTAATTGCATTGAGTAGAGTATGTTAGTGTGTATGTGATTGTGTTCTATATGCAATATTGTGTGGTGAATGTATTGGGTAGATATTCATGTAGTTGATTACCTATTGAGTTCACTACAGATAGGTGTGGTGGTTATCTTAGATTAATGCGTACTTAATTACTATTTGTGGATTTATGATTCTAGAGATATATACATTAGTTGCATACGTGAGTGTATCGATATGGTATTTCTATTATAGTGTACCCCCATGCGTCGGTGTGTATATGTATACTGGTAGGGGTATGTATTGTACTTGTGTTTATATTATAGTTCGGTGCTATATCAATTGTGGATGTCAATAATGTAGTCGTTTATTGGAGTATGTATTAGTTGTATCTTAGTTGTACGTATGGAGGTATTCTAGTCGTTGCAGATATTAGTTGTAGTTGTGGGTGTAACTATATATTATTTGTTGTATGTATGGATAGTAGTTACATGGATAGAAGTTGTGTGTATGGATGCATAGTATAGTAGTCTGGCTGCTGGAGTATATTTGTCTATGAGGATTTTGTGAACATAAGTCTGTATTGGCATGTCTACAGTGATTGCTTATATGCCTACTTCTATAGGGGTACACTTGTACACATATCAGGACATGTGGTGTGTATAGTTGTGTACCCATATAGGTCTCGGTATGTGTCTAATGGGTGTGAATGTGTAGGTATTTATATGTGTGGATTGGCCTACTTGTTGTGTATGCCTCCGTGTGATTTGACCGTGTCCTATATTATGTGGTAGTGTGTATGCATGAGATAAGGGGACCCTTGGTGTCTAGACATGTCCCTCCCTATGTTGACCCCAAGACTTGAAAGTCCGAGGGCTGACTTTGTTTTTAAGGTGGGTAGATTGTAAACCCCCTATATTTGAACTAATATATTGTGTATATTGTTGTACTTGTATGAGTATGGAAAGTAATACATGAGTATTATGTACATATATGTGATATTTGTATATGTGTGTGATGTGTACGTGTGGTATGCTTATATGGATGTGTACTATGGATATAAATTAAGATTAAGTATGTATTTATATGTGTGTATGCACACTAAGATGTATGGATGGCTATATGAATAGTTGGATGTATCTCGGTATGTAGTGTTTATTGATATTGAATAATTGAATGTATAATTGTATTAATTGGATGTTAATATTATGTGATATTACCATGAACAATGCATAATTAACATGGCATAATAGACATGTCTAACATGGAGATATTACCACCCCTAAGACATTAGCATGAACATTAGTATGGACATTAGCATGAACATTACATGGAGTATAACACATGGCCATTAGCATGGAACTAACATGTCTATTGATATTAACATGAACTAACATTAATATTAACATGGACTAACATGAAACATAGAAGTAATTTAACATAGAAACATATTAATGTTAGGTCAAGTCTGCAAACAATGAGATTTGTATTAAATGGAAATTACGGGTACAATGATTACAGGTTTAGGTTTGATGGCGAGGTTTTCACGACTTGGAGCACGCTTCGGGGGTGAAGAATCCAAGGTCACCTGAAGGTCGCCCAATTTCTCTGTCTCCTGGTAGCTGAGGCGAGCTTCCTGTGACAATAACAACTAGTCAGAAAGGCGAGGCTGGTTGTCAGCCCGTTGCCTCTCGGATGCTTAAGTCAGTGGATGAATTGTAATGAGTATGTTGGACACGCTTGGCGATCTTAAGGTAGATCGGCATGGCATGGCGAGCATATGAGGACGGCACAGATATATGGGAGATATCATGCCTTGAGTATTGGAAAGGAGTTAAGGATTTCAACTAACCAACCCCCTCCTTGGTGGCTGGAGGGGGGTATTTATATGGCTAAGAGTCGGCTGCTCGTCGTCCAATAAGTTGTTGAGTCTGCTTAGCTGGAGCATTAATGAGGATGTGACGGATCGACGTGGGCATCAGAGATATTTATCGGACCACCTTACCTAGCATTTAATGCGTGTCAGGGCATGTCAGAGATATTTATGCAATAATGGAGGGACGCGATGGCGACCATACATCATTAACATCTGGCATTAATGGGGGCATTGGTGGCCCTACGTCACCCTGTCAAAGATGCCCGTTCACGGTTGCTCGCCCATCGAGGCAGGTCGCCCTTAGGGCGAGCCAAGTTTGGCGTCAAGGTGCAACGTCACAAGTCTTCCTCTAGCCACAATTCTGGGGGTGGAGACGGGCGAGCTTCTTCCTGGTATGGCGAGCATGATGATTGGGAAAGCGAGCTTCCAAGTGTCAGGGCGAGCTTCCTATTTAGACTTGTTTCCATTCAGCAGAATAAGAGGGCAGTTGGATTGGGCTTCCAGCATTCATGGGCCTTGATTATCTGGGCCGGTCTTAAGGCCGTAACAATTGCCCTTGTCATTCGAGTTCGAAACGACAAGCCCAGCTCAACTCAGATGACGTGTTGCACTTGCATTGGTTGTGGGCTGGTAGGCATTATTTAATTTGAACTAACCACCAGATCTCATAGGTCATGATGGTGATTCGGGGATGGGGAGAAATCGAGGCGTCCGACTGCTCAGGGAGTGACGTGTGGCTAACGTGCTTACGGGAAGAAGTCGAGGCGCCAGTCCAGTCTCGCTCAGATCTCACCATGTGGCCCATATCTGACGGCTGAGATCGACCGACTCTCCCTATAAATAGAGTTGGCGGGCAGTGACAAAGAGCTTTCTCTCGAATTTTCAAAATTTTGACTTCCCCTTCATTGCAGAGAACAGTTGCTGTCCACCGTCGTCGTCCGTTCCCAATCGTCGGAGCTTCGTTCATCTTTCTTCTTCCTTAGTACTCTCTTGATCCGTCCATGCCTTCGCCTACTTCTTTTTCTTCCAATTCTTTTGTCGAGCAATGGTTCGGCAAATTGGTGAGGGCGGCGACGCCGAATCTAAGCCGGTGGTTTTGAGGGGCCATCGATGTCTTGACCAGAGCATTCAGAGGTAGACAAAGCGGTTAGGCATGCCGCCGCCTCGTCGTCGTTGGTCAGAAGGGACCCTAAGAAAGGAAAGGCACTCAGGTCGGCCGCCAAGGTCCCAAGCAGCGGCGAGGTCACGACCGCGGTCCCTGCTGAGATACTGGCCCACATGTCTCAATTGTTTCCCTCCACCATCCCTAAAATTCACTCCAACTTCATCCGGTCGCCCTTCACAGTTTTCCTCCCTGAACTCAACGAGCGGGTTTGCTCCCCTAGGGACAACGAGGTTGGTGTCTACTACTCGATCTTTGCCCTGGGGCTTCGCTTCCTGCTCCATCCCTTCCTCCTCCTCCTCCTCCTCCACTTCCTCTAGCTCCCCCTCTTCTAGTTGATGCCGAACTCCATCAGCTCGATGGTCGGCTTTCTCATTCTCTGCTCTGCCAGTGGCATCAGTCTAACACTGTCGCTATTCCAATACTTCTATGAGTCGAAGAGGAAGGGGGCGTACTACTACGTTTGCACGAGGAGGCGTCGGCCTCTCGTCCTTAGTCTGCCAGACAAAGTGAGGGATTGAAAGGAGAAGTTTGTCTTCATCTCAATGCCGACAGACCCGGCTCTGAGGTCAAATTGGGGGACCTTGAATCCCTCAGTGAACACCAAGGTAGTCTTAGAGGGGACCAACCTAGAGAGCACCAAGTTCTTGGAGGAGATCCTCAGGGAGAACAGAGACTTTAAGGACCTGGTCGCAGATAAGCAGATCGACCAACACGTTTGGCTCGAAAGTATTTCGAGCTTTGAGAACAACTTCTGATATGCTCACCCTAATCTGCCTTCTTTTTGTAGGTGCGACCATGAGTCTTTCAATGGAGGAGATCATGAAGATGGCCAGGGATGCGGCGCCCAAGGAGCCGTCGACCAAGGGCAAGGGCAAGTAGTACACGCCCAAGAGCTCGATACAGGTCAGGCAGAAGCAGAGTCAGGAGGAAGCAGCCACCGCTCAGGCCGAGAAGGAGGAACAGAGTAAGAATCCAATGAAGGAGCCTATAGCAACCGCTCACACTTCCCGCATGAACGAGGTGACAGCGGGCGGACTCATCAACCTCGACCCAATCGAGCCTGTGATCGACCTTATAGCCACCATGTCGTAGGGCCCATCGATCGGCACCATTGCCACCATCCCCATCAGTTCGGCTTCCCCTTCAAAACCTTTGGCATGGCCGGCCAAAACAAGCCGGGCTTCAGCTGCGCACTGGCCCATCGGGTGCCTGCCGTCTGGGCTGGGGAATCTGGCTCACCCAAGCTACGGGACGGCACTTGCGACCTTCAAGTCGCAGAAGGATGAGATCCTCGCCCTCTCGTTGGAGAAGATCGTTGCACCATGCTACCCGGTGGGCGACCAGGAGTCTGTTTTCGACGAGGCCAGTGTAGCGGCCCGCCTGGCAGAGAACATCACTCTGTCGAGGGACCGAGAGTCCCTGAACAATGTGGATGCTGAGCGCCTCTGTGATATGGCTGTCTAGCATGGCATGCATGTTTTTTCTCCCTCTATTCACCTCACCTAGCTTTCTTCTTGTTAGTTGTGCTTACGATTTTGGTTCCTTCTATAGGCGATCGTCGCACTGGTGTCCCTCCAGCCACACGTGTCAGCAGCGAGCAAAGCCGAGGCCGCCTTAGCAAGGAAGGTGACCGAGTTTAAGGCAGCCAAGGCAAAGCTGAAGAGTGTTAGTGACAAGTTGGAGAAGGTCCTGGGGTACTATGCAACCCAGAAGGATCAATTCGCCAAGCTGGAGAATGTCGCTGTGGAGCTAGAGGGAAGGGCCAGCGACAAGGAGGCCTGGAGGGTCACCGTCGAGAACATCCTGGCCTCGGAGAGGGAGGCTGTCGCGAAGAAGACCGCCAACCTTTAGCGTCAGGTCGTCGAGCTGACGAATGTCGACCTGGACAAGGTCAGGGTTGAGGCCGTCTGCCAGTACCAGGTCCTGGAGTTCGTCCCCGTCTTAACAGCCATGAGGGCCAAGGGCTTCAATGAGTTTCTGGAGGCTGGCTTCGAGAGGGCCAAGGCGATGATGGGAAAGCTCTACCCCAACTTTGAAATTGACTTCTCGCTTTTTCGGCAGCCTCCGACGACGAAGGGGAGGCTTCCCCCGCTGTCGACATTGAAGAGGTGGAGACTCCGACTAGCGGCGACCAAGCCGATGCCCAAGCTCCAGAAAGGGGCGACCAAGAAGGGGGCGACTGAGTCGAGGCGCCATAGTCTGGGGTCGTCGATGTAACTCCAGCCTTGTGGCCAAACTTGGAGCTTTTGTTGTAACTCCGCCTGCAGTGTATATATATCGAATGAAATTTGAAATTTTCTTTGCTTACTGTCGTCGTTGTTTGAAAGCCTTGCTTGCTTGGTGTTGTTTGTTCTTTGCTTTGTGCCTTTGTATGTGAATGCCCCTAGCATTCGGCATGGACGAGCTTAGGGTCGAGGAGAGGCGGAATGTTGTATAGTCGGTGGATGAAGATCCTAAGTAGGTCGCCTTTGTAGGTTGCCGTTGGAGTCTTTCTGTGGGGTGTTTGGGGCTGTAGCTCGCCTGTGCCCTTGGAGCCTCTTGGGGGCCGAGCTGCCCCGGATCTTGGAGAGGGCAAGTTAGAGCCGGAGCTCCTCTTGTCCCCCTTGGAGCCTTTCGGGGGCCGAGCTGCCCCAGATCTTTGAGAGGGCAGGAATTTGGACGTCGCCTACCCTGCATCCTCTGTAAGCGGGCCGGTATTGGGCCGTCACCAACCCTGCATCTTCGCTCCGGCTTGGGTGGCGAGCTCCCCGGAGGTCTTTGAGAGGTGATTCGGGTTGAATATTGCATTTTTAACACCTCATTTAGCACCATTTTGTGCATATATAGTATGTATTTGGTCTCTAATATAATCGTATTTAGAATACCATCATTTATTAGAGAAATCACTTGATTTAAGCATAAAACAGTAATATATTGAGTATTTCTGCTCTTTTAGTATTTTTCATATGAAGATCTCAGTCTCACGATTCCAACGACTATTTATTTGTATTTTTTTGAGATCTGTGCTAATTTCTATGAATTTTTGAATGCAGAACACCACTTTAAATGAAGAAATATGACACAAATATGTCAGAAATACGAAATACGGATGTAGCCGCACGTGCCCCATACCAATCTTGAGGACATGTGGCACCATCCGATCAGTTCCCGCTCTCATCCAACGCGCATCTTAAGCAGGTGACGCGGCCACTTCTGCACCGTTGGATCTCGATCCAACGGCCCGCAGGCGAGCAGAACGCATCGAGCGACGCATGCTTTTGAGCCACAAGGCACAATCAGGATCGTCCATTGCGCATCTGACGGCTCGCATCAACTGCAATTCGATTCGAATTCGAACGCAAAGGCCGACGACGTGGCATAACGAAATCTGTCCAATCCTCGATCCAACGCCTAGATGAACCCCAGTTGGATGTGTTAGCAGAGCAGGCGAAGAGCGGGAGATCCGCTTGGACAAGTGGTGGGATCTCATCAGATCCCGCCCAGATCGAATGGTTGAGGTTTGATCCACTCGGTGGGTTTGGATTTTGAGTGAGTTTGGGGCGGGTTTCGAACCCGCTAACACTTCTAAAACCCCCAATCTAAGTATTTAAGGTATTTCTAGGGTTTTGTTGCGTATTCTGGTGTATTTGGGGCTCTAGGAGTGTTGTTTAGCGTGAGATTTGGAGGCCCTGGAGACAGAGGCCAGAGCTATCATCTGAAGGAGATTTAGGGTCTATTTGGAGAGATTTGGTGATAAATTCCCTATCTTTTGCCTTATATTTTGCGTAGTTGGCTTGTATTTGAAGTATTATTCACGTATTTTGAGTGTTTGGTGATGTATTTGTCTATGAATACTGAATCTTTTCTCTTCATACGTGGTTAATCTTCATATGTGTTGGTTATGATAGTTAGGGTGTCGTAATCATTGATTTTAATATCTTTTCGCCCTATATTCATGTTATAACCACGTATTTTGTCGATTTCTACATCTATCTTGTTTGGGTATGTTATACGGAGACGTGGGCATGCTTGAATTAAATATGATCTGAGTAAGACTTATTCGTGATACGATCCGAGAGGATGTATCGTGACCCGAGAGGGCACTTGTGCGTATTTTCTTCATGAAATCGTTATTATACGTGGTTACTCTTTGGCACATTTGTATGCGTTGTATCTCCACACTTTTCGACGTTCTCATGCCCTAGCTGGATGAAACATTGAGTTATAGAAAAGATATTAATAATCATTGATTTCATATACCCTAACGAAATCACAACCAACGCATCCTCTCCATATTAGTATCCTAGTATCGAATTCATCAAAACTATCGTAGGACTTTCTTTTAATATTTTAAACCCTCGGCACCATATCTTTATATCTGAAAGGTGGTTGGTTATTATCGTTGTAGTACTCATTATAAACTGAAATTCGTGGTTGCAGGTTAGTTGTCCTGTGGATACGATACCTGGACTCACCAAGATTATTACTTGTTCGATCTCTTACACTTGGAAGTAGCGCTCACATATTTTGAGACGAGTTAGGGTGGGTATAGGTTGGGCCGTAGCCGACCCCGCATCTTCGCTCCGGTTTGGATGGCGATCTGCCCCGAAGGTCTTTAAGTGCACGGATATAGGTTGGGCTGTAGCCGACCCCGCATCTTGGCTCCGGTTTGGTTGGCGAGCTACCCCGGAGGTCTTGGAGAAGGCGTGTATAGGTTGAGCCATAGCCGACCCCGCATCTTCACTCTGGTTTGGGTGGCGAGCTGCCCCGGAGGTCTTTGAGTGGGTGGGTATATGTTGGGCCATAGTCGACCCAGCATCTTCGCTCTGGTTTGGGTGGCAAGCTTCCCTAGAGGTCTTTGAGTGGGCGAGTTTAGATTGGTGGTCGTCCTAGAATACAACTCCGAAAACAGTGTAGTTTTACCGCAAGCACACGGTTAAGTGGTAAGCGGGTATCGATCACAGGGTGGAACTAATAACGGTAATCTATATGATTTACTAAGCTCTTGGTGGAAAATTAGCTTTGAAAGAGTTGATGTCACAATCGTTCAAGTATCGATGTAAATTCAATATATAAAGACGTCTAGGGCTCGAGAAATCCCCACTATAGATATCAAGCAATCAATGCGAATTATGAATCTCAATATTACTAGACTTGAGTTTAAGGTGTACTTGTCGTAACTAAATAGAGAACCAACGCACGCTCTCACGATACGCAAGTCTATAGCAATCCAAACTAGAGCCTCGCTCTCGCGAATGCCTAGTTTAAAATACTAGCATTAAGATCGACAATTATATCCAATCCCAACTCAAGCTCACTCCCGTGCAACTTAAGTTCGGATCTAGATCGTGATAGTTCGTATTCATTTCATCTTCATGCAAACGAATATAAGCATAGAAATATAATAAAGATGCTGCTTTGGTCGCTCACGCGCATTAAATCTAGTGAATCTCGATTATAGATCTAAATCAAATAACTAGGGCTTTCCATAGATCAAGATCATCTCTAGAGCTCTCAAGATCCAAAGGAAATCCCTAACTATCCGTAGTAATCCAATCACAATCTAACTTTTAGCAATTCTAGCAACATTGAAATCCAACAAGTATCACAAATCTTACTTTAGATCCATAGGGTTCATCCCTTTGCCTAGAGCAAGGGAATTACTTACAAATCATCATGAAAATCATAAGAGAAATAAGATTGACAAGAGAATTCATTGTAAAGCTCACATCTAAGAAGAGATATATCATAAAAATATGAACTTGCAAGAGTTTTAGAGATACCAATGTCGATTACAAGCTTTTACAATTAAATCAATATCCAAGCCTTCAATCTCTGGTCAAAAGAAATTTCTAAACTAAAATTAAAACCTAGAAAATAAAAGTATGGAGTCTCTCTTTGGGCTCGAGATAAATCTGGGTATTTATACATGCCCAAAATAACCAAAAAATCCTGACAATTCTGCCCCCAGACTGCTACAAATCCTAGTTTTCAAGACTGGGTTGGCGGCGCTACTCGGTGGAGTGAACTGCTCACTCGGTCGAGTGAGGAATCCGCTTCAGAATAGAAATATCAGCATGATGGGCTCCTCAGACCACTTAGCCGAGTAGTCTACTCACTAAGTCTATTGGAGTTCCTACTCGGTCGAGTGGAGTTTTCTGCAGATCCTCCGAAAAACAGAGAAGTGTCAAAAATTTCCTTCACAAAATATGTCGCCACTCGGTCGAGTGGGACTCTCACTCGGTCGAGTGGAAATTCCCACTCAACCGAGTATATTTCAGCTCATCTTCAGGCTTGAGTCGTCGTATCAGCTTCACTCAGTCGAGGGAGCTGCGTCACTCAGCAGAGTGGCCTGTTTCAGCTCTCTTTTCTTCTTCTCCTCGCTTCCTCGTTGATTCCTTCGACTTTCTTCTTCTACTATTCATCATCTAGCACCGTTAGCTCTCTGATATCATCGTGGGTGATGCTCCGACATGCATGTAAGTGCTCTTGCTCTAAATTGCTCCCGATTGCTCCATATTTACTGAAATTAGACGAAACAGAGAAATAGTGAAATGTATAGTGAAATTGTCGAATAATCGCTAAAATCGCGATACGAACAGTTGAAATGGCATGCAAAAATACAGAAATGAAGTGTAAAAATGAGCCAATCAGTTGGGCTGTAGCCGACCCTGCATCTTCGCTCTGGTTTGGGTGGCGAGCTGCCCCGGAGGTCTTTGAGTGGGCGGGTATAGGTTGGGCCATAGCCGACCCCACATCTTCGCTCCAGTTTGGGTGGCGAGCCACCCGGAGGTCTTTGTCTACAAAGTCTTCATGTGACTTTCTTTTGGGTCGTTTTTTGATAGCTTGGGCTCTCGAACGTTTAGCGGACCTTCACGATGGCGCTCTTAATTTAGGAGAAGGGCTGAAATTTAGATTCAGACAACTCATTGAGCGTACAAACACAGAAATTTATTGAAAATACCTATTGAATGTACAAGTAAAAACATTTATTGAAAGTATTTAAGCAAATGCTCGGCGTTCCAGGAATGGTCTAGTTCCTCGCCCTCCATGGTCACCAATATGTAGGTTGCTGGTCCAACGAAGTCTGTTATGGTGTATGGGCCTTTGCATTTGGTAGAGAGCTTTACTTGGCGGTCGATCTCTACTCTTAAGGTCGCATCTCTAAGGACGAGGTCGTCGACTTTGAAGCTCTGCTTCCTTACGCGGGAGTTGTAGTATCTCGCCATTCTTTGGCTGTGCTTGACAAAGTTTGTTAGTGCACAATCCCTTACCTCGTCGATGAGCTCAATGTTGAGGTTGAGGCCCTCCTTATTTTCTTCTTCGTTGAAGTACCGGAGCCGGAAGGATTCCTCACCGACCTCCACTGGGATGACGGCGTCTGCCCCATAGGCTAGCATGAAGGGGCTCTAGCCGGTTGAAGCTTTATATGACCAAAGGATGCCAAGTAGCTTGTCGGGCCAAGATCCAGGGGTGCAGTCGACCTTCTTCTTTGAGGCTCAAGGATGCACTTGCTCGCTGCTTCAGCCATGCCATTGCATTGCGGATGTGCCACGGAGGCAAAGTGGTGGTTGATGGCCCAGTTGAAGCAGAAGCTTCTGAAGTCCACGGAGTCGAACTGCTTCCCATTGTTCGTCACAATAGTGCGGGGTACCCCAAAGTGGCATATAATTGACTTCCAGACAAAGTTCTTCATGTCCTTCCAGGTGATGCGTGCCAGCGGCTTCACTTCGATCCATTCAGTGAAGTAGTCGACGGCGACGACGAGGAACTTCCTCCCTCCTGATGCCATGGGGAACGGTTCGAGGATGTCGAGGCCCCATTTGGTGATCGGGACCGGGCTGAGGATCAGAATTAGGTTGGCAGGCGGTGTGGTTGTGTGTTTGAAGAATCTCTGGCACTCCTTGTACCGCCTGACGTAGTTGGTCGCGTCCTTCAGCATGGTTGACCAGTAGTAGCCCTACCGGATAGCCTTGTGCACCAGGGTGCGGCCATCGTAGTGATTTTCACATAGCTCTTCGTGTATCTGGCAGGGGATCTCCTCCACTCTCCTTGGCCCAAGGCATTTCAAATAGGGCAAGACGTCGTACCTCACATGGTGCTTTCTGTCGAGAACGTTGTCGAAGATCAAGAACGTCAAGGCCCACCTTTTGATCTTCCGTGCCTCCAACCTGTCTACTGGTAGGGCTCCGGTCTCTAGGTAAGTGACGATTGGGCTCATCCATGATTACTTTGCGTCGACGCACAGCAGTTTGCCTTCTTCGATGCTTGGCGTCAGCAAGTTCTCGATGTAGATAGCTTTCCCAATCTCAGTCGGAGAAGAGAAGGCCAACTTTGAGAGGGCATCGGGACGGAGTTGGTTCGACCTTGGTAGATATTGTACCGTCGCTTTTCTAAATCTGAGGAGCTCGGCCCGTGAACACTTCAAGTACAGCTTCATCAGATCCTCCCTCGCTTCGAAGCTGCCTTCAATTTGTTGGACGACGAGCCTCGAGTCACTGATCAACAGCACATTCGTCACCCCCAACGTCTGGCAGAGCTTCAACTTGTTGATGGCAGCCTCGTACTCTGCCACATTGTTAGTCACCGAGAAACTGAAGTGGAGTGCATACTCAAGCAGGCTTCCCTCCAGGGTCTTTATCATAATGTCGACTCCGCTTCCCGACCCCGTGGCCGACCCATCTTTGAGAACGAACCACACCTTGCCTTTGGACTGAGTGGAAGTTGATGGAGGGCTCTCGTCGACGAGCTGCTGTTATGATGTGTGCGACCGATCCTCGGGCATCACTTCGCTAATCTCTTCAACGGTGCACTCAGGTACGAAGTCTGCCAGTTCCTGACCTTTGATCGCCGCCCTGGGCTTGTAGATGATGTCGAACTCACTAAGCTCGACGCTCCAATTCAGCATTCGGCCCGATCTCTCCAGCCTTTTCAAATTATTTTCAAGTGACGAGTTGGTGTAGACAATGGTAGAGTGTGCCTGGAAGTAGGGCCGGAGCTTCTTTGCCGTCAGAGTCAGGTAGTAGGCAAACTTCTCGATTAGGCTATGGTGGGTGTCCGCCTCCCAAAGTACCTGGCTTGTATAGTAGACCGGTCTCTAGATGCCCCCGTCTTCTTTGACCAGGATTGAGCTAACAGCTTCTTCAGTGGTGGCGATATAGGGCCGAGCTGCTCTCCTTCTTCCAGCTTTACGAGCAGCGACGGGCTTTGTAGGTAGGCTTTGAGTTTGTCGAAGGCTTGGGTGCAGGAGTCGTCCCACTCGACCTCCTTCCTTACTCCCTTCCTCTCACCGAGGGCCTTTCGTAGAATTTGGAAGAATGGGAGGGACCTCTCGGAGGACTTCAATAGGAATCTACCCAGTGCGGTCATCCCACCATTTAGCTTCTACAGGTCTCTGATGGTTCTTGGCTTGTCCATGTTGATGAGAGCAAATATCTTGTCGGGGTTGGCCTCGATTCCTCGTTTGGTGATCATGAAGCTGAGGAACTTCCCAGATCGGATGCCCAATATGTACTTCGCTGGGTTGAGCTGCAGATTGTAGCACCGCACTTTCTGGAAGGTCCCCTCAAGGTCGGCGAGATGATTCTCAGCCTTCTTGGACTTGACAAGCATGTCGTTGATATAGACCTCTAGATTTCTGCCGACTTGGTGGTGAAAGATTTTGTTCACCATCTGTTGATAGGTCGCTCCGATGTTCTTGAGTCCAAACGGCATTTTTGTGTAGCGGAACGTCCCCCGGTCGGTGATGAACGACGTCTTCTCTGTTGGATCTGGATCCTAGCCTAGAGGGGGGGGGGTGAATATGCTTATAAAAATAATTCGTACAACCCACGAACAACCTCACGTAGTTATAGCAGCAACAGTGTAAATAAAAAGCAGACACAGAGTACACAGTAGATTTACCCTGGTTCGGTCGACCCTTCGACCTACTCCAGCCCCCAGAGCAGATACTAGTATTGAATAGCGCAATAGGTACAAAACCACAAGTTAGAGCACCTCAGAGCACCCTCTACGTCTCTACACTCGCCAGGCTCTCAGTACCCCCACACACAGTGTTTCCTCTCACTACCAATCCTAGTAATGCTTTCTACCAGCTAGTCCCAAACTAGATGGGTCCCACTTGTCTAGCCCCAACCAGACAAGTCCCAAAATAGTCACAAAAGATAGGTAAAGTTTCCCCTACAGAGAACGTTACACTAAGACACGAATAAAAGAGTTTAAGGGTTTAGAAATGCTCAGTTTGTATCCGTGTAGGCATCTCTGTCCAATCAGCACGTCGTCAGCTCCAATCTGATGCAAACGGTGTCTCGATCCGACTCCTGGATGTCAAGTCGTGCACTGGTCTGTGCGTAAAGCAATTTCAGTTCAAAGCTTATTTTCCAGCAGTCTGTGCGCTCAGCAACTCCCCTTAATTCTTTTCCACGTAAGCGAAAAATACATTCCGCTGATTCAATTTTCGTGCGGTGCCACGTCAGCACGAAAAAAACTTCGTTTCGTTTCGTTCTCCTTGCTTCACCTAGGGCATGCAGGCGGCGATTCTTCGGGCGGTGCTTCGACAACTTCCGTGCAGCAGGCTTCGTCTCCGATGGTGCTAGCACGACTTTGTCGGCATTGATGACTTACGGCTGCACTTTGAGCTCGTCGGCGGCTTCTCAGATCTTCGGCAACGACTTCGAACTCGACGACGATGGGGATCTCGACAGCATCGGTGGTCTCCTACTTCAGTGGCGATGGCTCCAAACGGAGAACTTCTCTGGTGATCTGAGTTCGCGGACTTTGGCTTCTCCGACGTCTGTGGGCGCTTAACTCCGATGGCGAGGTGATTTAAGGGAGAAGCTTCGACTTGCAGTTGTACGGCGATGAAGAACTCGACAGCGGCATGTGAGGGTTCAGTGACGGTGGCGGGATCTTCGTGACAACGGTGACTTGACCTTCGGTGTGGCTTTAACAGGGAACGACGTCAGCTACTTCGTCGTAAGGCTCGACGTGCGGTGACTTCTTCTCAGCAGCATGGGCTTTCGTCCGCGGCAGCGGCAACTCTCTTCACTGACGTCGAAACTTTGATGACGAGGGAGAAGATGCCTACGACAGCGTGATCTGTTCGACGACGAGGGATCTCCAGTGTAATGGGTCGACGACAATCGAAGACGCCTTTGACTCGACGTCAATGGCAACGACGCCGACTTCTCCTTGAGGTGAACTCCGACTTCGACGAACTCTTTGAGCCCAGCGATCCTTCGACTTTTTCTTTTGGCCCTGTTTATGATTGAAGAGGGTTTTGGCTGGGTGGTGTTATATTGATGGGCTAGGTTTTGTTTTGAAATTTTTGTATTGTCGTGCTTGGTATTTTGGTAGCCCCTCTCCTTTTGGTGATTGCCGCACACCTTAACCCTAGGAGGTGACATTGGTATTTATAGGATAGGCTAGGGTTTGAAACAAGTAGTTGGGATTTTGGGAGGATTTGATTAGAAGTTTGAATAGTAATTTTGTTGCAAGTCTAGCTAAATGATTGGATCAAATCCATTTGTAATTCAAATTGGGCTCCATCCCTTTTCCTCTTTGGACCAAGTCCACTTGCTTTGAGCACATCAATCTCTCTCTCCCAAATGCTTTGTACTTAGTAATTCCTCCATATGAAGAGAGATATATTGATTCGCCAATCCTGAAACACACTAGCACACACATTAGATATCACGACACATTTGTCATCATCAAATCAAGAGATCCTAGATCGTTGCGTCCAACAATCTCCCCCTTTTGGTGACGACAAACCCATAAAAGATTTGAGCAATAAGTATGGGTGTGCGAGGTGTGTTGAAGGGTGTAATTGAATATGAATCATGGAATGAGATATTCAAGTATATTCAAGTATAGTCAAGTATTACAACATAGCATGCACTATGTTATAACAAATATAAAAGCATGCTCCCCCTTCTCTAAAGCTCCCCCTCTTTATGAATTTTTCAAGCTCCCCCTTCAACCCTCTTTATGAATTTTTCAAGCTCCCCCTTCAACATATAATACCAACACACCACTTCAAATCTTTCTTTTTCTTTATCCCCCTTTGTTATCACCAAAAGTGGACTAATGAAGTCCCAAAAATATCTCATGCAAAAATAAACCATTATAAGTTATAGCTAGCATTTACAAGAGTTTTTCTAGTTAGCAAAAAATTCAAGCTCATAGAATTTTGTAAAGTGACTTCTCCACCATTGTGTAAGTGTAATGATATAGACAATAAAGTACTAAGGGAGATTCAATTTCAGAAAATCAACCAAATCAATCCACATTTTCCAATTTTTCATGAATATCACTAGGATTGATTTTTCCCACCTCATCAAAGATGAGTTCAAGTTACCGAACCCCAAAACATAGCCTTAAAGGACTTTTAAATGTGGGGTGGCATTGCTTGACAAGTTATATACACCAACACTAATGATTACCCATTTCGCATAAGTTGGATACTCGTGGGTTGTGTTTTAGCCATGAAGTGCATCCATTTTTCATACGGAGCAAATATAGTTTTTTTTCAATTCTTTTGTGCTCAATTTTAATTCATGGCTAAACACTTCATATCCCTTAGAAAATTCAGAAATTAATCATTCCTTCATTCACTTTCCATTATTCTTCAAAAAAGTCTCCAAAAGCACTAGAAAGTCAATTATCGTGAAAGTGCAAATGTAGGTGTAGAAGTCAAATTTGAAATTTATGAGGCATGTCATGGCTACTAAAAAGAGAATAACATGTTCATGTAGCTACAACAATAATGAATTTACTTCTACAAGGGATAGATTTGATCATTCATACAATACCACTTAAGATAAATTATAAAGGGTATTCTTTTAAGCTCATTTTTTTGAATTTTTTTTGAATTTTTTTATTTTTTTCATAAATAACAACATTAAAAAAACATGCAAACAAGCACATAAGAAAAAAAAATAAATCAAGCACACAAAACAATCTATGAAGGTATGCAATGAGATGCAAAGAGGGATAAAAATTATACCTTCGCGTCGCTATTTGGCTAAGGAGCTAGAAATAGAATGAGACTTTAAAAATTTGCTCCTCGCCAAGCCTCCATCACACCTACATGATAGGTGTTAAGTGTGACCTTGGAATCCAACAAGGTCCACGAGTGTTAGCCATTAAAGATTTAGGAACCCAAACTTGTTTAAACTTGATATTTGTGTTCCTAAATTTACAATAATATGAAGTGTGGCCTACACTATCACAAGTAAAGCACTTTACATATTTGTTCTTTGCAATAGAGGGTACATTATGGAATTTCTTGAATTTTTGCTTTTCTACGTTTTTCAGACCAAAACCAAGTCCTCTTCTATTATTTCCATATAATTGATTCTCTAAAATAGTGTCCAACGATTGTTTTCCCATAGAGAATTTCTTAATGGCCACTTCAAGATGAGAGACTTTGGTTTTTAATTGTTTATTTTCTTCCACAAGCATCGTGCATTTACTAACAAAAGCTCTCTTGTTTTCCTCTTCCTTCTTTTCAAATTCAATCATTTTTCTTTTAAAGTCATTATCCAACATGCAGAATTTATCATTAAGCTCTCTAATCACATAGTCTTTTTCAGTTTCGAGCTTAATCAAATCAAGTTAAGCATGCTATTTTGATTTAATAATGAGGAACAAGAAATACAAGGAGCAATTTCATCAAAGCTAGCTTTTTCCTTCTTCATGATTTCAATAGTAGACTTACATGCATTAAGTTCAATTTTAAGCTTTTCATTCTCTTTAAACACCTTATCATCTCTAACTTGCATGTCATAGTTCTGATTTTGGAGACATTCAATAGTGAACTCATGATCTACTATTTGATTTTGCATTTCTTCACAAATTTTAAGAAGTTCAGCTTTGCTACCTGACGGTTTCTCATCTTGGATGCCCATCAAAGCCATGCAAGAATGGGCTTCATGTTCCTCGTCGCTTTCAGCTTCGCTATCCATATCCCATGTTAATACCTTCGCTTTTCCTTTTCCTTTAGCGAGCTGAGCAGTTTCATTTGAGCAATTCTTCATCAGATGTCCTCTTCCCTTGCATTTAAAACATTGCATTCTATCAGTAGATTTCTGATCATTAAATTGCTTGGAAGAATTATTAAAGTTAGAACGATTAAACATGGGTGCCATTTCGTTTCTCCCATGCTTGGTCTTGATGAACTTTCTGAAGTTTCTCACCATTAGCGCTATGTCATCATCATCATCATCCTCTTCTTCGCTAGCTTGCAAAGCAAGGGGCTTTATGGCTTTCTCTTTCTCCTCAGGTTTCTCTCTTGCTTCAACTTTTGCAGTTCTAACTCATGGGACATCAAATTACCAATAAGGTCCTCCACCTTCAATTGAGACAATACCTTTGCTTCCTGGATGGGGGTGACCTTTGGTCTGAAAGAGCTTGGTAATGCTCTTAGGATCTTCCTCACTTGATCGAGGCTATCATATGGCTTTCCAAGCGAGCTAGACTTGTAGACTATGTCGGTGAACCTCACATACATCTCTGATATGCTCTCTGATGGTAGCATGCGAAATCCCTCGAACTCTGCACTCAAAAGAGACAGTCTAGACTCCTTTACCTGTGATGTTCCCTCGTGCGTCACCTCCAAAGTATGCCATATCTCCTGCGCAGTTAAACAATGTGAGATTCTATTATATTCAGATTTATCAAGTGCACAAATGAGAGCATTCATAGCTTTAGCATTTAAAGAATAAGATTTCCAGTCATTATCATCCCATTTGTCATTTGGTTTTTCAATCTCAACATTTTCTACTTTAATTACAGGCAGTTTATATCCTTTTTCAATTATTTGCCCAGCCTTGTAATCTACAGAAATGAGGTAAATTTTCATTCGATTTTTCCAATATGCATAATCACCTCCATTAAATTTAGGGGACGGGAAACAGACTGACCCTCAGCAAAAGCATTATCCATATGGTTATTCATGGTCAATCCTAGGCTAGATCCTAAAACCTGCTCTGATACCACTTGTTGGATCTGGATCCTAGCCTAGAGGGGGGTGAATAGGCTTATAAAAAATAATTCGTGCAACCCACGAACAAACTCACGCAGTTATAGCAGCAACAGTGTAAATAAAAAGCAGACACAGAGTACACAGCAGATTTACCCTGGTTCAGTCGACCCTTCGACCTACTCCAGCCCCCAAAGCAGATACTAGTATTGAATAGCGCAATAGGTACAAAACCACAAGTAGAGCACGCTCAGAGCACCCTCTACGTCTCTACACTCACCAGGCTCTCAACACCCCACACACAGTTTTCCTCTCACTACCAATCCTAGTAATGCTTTCTACCAGCTAGTCCCAAACTAGCTGTGTCCCACTTGTCTAGCCCCAACCAGACAAGTCCCAAAATAGTCACAAAAGATAGGTAAAGTTTTCCCTACAGAGAACGTTACACTAAGACACGAATAAAAGAGTTTAAGGGTTTAGAAATGCTCAGTTCGTATCCGTGTAGGCGTCTCTGTCCAATCAGCACGTCGTCAGCTCCAATCTGTCGCAAACGGTGTCTCGATCCGACTCCTGGATGTCAAGTTGTGCACTGGTCTGTGCGTAAAGCAATTTCAGTTCAAAGCTTATTTTCCAGCAGTCTGTGCGCTCAGCAACTCCCCTTAATTCTTTTCCACGTCAGCGAAAAATACATTCTGCTGATTCAATTTTCGTGCGGTGCCACGTCAGCATGAAAAAAACTTCGTTTCGTTTCGTTCTCCTTGCTTCACCTAGGGCATGCAGGCGGCGATTCTTCGGGCGGTGCTTCGACAACTTTCGTGCAGCAGGCTTTGTCTCCAGTGGTGCTAGCACGACTTCGTCAGCGTTGATGACTTACGACTGCACTTTGAGCTCATCGGCGGCTTCTCAGATCTTCGACAACGAATTCGAACTCGATGACGATGGGGATCTCGACAGCGGCGGTGGTCTCCCACTTCAGTGGCGATGGCTCCGAACGGAGAACTTCTCCGGTGATCTGAGTTCGTGGACTTTGGCTTCTCCGACGTCTGTGGGCATTTAACTCCGATGGCGAGGTGATTTAAGGGAGAAGCTTCGACCTGCAGTTGTACGGTGACGAAGAACTCGACAGCGGCATGTGAGGGTTCAGTGACGGTGGCAGGATCTTCATGACGATGGTGACTTGACCTTTGGCGTGGCTTCAATAGGGAACGACGTCGGCTACTTCGTCGTAAGGCTCGACGTGCGACGACTTCTTCTCAGCAGCATAGGCTTTCGTCCACGGCAGCGGAAACTCTCTTCACTGACGTCGAAACTTTGATGACGAGGGAGAAGATGCCTACGATAGCGTGATCTATTCGGCGACGAGGGATCTCCAGTGTAATGGGTCGACAACAATCGAAGACGTCTTCGACTCGACATCGATGGCAACGACGCCGACTTCTCCTTGAGGTGAACTCTGACTTCGGCAAACTCTTTGAGCCCAACAATCCTTCGGCTTCGGGAGCTCGTGGAGAGTTTCTTTTGGCCCTGTTTATAATTGAAGAGGGTTTTGGCTGGGTGGTGTTATATTGATGGGCTAGGTTTTGTTTTGAAATTTTTGTATTGTCGTGCTTGGTATTTTGGTAGCCCCTCTCCTTTTGGTGATTGCCATACACATTAACCCTTGGAGGTGACATTAGTATTTATAGGATAAGTTAGGGTTTGAAACAAGTAGTTGGGATTTTGGGAGGATTTGATTAGAAGTTTGAATAGTAATTTTGTTGCAAGTCTAGCTAAATGATTGGATCAAATCCATTTGTAATTCAAATTGGGCTCCATCCCTTTTTCTCTTTGGACCAAGTCCACTTGCTTTGAGCACATCAATCTCTCTCTCCCAAATGCTTTGTACTTAGTAATTCCTCCATATGAAGAGAGATATATTGATTCGCCAATCCTGAAACACACTATAACACACATTAGATATCACGACATGTTCGTCATCATCAAATCAAGAGATCCTAGATCGTTGCGTCCAACATTCTCCTCATCGAGGGTCACCATCTGGATTTGATTGTAGCCTGAGAAGGCATCCATGAATGTCAGTAGCTCGTACCCAGAGGCGTTGTCCATCAGGTGGTCGATCCTCGGCAGCGGGAAGCTATCTTTTGGGCAAGCCTTATTAAGGTCGGTGAAGTCCATGCACATTCTCCATTTCCCACTGGGCTTCTTCACCATCACCACATTAGCGAGCCAATCAGGGTAGCTCACTTCTCTAATGAACCCCGCTTCAAGGAGCCGCTCCACCTCCTCGCCTACAGCCAGCATTTTCTCCCCTCCCGCGCTCCGCTTCTTCTGCCAGACTGGGCAAGCTTCCAGGTCGACATGTAGGGATGGCAGTAATGGCCTGACCCACTCGGCCCGACCCCGCCCGACTCGGTTTTGATTCGGCCCGACCCGGTTTTGATCCGGCCCGACCTGGCCCGCAGACGGGTCGAGGGAAGCTTGGGCTTTGTATGCACCCCGGCCCGCCCTGGCCCGCCCCGGCCCGCCCCGATTAACTATAGAGGTTCTAAAAATCTTACTATTTTGATGCGGACCATGCAGTCAGCGAGTAACCCATAACTCATACTATGTTCCACTGTTCTCCCAATTGGGCCAATTCCTAATTCTAAATTGCCAAATAAATCAAAATTCTCCCAATTTCCAAATAAAATTTTTATTTGGGATTCATTTGGATGGTAGTAATGACCTGACCCGACCGGCCCGACCCGATTTTGGTAAGAAAGTACCCGCCCCGCCTCGGCTCGAGACCCGCCCGGACCCGGCCTGTAGCTCGGTCAGGGCAAGCTTGGATAGTAAAATACCCGCCCCGACCCGTAATATTGCCATTCATATCGGCATGTAGTTCATGGACGATCACCGCTGGGTCAACTCCAGGCATGTCCAAGGGTGACCATGCGAAAATGTCTGCATTCACCCTAAGGAGATTAACTAGTCCCGCCTTCAGCTATGTGGGCAGCTTCATGCCAATAGACTCTGTCTTCTTGGCTTCCACCGCCACTGGTACATCCTCTACGTCCTCCATCAGAGCTGGTCGTTGATGAGCGAAGTCCTCCCGACCGTCGAGGAGGTCGATCGACAGAGCTTGCTCGGACTTCTTGTGTTTGGTGGAGCCGATGTAACAGCTTCGTGAGAGCTTCTGGCATCCCCACACTTGTCCCACCCTATGTGGAGTCTGGAACTTCACCATTTGAAGCAGCAACGAGGGGAGAGCTTCGATTGCGATCATGTAAGGCTGCCCAATGATGCTGTTGTATGCTGAGGCGATGTCGTCGACAACAAACTGTGTCATTCGAGTGACGATCTTCTGCCTCTCCCCAAGGGCAATGGACAGTGTGAATACTACGACAATTAGCACCGAATGGCTGGTGAAGCCGACAATCGGGCCCAAGCATGGCTGTAGCTCTACCTTGTTCAGTCCCATCTTCTGAATCGTGGATAAGAACAGGATATCACACGAGCTGCCTGTGTCGACCAGGAGTCTGCTAACGATAGCTGGCCCTATGAGAGCTTCGATGACGATGGCGTTTTTATGTGGCAGCTCGACCCCCTCCAGATCATCATCCGAGAATGAGAAGGTGGACGAGCTGATCTTCTCCGCTTTTTCCCCGCCTCGACGCCCACCGTCATGATTAGTCCGGCATAAGTCTTCCTCGCTGACGCTGATGCGCCGCCCTGGGCCGGCCCACCGTAGATAACATCCACGAGCATGATCGGCCCGGGCCAATGGTGGGCCGACTGCTCAGTGTCGTGGGTCGGCTACACAGTCCCTTTGGTCCCTCCTCCATCGTGGAATGGCCTTTCTGTAAGGATCGTCTTACTCTTGCAACACTAACAACAACACACTAAAGGGGGGTGAATAGTGTAATGGCACAAATTGCGTATTAAAAAATTAAACATGCAAATGCAGAATTACAAATGCAAGAGGAATTTAAACACCACAAAAATCCAAACGCAAACACAAGATATTACCCTGGTTCCCCAAACTAGGGTACGTCCAGCCACACCAATATCCACTATAATTCTCACACGGAGAAGTGAATACAATCTCACACAGAGATACCTCACACAGAGGATTTTGGATTCTCACACATAGAAATCCTTGCTCTTACACAGAGAGACTAATGCTCTCATACAGAGAGACTCAAACTCTCATACAGAGAGATCTCAACCAACACTCACAAGAAGGTTATACTCTCACATAGAGAGTTACTAGCTCTCACACAGAAATCTAGGGTTTCAATGAAATAACAAAGTAAAACAAATACTCTTACTTATGCCTTGAGATGAACTTACTCATTAATGAATGCAAGGCATGGAAGAGGATCTCCAAGTGATGAGATTAGCTTGAAAGCACTTGGATGATTTTCCTTGAGTTTGACTTCAATGCATGAAGGAGATAATGAGCTCTAAGAGGGAAATGAGAGAGTTTGAGAGTGGCTTAAACAATCTCTAAAGATTTTCAATAGTTCCAAGAAGAATTCTAATGAACTTAGCCCTCTCCTATATATATGAAGCCAAAAGAACCCCTCAAACCCAAAGAAAAATGTGAAATCATAAAATCTGCAACGGCTCTATTTTGGCCATTTAAGGCACCAACAGTCGACTGATGAACAACAGACAGTCGACTGGTCAATGGCTATAAAAATCCCAGCGGCTATAATCTGAGCCAGGATAGGTGACTGTAGAAGGCTACATAGGCGCATGTAAAATGAGCAGGCGCCTGAATATCCTTTAGCAGGTGACTGTCACTTAGGATGGAAACGGAGCAGAGAAAATGCAACTTGTGCACAGACGACTGTAGAACAACTCAGAGGCGACTGTAAATAGACATGCGACTGTAAATATTTCATCAGTCGACTGACTTGCAAATTGGTATGAAGCCCAGAAAATGCAAGTTGCGCACAGACGACTGTAGAACAATTAACAGGTGCCTGTTGGAAGACACGCGACTGTAAATTGTACTTCAATCGACTGTTCCAAAAGCTCAAGTAAGAGTCAAGAAATGGTTGACTTGATCTGGGACACAATAGGCGATTGTAGAAGGCTCGATAGGCACCAGGAGTCACCCAGTCGCCAGTAAGACATTCATCAGTCGCCTGTTGGAGAGCCAGATACTCCAATTGAGTCATTTGGCATAATGAACCTATTGGGTTGGATTCTATGATAATCCTAAGGCTCACTAAGATGGTTATATGCAAATGCATGAATGAGTAAACCATCTATCAAGGCTTACATTAAACCTAGACTCAAAAAGAGAAAAGCAATAAATGAAATAATATATGGATTACATTCCTTTCCCTAGAGTCTATGGCTTCAATCCTTGATGCTGTGATGCTCTCCATCATCTCCAAGCTTTGGCACCCCTTGAGTCCAAGCTTTGGCATTGCTCCTCTTGATGTCCATCCTTGCACCAAGCTATTAGTCTCCAAATCATGATATTCTCCATATGATAAACATGAGATTAAAAAAAAGAAAGAAATTAGCAACAACATAATGTTGTGATCATCATCAAAATAACATTGGTATGAAATACCAATACTCAATAATCTCCTCCTTTTTGATGATGACACACATTATTTAAAACATAAAGAAATAAAGCACAATGCTAATGAGCTCCCCCTACTTATATATGCACCAATTGTAAAATGAGATACACCGTTGTAAATACTTATTATATCAATTGAAATAATGAGATATGATGGTGACATATAACAGGCATGGATTACATAAACCAATTTCAATAAGTATATTAACAATCTCCACATGAATGGTTTACATAATCCCACATATCTCTCCCCTTATGTATTTATATATCTCCCCATAGATATATATCTCTCTCCAAATGCATATGTATGATAAACAGGGTTTACATAATGCATATATATCTCTCCCCCTTGTCATTGCAAAAAGGTGGACAACAAATATATCCCCCTAGACATTCTAACTAAAGATGTGACAATATGTAAGAGATAAAGAGATGTATGATACCAAATTGTAAAATTTAGTATGTATCAATCACTATCCCATGCTCCCCCTAGATCATAAAAATGGTCAAATTTTTGACTTCGAGGATCTAATACCAATTGTAAAAAAAGGATAAAAGATCTTTAACAATAAAGATAATACCAATTGTAGAAAAGAAATCTTGAAAGATAATCCTCTTTACCAATTGTAAATAATACTTGGAGCCATGGGCCTAAAGTGTATCAAAGCCTATATATGTAAAAACAAATCACATTGATACACATGACATTGCCAGAAGGAAATATCACATGAAACATGTTGGTAATATCCAAGGGTTGAATTTAAGACCAATAATAACCAATTGTAAACAATGATCTTAAGAACAACCCGAAATGAGAGTTAAAATATGTTTTAAATATCTTAAACATACACCATATTAACTCCCCCATTGACATACATATGGATCAACAGATGCATGTATGCCAATGTATTCCCCAAGGTCCTCATTTTCATTAAAAATAAATTTGAAAACATTTTCAAAATCATGAAACACACACAAACAATGGGTATGCTACAAATAAACATTTAAGCACAATACCCATGCAATATGCATATGTGTGAGACACCAAACATTGGGGAACCAAACCCAAGAGGAGTTTGATTTCCTGATGTAATCACATGAGGTGATCACATCCCTAACTAGAGAGTTGATGTAACTATCACTCTCTTGCCTATATAAATAGGGGCATGCCCCCCTCCTCTAAACTCGTCCCAAGCTCTAGATCTGAGTAGTTCCCAAAAATTTTGGAGCACGCTCGGATCTAAGCTTAAAATAATATTCTCTTCTCCCTAAATTTCTGCCTTGCTCCTGAAGGGCTCTAGCAAAGCCACGAAGGGGTTCGGATCTGATCCGAAGTCTTGGCGAAGGTTCACACTCAGGTGAAACTTTCTTTGGCGCGTGGTTAGATCGGCGACAAGGGGATTGCTTGCCTCGGGACGCGGAGTGGTTCAAGGAGTGGTTCGGTGCGGGACGGGGAGCGGCTCGGAAGACAGTTCGGTACAACTTGTCTGTACCAATGCAAGGTTCCTGGTATGTAATTTAGTGGCTTTATTTTAATTATTTCGCAATAGCATAGATCCTTCTTGGGGTGGTCATATCCACCTCAAGTTGGCATAGATCCTGGCTAAGGGTCTTGATTTTCCCTAGGGCTTCGCTAAATTGTTTAGCGATTATCTTCTTTTTCGCTGCATTCATTTTCATTCTGTGGTATGTCCGACTTAGGACAAGCACAGAAAGTGCCCTAGGAGCCATCAAAACCCAACGGTGGCATGCTTAGGTGTAAAAAATAGTTTCTTGGCATGCATAGAATAAGGATTTTGCTTCTTCGCAAAAAAATGAAGGATTTTCATTTTTCCTCACCATCTTATGATTTGCATGCTTCTTGTTGGTGTTATTGTTATACAAGAAGGCATGATGATTCTTCTTAGGTGCTTTTGCAATATTTCTTGAATTTGCACCAAAGGAAGAAATAGAGGTGGGTTTGGTTACCACCTTTAGAGTGTATCCTAAACCTCCTCTATGGTTTGTCGGATATTGTTTTTCAAGCAAACCGTGGAGTGAATCCTTAGAATAAACAAAGCTTTTGAGCTTTTGGGATTTCACTTTGCATTTCAACGTAAGCTGTTGAATACAAGTTTCTAATCTAAGGTTTTAAGCTACTAATTTATCATTTGTTATGCTAAAATCCTTAACTTGAGAGAGAAGTGTGTCTCTCTTACTAGTGTCACAAACATGCAAAGCATCGTCATTATTTACACTAGTAGATTCTAAGGCATGCAACCTACTCATAGCATTTTAAAATTTATCTTTCAATTAGCATATGAGTCGACGCACTTACTTGTCCCATTGGAAACCATGTTGAAACGGTATTCGAGCTCCTCGTAGGATAACTTCTTCTCCTCAACCTCCTCATCGCTTTCCTCCTCTCTAGAGCTTGACGAAGATTCTTCCTCCTTTGCCATGAAGCACATTTACTCGTTGGGGTTGAGCCACGCCTCTACCTCTTCATCGCTTGAGCTAGATGAGATTGATGAAGAATCATCAAAAGCTGTGAAGCACATGTGAGCTCGCTCCTTGTCATCCTCTTCTTCATCACTTAATGTGTCCTCATCGGAGTCATCAAATGTGTCAACAAATCCCTTCTTTTGGTTCTTGAACTTGGACTTGCCTTTCCAATGCTTCTTCCCTTTTACCCTTGTAGATCTCTTTGGTGGGTTTGGAAGGGTATTCGGTGGAGAGATGACCTTTTCCTCTACAATTGAAACAAATCGGATTGTTAGAATTAGAGGCAACCTTTGAAGAAGATTTACCTTGCTTTCTTTTGAGGAATGCTCTTAGTTGCTTGGCAAGCTCCACGATTTCATCTCCACTAGCATCATCTCCTTCATCTTCTTCACTAGGAGCTTTTCGATGGAATTTTTCCTCTATTTGATTGGCTCCTCCTTGGCATGGAATGCAACCCCCTTTTGCTTCTCTGGCTCGGGCTTCGTTGGTTGAATCTCTTTCTTATGTTGAAGCTTCACTTCATATGACATGAGATTCCCAATGCACACCTCAACGATGTATTTGGACATGTCATTTGACTCCAAAATTCTGTTGGCCTTTGATCCCATTGAGAAGTAAGTGAGTCAAGGATCTTCTCCACTTGATCATCTTGGGAAATTACCTTTCCAAGTCCTTCCAATGCGTTTACGATTTCTGTGAATCTTGTGAACATCTCCGAGATGTTTTCACCATCCTTCATCTTAAACAACTCATATTTAGATCTAAATACGCATTGTTTAGATTTCCTTACCTTCGAATTCCCTTCATGAGAAATCTCCAATGTATGCCAAATTTCATTAGCCGTTTTGCACATGGAGATGCAGTTGAACTCATTTGAAGTGAGGGCACAATGGAATGCATTCATAGCCCTTGCATTAAATTTGATTAAGTCATTCTCCGCTTTTGTCCTTGAAGCCACGGGTGTAGTAAGCTTCTCAAATGACGACTCTGTGATGTCACATAGGTCATGACCCTCCAAGTAGATCATCATCTTGATCTTCCAACTTGGGTAGTTGGTTCTGTTGAAGAGCGGGGGTCGAACGGTTGATAGACCTTCTTCATGAGACATGGATGAAGCGTTGTATGCCATCGTTGTTGTATGCTTCAATCTCACTTTGATACCAATTGTAAGGATCGTCCTACCCTTGCAATACTAACAACAACACACTAGAGGGGGGTGAATAGTGTAATAGCACAAATTGCGTTTTTAAAAATTAAACTGCAAATGCGGAATTATAACCACAAGAGGAATTTAAACACCGCAAAAATCCAAACGCAAACACAAGATATTATCCTGGTTCCCCAAACTTGGGTAGGTCTAGCCACACCAGTATCCACTATAATTCTCACACCGAGAAGTGAATACAATCTCACATAGAGGTACCTCATACAGAGGATTTTGGATTCTCACACAGAGAAATCCTTGCTCTCACATAGAGATACTAATGCTCTCCCACAGAGAGACTCAAACTCTCACACAGTGAGATCTCAACCAACCCTCACACAGAAGGTTATACTCTCACACAGAGAGTAACTAGCTCTCACACAGAAAGCTATGGTTTCAATGAAATAACATAGTAAAATAAATACTCTTACATATGCCTTGAGATGAACTTACTCATTAATGAATGCAAGGTATGGAAGAGGATCTCCAAGTGATGAGATTTGCTTGAAAACACTTGGATGATTTTTCTTGAGCTTGACTTCAATGCATGAAGGAGATAATGAGCTCTAAGAGGGAAATGAGAGAGTTTGAGAGTGGATTAAACAATCTCTAAAGATTTTCAATAGTTCCAAGAAGAATTTTAATGAACTCAGCCCTCTTCTATATATAGGAAGCCAAAAGAAACCCTCAAACCTAAAGAAAAATGCCAAATCATAAAATCTGCAACGGCTCTATTTTGGTAATTTACGGCACCGACAGTCGACTGATGAACAACAGATAGTCGACTGGTCAATGGCTATAATCTGAGCCAGGACAGGCGACTGTAAAAGACTACACAGGCGCCTGTAACAAGAGCAGTTGCCTGAATATCCTTCAGCAGGCGATAGTCACTTGGGATGGAAACGAAGCAGAGAAAATGCAACTTGCACACAGATGATTATAGAACAATTCACAGGCGACTGTAAATAGACAGGTGACTGTAATTACTTCATCAGTTGACTGACTTGCAAATTGGGATGAAGACCAGAAAATGCAAGTTGCGCATAGACGACTGTAGAACAATTAACAGGCGCCTGTTGGAAGACAGGCGCCTGTAAATTGCACTTCAATCGACTATTCCAAAAGCTCAAGTAAGAGTCAAGAAATGATTGGTGGCACAACAGTCGACTGTAGAAGGCTCGACAAGCGCCTGGAGTCACCCAGTCACCCGTAAGACCTTCATCAGTCGCCTGTTGGAGCGCCAGAGACTCCAATTGAGTCATTTGGCATAATGAACCTATTAGGTTGGATTCTATGATAATCTTAAGGCTCACTAAGATGGTTATATGCAAATGCATGAATGAGTAAACCATCTATCAAGGCTTACATTAAACCTAGACTCAAAAAGAGAAAAGCAATAAATGAAATAATGCATGGATTACATTGCTTTCCTTAGAGTTTATGGCTTCAATTCTTGATGTCTTGATGCTCCCCATCATCTCCAAGATTTGGCACCCCTTGAGTCCAAGCTTTGGCATTTCTCCTCTTGATGTCCATCCTTGCACCAAGCTATTAGTCTCCAAACCATGATATTCTCCATATGATAAACATGAGACTAAAACAAGAGTGACATTAGCAACAACATAATGTTGTGATCTTCATCAAAATAACATTGGTATGAAACACCAATACTAAACAATCTCCACCTTTTGATGATGACACACATTATGTAAAATACAAATAAATAAAGCATAATGCTAATAAGCTCCCCCTACTTATATGCACCAATTGTAAATGAGATACACCATTGTAAATACGTATTATACCAATTGAAATAATGAGAAACAATGATGACATATAATAGGCATGGATTACATAAATCAATTTCAATAAGTATATTAACAATCTCCACATGAATGGTTTACATAATCCCACATATCTCTCCCCATATGTATTTATATATCTCCCCATAGACATATCTCTCTCCCCAAATGCATATGTATGATAAACATGATTTACATAATGCATATATCTCTCGCCCTTATTATTGTCAAAAAGGTGGACCACAAATATATCCTCCTAGACATTCTAATTAAAGATATGACAATATGTAAGAGATAAAGAAATGTATGATACCAAATTTTAAAATTTAGTGCGTATCAATCACTATCCCATGCTCCCCCTAGATCATAGAAATGGTCAAATTTTTTCCTTCTAGGATCTAATACCAATTGTAAATAAAAGGATAAAAGATCTTCAACAATTAAGATAATACCAATTGTAGAAAAGAAATCTTGAAAGATGAATATATATATATATATATATATATATATATATATATATATATATATATATATATATATATATTTGAAAGTTTAGCGTGATATTTTATTGAACAGAATACAATATACAATGTACAACAATAGCTCATTCAGGCGTGAGTTATTAATAGGGAGAGGATAGGGCACAAGCGCCGTCACTCTCCACTAGAAATCACACACCCTAAATGAAGCTATTCAAAATGACCTATCCCAAGTCCCTAATTTCCCAATTGTCAAATACTGCATTTTCCTCAGCAGTCGATGGCTCCAGATCTTTCATGGCAATCCGGATCTCGTTGGCAATCTCATCAAAAACTGTTGTCTTGCTTTTCCTCACACCATCAAAGATACGACAATTCCTTTCCCTCCAAATGTGCCAAACCGCAGCAGAAAGTACTGTTTTAGCCAATCTATCCAAAGCCCTCTTCCCTTCAAAATTAGCAATATAAAGGTTCCCGATGTCACGCAATCCAGAATTGATGTTGTTTGTAACCCGAAGCTTCAGCAATGATCTGCACAAAATGTAGCGAGAAAAGTTACAGGTGAAGAAAAGGTGGTCAGTGCTTTCCTCCTTGTTGTCATCGCAAAGGACACAATTGATTGGCGCATTAAACCCCCATCTGTTGATCATCTCTCTAGTGAGCAGCTTACCCTGGAAAGCACGAAGAAGAGTGAGAGACCATTTAGGAACGTGATTGTTATACCAAATAAGTTTGTGGAATGGAAAGAAATTGCCATGATGACGAGTTCCCTCCCAAGCATCTCTGAACCGAAAATATTCTCCAGGCAACCACTGCCACTCATCCGCTCCAGGCTTAAGAACAACCCGTTGAAGGAGGGGCCGAACCTGATCTATAGCCGGGTCACTTTTCCAAGCAGAAATCCCCTCAGCCCAGTAGTCCCGCACACAAGCTACTTCCGCCCCAGGTGGAACATCGAAGAGATGACATAATGGGCCGCATTCCAACCACAGATCAAGCCAGAAGAGTGTGTTTCGGCCATCACCAACACGTCTACGGATTAATTTGTGAGAGATTTGCCTGCTTTTGAGAAGCCTCTTCCACGTACCAGAATGAGTGACCAGTTCCTTTGCCGCAAAAAATCCTTTGCTGCTCCCATATAAAAGACTCATATGCTTGGCCCAAATACTGTCGGTGGTGAGGTATCTCCATGTAAGTTTTAAGCCAACCGCGTCATTTAATTCTTCCAAAAGCCTCAAACCAACCCCTCCATCATTCTTTGGCTTGCATATATCTTCCCACGCCCAAGCTCTGGAAGTTCCAAGAATGAAGCGCCTACACATGGAAGAGATAGTCCTCAGGACCCGCATAGGAATACGAAAAGCGTGCATCCAGAATGCCACAATTCCATAGATAACCGTCCTAACAAGTTCAATACGCCCCGCTAGAGATAGCAAAGTAGATCTCCAACCCAACATTCTTTTCTTACATTTATCCACCAATCTACCATAGTTTGCAGTTTTTGGATACTTAGAGGATAGCGGCAAACCAAGGTAAGTTGAAATTGTGGTTGCAATCTTGATCCCCAGAATGTCCGCTAGAGTGCTCTTAATATTAGTCGCCCCTTTGCTAAACAAGCCAGCACTCTTTTCCCACTTCACCTGTAGGCCAGTGTAATTAAAGAATTCCACCAATAAATTTTTCATACCCAAAAAAGAAGACATATCAGCTCGGCAGAACACCAGTAGATCGTCAGCAAACAGGAGATGGGATATGGAGCCAGTCCGCCTCATAGGGAGGATGTTCCCCATATTGATGTATTTAGATATCAGGATAGAAAAGGCCTCCATAATAATAACAAATAAGTAATGTGAAAGTGGGTCTCCTTGTCGAATACCTCTATTTCCTTTGAAATACCCATGCGGTGCCCCATTAATCATAACAGAGAAGGTCGAAGTAGTAATGCATACCCTCACCCAACCAATGAACTGTTCTGGGAAACCCAATTGCCTCAAGAAGTAGCAGATGAATTCCCTATTAACACTGTCAAAAGCCTTCCTCAGATCCAGCTTTAAGCAAGCTCTACGACCCATAGGGTTGCTGAAATCCCTAATCTGCTCATGGGCTAGGAGGGAGCAATCTGATAGGAGTCTTCCTTTGAGAAATGCTGCTTGATTGGGAGATACCAGCTCGTGGATCACCATTTTAATCCTGTTGCATATTACTTTGCTAATAATTTTGTAAGTTACATTACAACATGCAATAGGCCTGTAATCTCCAAAGGAGGATGCACTATCACTTTTAGGGACAAGTGTCAGGTTCGTATGGTTTATACCACTGAGAAGGGAACTGGAGGTGAAAAAAGATTTAACAGCAGTAGTTACCTCATCTCCAATTTGGGCACAATTATGCTGAAAGAAGAACCCATTGAAGCCGTCAGGGCCAGGGGATTTATCTGCCCCAATCTGAAACACAGCCTTTTTCACTTCATCATCAGAGACTCTCCTACTCAGCCAGTTCGAAGAGCTAGCAGTCAAAATGCGCCTGGGTACAAGTTTCTGGAAGGAGGACTGATAGGTATTCTGGTTATATAAATCTTCATATTAAGAGAGGGCTTTCTTCTTTAGGTCTTTATAGGCCAAGTTACACTTACCATTATTATCAACCAGATGCCGAAGATTGTTATGGGAATACCTGGCCTTCATAGCTGTATAGAAGAATTTGGTATTTTTATCACCCAGAGTAAGCCAGTCCTGCCTGCTTTTTTGACGGATCATTTCTTCTTCCAGCTTCATAGACGCCCTTAAATCATGTAATAGCTGCCTCTCCTTAAGCTGGAGGGTAGAGGTAGAAGCCAAACAAGGGTTATTTCGAATTTCCTCAAGTTCTTTTGCATATGTCTTCACCAAATTAGAAGCATGATAATCTCTAGCCCAAGAACGCAAAGCTGGCTTAAGTCTCTTTAATTTTTGTGTCAGATTGTACATTGGGGTACCCTTCACATGGCCCGCCCAATTAAGATCAAAAGTATCCTTATAACCTGGGCATTTAGTCCAAAAGTTGAAAAACTTGAAGGGCTTAGGATTAGAAATAACCTGAGTAAGGAGATACACCACCATCGGAGAATGATCACTGGTAATAGGATCCAGATATTCAGTAAAGGTCTCAGACAACACATGGATCCAGGCCGAATTACAGAAAACCCGATCAAGTTGTGTCGCAATCCTGCCCTTGCCAACCCGATTATTACACCAGCTTAAATTGTTACCTTTACTCTTTAGCTCCTGGAGTGAACACCTGTCAATGCACTTCGTGAAATCCTGGGTCACGGATTCCTCAATTTTCCTACCTCCCACTTTGTCCTTAGAGTACAGGACACAATTGAAATCACCCCCAACTAGCCACGCCAAGCTTCCAACCAAAGCCAAGTCTCTATCCATACTCTTCCAGAGCTCCTTTCTATCCAGCACAGTGTTATAGGCATACACACCAGTGATTACACACTCAAAACCCCCAATATTTGAACAGCATACCGAAATGTGCTGGGGTGATATAGAGATGAGGGAAGCCTTCCAAATGGCTGGGTCAAACCCCATAATAATACGCCTGCCAGGGGCACAAGAAGAGTTATCCAGATACGGCCAACCCTTAGGGAGCCCAAAGTTATTGCAAGTGCCAAGAGACTTGAGCTTAGTCTCTAAAAGAATAATAAAAGAAGGCTTAATTAAGCCAATCCTACCCCTCAGGTCACTCCGCCTAACCTGATTATTCATATCCCTGGTATTCCAAATGAAGATAGTCATTAATCAATCTTTAGTGGTTGGCCGCCTCCACCACAGCCATTAGTAGGCATCTGTGACCTGGTGCTTCTCCTGCCGCTAGTGCCAGGTGCAATAGGTGGAAGCTTCTTCTTTCCAGCCTTGATGTCAACCTTTCGTCGGAGTTGTTCAGCCACTTCAGTCTCCCATTCAGGGTTATCCATAGAAATGTCCTCTGGAATTCTGTCAATGTCCTCCTCAGCTCGACCATGAAGGTTCGCTGGAAGTTGTGCAGGCTCGGTAGCATTTGTATTCCCAGGATTAGCACAGGATGCATTCGATTGTCTAACTGAGTTAGTGTTCGCTGGAAGTTGTGCAGGCTCGGTAGCATTTGTATTCCCAGGCTTAGCACAGGATGCATTCGGTTGTGAAATTGCACTAGCCGCATTCATCTCCTCATTGTGAACACAACCTGCATCATTGCAATTATCTACAATGTGGACTCCACATGTTAGCTTTGGTACCTGCTTTGATGCGGATGTCACAGTATCAATGCATCCCATGTTATCGTCCATGAGCCCGGTCCCAGCATCAGCACATACAGCTGCATTCACCTCATCGCAAGGCCTCACCAGTGGAGCACTCCCGGTACGGCCCCAGACCCCCTCTCTATTGGTGCCAACCCTTCATTGTTAATATGCTTTACGCAATTAATGGATAGATCTCTCAGTTCTCCCTGGCCGTGCCCATTCTCTCCAAGCATTTCATTCTTCTGAGCAGCTGTAATCACCCCCGTATCTGGAGCATGGGTAGGCTTCATCGCAGTAGCAGAAGCATCGATCTTGTCAGTAGTATTATGGATTGAAGGGAGCTTGGCCTCCCAGGGGCACTGAGTATCGGTGTGGCCAAAACATATACAACGCCCACATCGCGGAGGATCACCTTCAAACTTTATATCAATAGTTATCATAGACCCATCATCCAACTCTACTTCAAGAGATGAGACAATTGGCGAGGAGGCATCAACTTCAATGAGACAACGTGCATAGGAGATTCTCTCCAAATAAGCAGTAGCCCGGTCAAGACATATAGGAGTCCCCACTACTGAAGAAATAATATTAAGACCCTCCAAGTTCTACATATAAAGTGGAACACCATGCAGTTGAACCCACATAGGGATAGATGATAGAATATCTCGGTCATGCCTTAAGTCAAGGCTCCATCGCTTGAGAACCACAAGACGCCCCTCAAATAACCAGGGTCCCCCAGCCAAGATCCGATTGCATTCATCCTCAGATTCAAATCTAAAGTAGAAAAATCCATTCTCTTTGTTGTATATTTGGACTCTCTTCCTGGGCTTCCACAATCTCTCCATCCAAGCAACCATTTGGCCATAGAAAGGAATATCTCCCAATACATAGCCCACAATGGTATTCTTCCAGATAGTCGCCCCCCGTTGTACAAGATCGCTAGGGAATTTGGCATAGACAGATCCATCTTCCCTAACATTGGGGGGAACCAGTGACATGGCCAGAGCCGTGCCATAAGAACGTCTATTAGCATAAACATCAATCCAGGATAGTTTGGTCCCCGTGGTGCTAACATTGATCTGCGCCTTAGCCCTCTCAGGCAATTTACCGACTAAGTTGCGGTCTCTCCCAACCAACGAAGGATTCGCCCTCTCAGGCAATCTGCCAAACACGTTACGTTCACGGCCTCCCGAATCCGCGCGGATCATCTCCGGTGGTCGTCTTCCAAAGTTCCGATCAGTCCCCCTAGAAGACTCCGTCTGGAAGCCTCTCCGTGAGTAGAAACCACCATTGCCCCAGGGTTTTATTCTTAAGGGAGGGGCGCCACCATTGCTCTTCGTCGACCCCTTCCTTCTAACAACATGCCAACCATCTCCCACGTCCATCGCGGATCTGGGAACACCATCCACAACAAGACCCGACAGACACGCAGGCCGCACCCCAGTCGCCCCCCTCTCGACTACCAAATCGCCGTGAGGGCCCAAACCACCGCCAGACGTGCCGTAGAGAGAGACACCTCGATTGTCCCCTGCAGATCGAACTTCTGAATCGCCGCCTTCCGCACGATGCCCAACGTGAGGGCCCATGTCTCTGGTAGATAGCACTCCCAACCCTTCTCCATGGCCCTCCGCAAGATGGCCGCCGCCTTCTTCTTGTTGATCGCCGCCTTCCTTGCGATTTCCGCCCGGATCTCCCCAGATCACAGCTCCGTAATTCACGGGGCTCATTTTCTATTTTTTCAAACACACATATTATATATATATATATGTATGTATGTATGTATGTATGTAAAAATCAATCACATTGATACACATGACATTGCCAGAAGGAAATATCACATGAAACATGTTGGCAATATCCAAGGGTTGATTTTGAGAACAATAATAACCAATTGTAAACAATGATCTCAAGAACAACTCGATATGAGAGTTAAAATATGTTTTAAAATATTCTAAACACACAACATATTAACTCCCACATTGACATACATATGGATCAACAGATGCATGTATGCTAATGTATTCCCCAAGGTCCCCATTTTCATGAAAAATAAATTTGAAAACATTTTCAAAATCATGAAACACTCACACACAATGGGTACACTAAAAATAAACATTTAAGCACAATACCCATGTAATATGCATATGTGTGAGAGACCTAAACATTAGGGAACCAAACCCAAGAGGAGTTTGATTTCCTAATGTAATCACATGAGGTGATCACATCCCTAACTAGAGAGTTGATGTAACTATCCCTCTCTTGCACACTACACCTAGTGGGAATCCATAAACTCAAGGATTTCCTAGGCAAGGTTTTGCCTTTGCAAGAGGGATAGATGTGGCATGCTTGGGTGTAGAAAATAGTTTCTTGGCATGCATAGAATGAGGATTTTGCTTCTTAGCAAAAAATGAAGGATTTTCATTTTTCCTCACCACCCTGTGATTTACAAGCTTCTTGTTGGTTTTATTGGTATACAAGAAGGCATGGTGATTCTTCTCAGGTGCTTTTGCAATATTTCTTGAATTTGCACCAAAGGAAGAAATAGAGGTGGATTTGGTTACCACCTTTGGAGTGTATCCCAAACCTCCTCTATGGTTTACCGGATATTGTTTTTCAAGCAAACCGTGAAGTGAATCCCTTGAATAAACAAAGCTTTTGAGCTTTTGGGATTCCACTTCGCATTTCAACGTAAGCTGTTGAATGCGAGTTTCTAAGCTAAGATTTTGAGCTACTAATTTATCATTGGGTATGCTCAAATACTTAACTTGAAAGAGAAGTGTGTCTCTCTCACTAGTATCACAAACATGCAAAGCATCATCATTATTTACACTAGTAGATTCTAGGGGCATGCAACTTACTCATAGCATTTTTAAATTTAGCTTTCAATTTAGCATCTGAGTCGATGCACTTACTTTCCCCGTTGGGGACCACGTTGAAGCGGTATTCGAGCTACACATATGATAGCTTCTCCTCCTCAACTTCCTCATCACTTTCCTCCTCGCTGAGCTCGACGAAGACTCTTCCCCCTTTGCCATAAAGCACATTTCCTCGTTGGGGTTGAGCCACGCCTCTACCTCTTCATCGCTTGAGCTAGATGAGATTGATGAAGAATCATCAAAAGCCGTGAAGCACATGTGAGCTCGCTCCTTGTCATCCTCTTCTTCATCATTTGATGTGTCCTCATCGGAGTCATCAAATATGCTGACAAGTCCCTTGTTTTGGTTCTTGAACTTGGACTTATCTTTCCAATGCTTCTTCCATTTACCCTTGTAGGTCCTTTGGTGGGTTTGGAAGAGAATTTGGTGGAGAGATGACCTTTTCCTCTACAATTGAAACAAATCGGATTGTTAGAATTAGAGGCAAACTTTGAAGAAGATTTACCTTGCTTACTTTTGAGGAATGCTCTTAGTTGCTTGGCAAGCTCCACGATTTCATCTCCACTAGCCACATCACATTCATCTTCTTCACTAGGAGCTTCTCGATGAAATTTCTTCCTCCATTTGATTGGCTCCTCCTTGGCATGGAATGCAACCCCCTTTTGCTTCTCCGGCTTCTCGAGCTTCGTTGGTTGAATCTCTTTCTTATGTTGAAGCTTCACTTCATATGCCATGAGATTTCCAATGCACTCCTCAACGGTGTATTTGGACATGTCATTTGACTCCAAAATTCCGTTGGCCTTTGACTCCCATTGAGATGTAAACGAGTCAATGATCCTCTCCACTCGATCCTCTTGGGAAATCACCTTCCCAAGTCCTTCCAAAACGTTCACGATTTCAATGAACCTTGTGAACAACTCCGAGATGTTTTCACCATCCTACATCTTAAACAACTCATATTTAGATCTAAATATGCATTGTTTAGATTTCTTTAACTTCGAAGTCCCTTTATGAGAAATCTCCAATGTATGCCAAATTTCATTGGCCGTTTTGCACATGGACATACGGTTGAACTCATTTGATGTGAGGGCGCAATGAAATGCATTTATAGCCCTCACATGGAATTTGATTGAGTCCTTCTCCGTTTTTTTCCTTGAAGCCGCGGGTGTAGTAGGCTTCTCAAATGGTGACTTTCTGATGTCACATAAGTCCTGACCCTCTAAGTAGATCATCATCTTGATCTTCCAACTTGGGTAGTTGGTTTTGTTGAAGAGCAGGGGTCGAACGGTTGATAGAGCTTCTTCATTAGACTTAGATGATGCATTATATGCCATCGTTATTGTATGCTTCAACCTCCCTTGGATACCAATTGTAAGGATCGTCTTACCCTTGCAATACTAAAAACTACACACTAGAGGGGGGATGAATAGTGTAATGGCACAAATTGCATATTTAAACATTAAACTTGCAAATGCGGAATTAAAATGTAAGAGGAATTTAAACACCATAAAAATCCAAACGGAAACACAAGATATTACCATGGTTTCCCAAACCTGGGTATGTCCAGCCACACCAATATTCACTATAATTCTCACAAAGAGAAGTGAATACAATCTCACACAGAGATACCTCACACACAGGATTTTGGATTCTCACACAGAGAAATCTTTGCTCTCACACAGAGATACTAATGCTCTCACACAGAGAGTCTCAAACTCTCACACAGAGAGATCTCAACCAACCCTCACACAGAAGGTTATACTCTCACACAGAGAGTTACTAGCTCTCACACAGAGAGCTAGGGTTTCAATCAAATAATAAAGTAAAACAAATACTCTTACATATGCCTTGAGATGAACTTACTCATTAATGAATGCAAGGCATGGAAGAGGCTCTCCAAGTGATGAGATTAGCTTGAAAGCACTTGGATGGTTTTCCTTGAGCTTGACTTCAATGCATGAAGGAGATAATGAGCTCTAAGAGGGAAATGAGAGAGTTTGAGAGTAACTTAAACAATCTCTAAATATTTTTAATAGTTCCAAGAATAATTTTAATGAACTCAGCCATCTCCTATATATAGGAAGCCAAAAGAAACCCTCAAACCCAAAGAAAAATGCAAAATCATAAAATCTGCAACGGCTCTATTTTGGCAATGTACGGCGCTGACAGTCGACTGATGAACAACAGACAGTCGACTGGTTAACGGCTATAAAAATCCCAACGGCTATAATCTGAGCCAAGACAGGCGACTATAGAAGACTACTGTAATGACCCTAATTTCCATGTACGCGTATTGGTACGTATTTTGACGTAAATACGTACGTATATTTGTGGGAGTATGCTTATATTTTTCTTTTAATTATTTGGTGTAGGAATTATTTTTAAAATATTTTAAACTCATCTTTTGAATTTAGTAAATAGGAGTATTTGGATGAATACTTGAATTTAAGGTGTATATGTTTTCAACGTGTATTTTTATTTTTACAAAATGCAAATTCAAAAATTGTTTAACCATGGCACATTAGCTAATAGGTGTCATCTTATTAGCTAAAGGGGAAACACATGGCATATCTTTGACCAAATTGTGTGGATGAGAATTTTTGGGAGAAAAAATATCCAAATAAAACACAAAGATCAAAAATTTCATTCATTTTCACTCTCTCCCTCATTCCCCCACATCAGGCCGAAATTTTCATCCCCCCATTTCCTTTATTTTGCTTCATCTCCCTCCACCAAAACACCATCCAAAATACTCCCCTTTAACTACTAAGAGCCCAAAAATTTTCCCCACCATTCTAGCTTCAAATTCATCCAAAAATCACCTCAAAAATCAAAATTTAGAGACCAATTTGGAGCTTAAAGGAGGAGACTATGAGGTCAAAGATCCATCAAGGATTAATAAGGGCCAAGGACATTTTTGGAGGACTCTTGAAGGTAGAAATTTCTATCATTTTTAGTAGGATTCACTTTTAGGATTGGTTTTTAGTTTAGCTTTAAAATCATGAGTAAAATAGTAAATTTAGCATGTCATATGAAGATTTGAGTAGGAACCATGCTAGGATACTCATAAAACTTAGTAGTTTTCATTTTGCTTCCATGAAGTTTGGTTAATGTAGTAGCATGTTGTAATAGGATTAGTATGTTTGTTTTCAATATGTTTTCATACTTAGAATTAGTACTTTTATGACATGTTGAAAATTTAGAGAGTTAGAAATCTATTAACTTGTAAAAAGAGTGTAGATTGTAGTTGGTCTATATGTTAGTTTCATTAAGTAGGAGTTGCAAGCCATGTATCCTTGTTGTATGTTAGAAGTTAATGGTAATTTTTAAAATAAGTATGTATTGAAGTCTCTTTAATCATGCCATGTTTGTGATTATGTAGAGGATGATATAAAGGTAGGATTAAGTTTATAACAATTGTCTCAAAATACCATGCCAAAAACTAGTTTTAGTTGGAAAAATAAGTTGCTGGAAATTTTCTTAGCACATGACAGCAAAGTATAAAAATCATATAAAATAGTAGAAAAATCAGAAAAATATAATCTATGATATTACGAAAAACTGCAGAAAATTATCTACAACTTTGAGGGGGACCAAAAGCTAATTCTGACTGTAGTGAGGTCTACAGTAGCATTCTTTCTGTTGTGACAGTTTGGACAGATTCATGTGTTCATTTTGCTTTGAATTCGTTATGTTGTATTTTTTTAAGTTGAATTTGTTCATGTTAATTGTACCTCAAAATCATTTTGTTTATGCTAATCTTGTTCCCATTAGTATGCTATTGGTACATGTAATTATGTGGATGTTTCATGAAATATTTCATTTTGGAAATAATGATGATGATGAGAAAATTCATGTAAGTTGAAATGAAAGTGGTATTTGAGACCACTAGTTGATTCATTGTTAAATGAAGAAACGTTCTATCAAAAGAAAAACAATGAGTGAGCAGAGTTTGACATCGGAGGACTCGGTCCATTTTTGAAATGGGTGAGACTCCAGATGTGGGTTTGGGGGAACATGGGTAAATTTTAGGTGTTAAGGAGCGGACACTAGTTCGATAATCTCGCCCGATGCGTCGCCTCCGGAAGGGGAGTTGAGATGGCTAGAGAGGCCGCTGGTGCGCTCGTGTCGCACCATGACGGTAAATGATGGTTTTCTCCGTTTGTCCGACAGAAAAACCGAGATGAGTCTCGCTCCTGTACATTGTTCAGTCGTGTACGGAGTTATAAGAGGCCCCTCCAGTGCTTCTGTCACTGGAGTGGTACCACTTTTTCACCCACCCTGGGTGAAGTCCACTTCCTTAGCATCCTACGGCATACCCAGGTTCCAAATCAGAGCAATGATTAATTTTAATTAATTTAATCTGTGATTTCACTTCAGTTCTGCTTTCGGTTGTTTACTTTCAGCACTTACGTTCTGTCTTTAATTTCTACATATTCCTAAGATTGATGTGACACATGTAGTTAGTTGACTAGTTAGGAAGACCAGTTCTAAAACTGGGTCCTATTAGAGTGTTAGGAGTTCTACTGGGTCACACGTTGACGTGTCCCAACTTGTGGTTTTCTGGTGCGAGACCCGAGCAGTCTGTGAGGGTTCCTGAGTCAGAGGCCGGTGCCACTGCAGCTGAGGTAGAGCCTACGGGCGACCTTATTCAGCTAGACTTCCCGGGGTTAGACTAATGGGTAAGTTGTACCGGGTGTAGTCCTTTTGTACTTTTGGGTTGGGGGTTTCTACTTTTTGTTGTACCCACTTTTGTACCCCCCTTTTGTACAGCTGATGTATAAATATGGACCAGTATGATGTAATGTAATGTAATGTTCTGTGTTGTTGTATTTTATTTTCAGTACTGCGCTTTTTTTTCTGTTGGATCACTTCTCTTTTTCTCTGTGTACTATTCCAGTGTGTTGCAGTGGCATGTGTATTAAATTTATTTATCCACTCAAAAAATACCTAGTAGTATTTAGATAATAGGGCTCGAAGCCTAAGTCTGAATACTACGACGGCCTCGTCAGCTACGCTCCCCGTACTTGGGAGAGCGAGGTGTGACAGGTTTTTGTGGTGGCCCATATAGGTCAGCTCACACTGCGATACACGTAAGAATAGTACAAGTAAATCTCCAACATTATAATTGGCAATTATGTGCTGATCATTGTTTCCTTGTTCGTTCTCGCAGAATGGATCAGGGGAATGGATCGTCCGAGAATATGACCCCTGCTTCTGATGCTGCATCGTCTGAGGCTTCCCTGATGGGGAAGATTCTGATATGGATTCTGGAGCATATGCAGCAAATGGAGGATAGGGTGGCTAGTGGTGCGCCACCGAAGCCAGTGGGTATCAGGCATTTTAGAGCTTTGCATCCGAAGTCCTTTTCGGGCAAGGAGAATCCTCTGGAGGTGGACGAGTGGATTAGGCAGACTGAGTATGACCTGGAGGCTGTGGGATACCCGAGAGATAAATGGGTGGATGCCGCAAAGAGACAGCTGACACATTAGGTGCAAGATTGGTGGGAGGCTCAGGAGTTACATTTGACCAAGCCGATCTCGCGGGAGAAGTTTAGAGAGCTGTTTGAGGCTCAGTTCCTTCCAGAGATGAAGAAGGATGAGCTTCGTTTGAGGTTCGAACACCTGACTCAGGGACGACGGAGTGTAGATGCCTATGATGCAGAGTTCTCACTATTGAGCAAGTTTTCTCCTTAGTTGGTGCAGTCAGAGGCCACCAGAGCTAGGCGATTCAGGATGGGGTTGGATCCTGAGGTCAGAGCAGCGATGTCGACTCAGGTGTTGCTTACATATAGTGCTGTGCTGGAGGCGGCCAGGATGCATGAGACGCACCTAAAGAGTGTGGGTAGAGGTCCAGCAGCAGCAAAGAGGCGCCCTGCAGATCAGCAGAGGAGTTTCTTGAGGCCTACTCCGACCACACAATTCCGGAGGCCTGGAGCTCTACCAGCGCCACAGCGACGGTTGCCTTGTGGATTTTGTGGAAAGACTGGGCATGAGCAGCGGGATTGCATGTTTAGGCATGGGCGGTGTTTTACCTATGGTCAGTCAGGACACATCAATAGGCAGTGTCCTCGGCAGGGGCAGACTTCTGGTTCTGGGGCATCAGCAGTAGTCCGGCCTGTGCAACAGAGGACCCTTCCACCAGCTCCACAGAGGCTTCCACTGCCAGCACCACCACCACCACCTGGTACAGTGACTCCGAGGGGACCACCTAGACCCCCCAGCAGCAGCAGACCCCCAAGAAAGCGGCGTCGAGGCATCAGGCTTTTACCATGTCAGTCATGGAGGCAAAGGACACCGGTCGAGTGATCACTGGTACCTATTTATTTTTAGTAATGGGTGTTTTCTTATTTCTATTGTAGTATGTTATATTTATTGCTGTGATTAGGATGTTTAGACTCTTATGTTAGTTTGTGTTATTTCTCTTAGGTGTTATTAGAGTTGCTTCCTTTCCTGCCTTGTCACTTTTTGATTCGGGTGCATCACATTGCTTCCTGTCTCGACAGTTTGTGACTAGGAATTCCTTAGTAGTATATTCCTTTTCTTCTAGTTGGAATATCCATACAGGGAGTGGAGTGATCCGCAGTTCTTCAAGATACCGACAGTGTCCTGTAGAGATTTGTGGACGAAGGCCGTATGCAGATTTCTTAGTGATGGAGATGCCTCATTTTGAAGCAGTGTTTGGGATGGACTGGTTAGGAATGTTTTATGCCACTATAAATAGTAGACTCGGGAAGATAGTATTTCAGATTCCTGATCATCCAGAGTTTGAATTTCTTAGTGGTAATAGTTCCCTTGGATCGTTGAAGTTTAAGGCCAGCCCAGTAGAAGTGATGATGGGATGGATGTTGAGCCTGTATTGACGAGTGTAGTCCGAGATTTCCCTGATGTCTGGAAAGACGATATTTATGGACTTCCTCCAGATAGATCTTTGGAGTTCACCATTGATCTTATTCCAGGCACTCAACCGATTGCGAAGGCTCCATACCGTATGGCTCCTCCAGAGTTAGCAGAGCTTCGTAGTCAGTTGAAGGATTTGTCAGAGCATGGTCTTATTCAACCAAGTGTTTCACCATGGGGTGCACCACTGCTTTTGGTGAATAAGAAGGATGGATCTCGAAGGATGTGCATCGACTACCGGGAGTTGAATAAGGTTACTGTGAAGAACAAGTATCCTCTTCCTAGGCATGATGACATCTTTTATAGGCTGGGTGGATCGCGTGTATATTCGAAGCTGGATTTGAGAAGTGGGTATCATCAGGTGAAGGTCAGAGGATCAGATATTTCGAAGACTGCATTTAGAACCCGGTATGGTCATTATGAGTTCTTAGTGATGCCTTTCAGTGTTACTAATGCTCCAGCCACATTCATGAGGTTGATGAAATAAGCCTTCTATGAGTACTTGGATAAGTTTGTGGTCGTCTTCATTGATGATATCTTGGTGTACTCAAGGTCGGAGAAAGATCATGCTGAGCATCTGAGATAGTCCTGGCGACTCTGAGGCAGCACCAGTCATATGCTAAATATAGCAAGTGTCAGTTTTGGCTGACCAAGGTTGCTTTTCTGGGACATGTGTGTCTGGAGATGGGATAGCAGTTGATCCAGAGAAGGTTGCTGTAGTAGAGAAGTGGCCAGTTCCTAAGTCAGTCACAGAGATCAGAAGTTTCTTGGGATTGGCCGGGTACTACAGGAAGTTCATCCAGGATTTCTCTATGATCACTGCACCGATGACTCATCTAACCAAGAAGAATGTTGCTTACAGTTGGTCAGAGGAATGTTAGCTAGCATTTGATGAACTAAAGCATAGATTGATCACTGCACCTGTCTTGACGATACCAGACTGTTCAGGTGGATATGAGATTTACTGTGCTGCCTCAGGCAGAGGATTGGGATGTGTTCTCCATCAGCATGGTAAGGTAGTAGCATATGCTTCTAGATTGTTAAAGACTCGTGGAAGGAACTATCTTACGCATGATTTGGAATTAGCAGCAGTGGTTTTTGCATTGAAGTTGTAGAGGAATTTTCTTCTGGGTGAACATGTAAAGATATACACAGCTCACAAGAGTTTGAAGTATGTATTCACTCAGAAAGAACTGAATATGAGGCAGTGCAGATGGCTCAAATTGATGGCTGATTATGATGTCGACCTCCAATATCACCCTGGGAAAGTCAACATAGTGCCTGATGCTCTTAGTCGCATGCCAACAGTGATGATGTTGACAGCTCAGAGAGAACTTTTGGGTGATATTCGGCAGATTGAGATTGAAGTTGTCTTACCTGGTTCATCAGTGATGATGATGAAGTTACAGGTTCAATCTGATTTGGTTGAAAGGATCAAGGCAGTTCAGTCTGGTGATGCAAAGTTGAAGAAGATTCGAGAGCAAATAGAGGCCGGACTTCGTAACGATTTCTGTATTCATGAAGTTGGGTCTCTGTGTTTTGGGAGCAGGATTTGTGTACCATCAGGTGACATTCGGGATGAACTGTTGAGAGAGGCTCATAGCTCACCGTATTCTATCCATCCCGGAGGCACCAAAATGTATCGTGACCTGCGACAACATTTTTGGTGGTACGGCATGAAGCATAGTGTGGCTAGGAGTGTAGCTTCATGTCTGACAAGTCAGCAAGTCAAGGCCTAGCATCAGAGAATGACAGGACTTCTGCAGCCTCTTTCGATTCCAGAGTGGAAGTGGCAGCATGTGACGATGGACTTCGTAACTGGCTTGCCTCGTACTCCTCGAGGAAATGATTCTATTTGGGTAATCATTGACCGGTTGACCATATCAGCTCACTTCATACCTTTTCAAGTGGTCCAGTCGACAGAACATCTTGCTAAGAGATATGTGGAGGTGAGATTCCCTGTTTTGTATCTCTCTCTGTGTTGTTGTTAGTCTAGATTCTGATTAATTCATGTATGCAGGAAATCGTGAGGCTTCACGGAGTACCTGTATGCATAGTCTCTAACCATGACACTAGATTCACATCTCACTTTTGGAGAAGACTGCAGGCTAGCTTGGGAACTCAACTGAGTTTTAGCACTGCATACTATCCTCAGACAGACGGTCAGTCGGAGAGGACAATTCAGATCCTAGAAGATATGCTGAGGGTATGCATGTTGGATTTCAAGGGCTCTTGGGATGAACATCTACATATGGTAGAGTTCGCGTATAATAACAGTTATCAAGCCAGTATAGGCATGGCGCCATTTACAGCTCTGTATGGAAGGAAGTGTCGACCTCCTCTTAGTTGGAATGATGTTGGAGATCGTGAATTGTTGGGCCCTGATATGATCGTTGAAACTGTGGATGTTGTAAGAGTCATCAGAGACAATCTTCGAATAGCCCAAGACCGTTATAAGCACTGGGCAAATGCGAAGAGGCGACACTTAGAGTTTCAGCCAGGCGAGCTAATATTTTTGAAGATCTCGCCAACTCGAGGACTGATTCGTTTTGGAAGAAGAGGGAAGTTGAGCCCAAGATATATTGGACCTTTTGAAGTTTTGGCTCGTGGTGGGGAAGTGGCTTATAGGATTACCTTGCCAGCATCTCTTAAGGGATTGCATAATGTGTTTCACATATCGCAACTCAGGAGGTGTGTTGGAAATCATGATCACGTCATCGACTTCTCAGAGATTGAAGTGCGACCAGACTTGACTTATGATCAGCAGCCTGTGGCCATTCTAGACCGAAGGCAGAAGATGCTGAGAAAGTAGTCCATTAATCTGGTGAGGATTATGTGGCACCGAGAGTCATCAGGAGAGTCTACCTGGGAACTCGAGGATGAAATGATAGAGAAGTACCCTCACTTGTTTGTTTGATGTAATTTTGTTATGTATGTAATATGATGTATAGAAAGTTTTTCTCCATTAATTTGAAATTCCGAGGACGGAATTTATTTTAAGGGGTAGGATGTAATGACCATAATTTCCATGTACGCGTATTGGTACGTATTTTGACGTAAATGCGTACGTATATTTTGGGAGTATACTTATATTTTTCTTTTAATTATTTGGTGTAGGAATTATTTTTAAAAGATTTTAAACTCATCTTTTGAGTTTAGTAAATAGGAGTATTTGGATGAATACTTGTATTTAAGGTGTATATGTATTTCAACATGTATTTTTATTTTTACAAAATACAAATTCAAAAATTGTTTAACTATGACACATTAGCTAATATGTGTCATCTTATTAGCTAAAGGGGAAACACATGGCATATCTTTGACCAAATTGTGTGGATGAGAATTTTTGGGGAAAAAATATCCAAATAAAACACAAAAATCAAAAATTTCATTCATTTTCACTCTCTCCCTCATTCCCCCACATCAGGCCGAAATTTTCATCCCTCCATTTCTTTCATCTTGCTTCATCTCCCTCCACCAAAACACCATCCAAAATACTCCCCTTCAACTACTAAGAGCCCAAAAATTTTCCCCACCATTCTAGCTTCAAATTTATCCAAAAATCACTTCAAAAATCCAAATTTTAGAGACCAATTTGAAGATTGAAGCTGGAGACTAGGAGGCCAAAGATCCATCAAGGATTAAGAAGGGCCAAGGACATTTTTGGAGGACTCTTGATGGTAGAAATTTCTATCATTTTTAGTAGGGTTCACTTTTAGGATAGGTTTTTAGTTTAGCATTAAAATCATGGTAAAATAGTAAATTTAGCATGTCATATGAAGATTTGAGTAGGAACCATGCTAAGATACTTATAAAACTTAGTAGTTTTCATTTTGCTTCCATGAAGTTTGCTTAATGTAGTAGCATGTTGTAATAGGATTAGTATATTTGTTTTCAATATGTTTTCGTACTTAGAATTAGTACTTTTATGACATGTTGAAAATTTGGAGAATGAGAAATCTATTAACTTGTAAAAAGAGTGTAGATTGTAGTTGGTCTATATGTTAGTTTCATTAAGTAGGAGTTGCAAGCCATGTATCCTTGTTGTATGTTAGAAGTTAATGGTAATTTTTAAAATAAGTATGTATTGAAATCTCTTTAATCATGCCATGTTTGTGATTATGTAGAGTATGATATAAAGGTAGGAATGAGTTTATAACAATTGTCTCAAAATACCATGTCAAAAACTAGTTTTAATTGGAAAAATAAGTTGCTGGAAATTTTCTTAGCATAGGACAGCAACGTATAAAAATCAAATAAAATAGTAGAAAAATCAGAAAAATATAATCTAGGATACTACGAAAAACTACAGAAAATTATCTACAACTTTTAAGAGGGACCAAAAGCTAATTCTGACTGTAGTTAGGTCTGCAGTATCATTCTTTCCATTGTGACAGTTTGGACAGATTCATGTGTTCATTTTGCTTTGAATTTGTTAAGTTGTACTTTGTTTTAAGTTGAATTTGTTCATGTTAATTGTACCCTCAAAATCATTTTGTTTATGCTAATCATGTTCCCATTAGTATGCTATTGGTACATGTAATTATGTGGATGTTTCATAAAATGTTTCATTTTGGAAATAATGATGATGACGAGAAAATTCATGTAAGTTGAAATGAAAGTGGTATTTGATACCACTAATTGATTCATTGTTAAATGAAGAAACATTCTATCAAAAGAAAAACAATAAGTGAGCAGAGTTTGATATCGGAGGACTCGGTCCATTTTTGAAATGGGTGAGACTCCATATGTGAGTTTGGGGGAACACGGGTAAATTTTAGGTGTTAAGCAGCGGACACTAGTTCGATAATCTCGCCCGATGCGTCGCCTCTGGAAGGGGAGTTGAGAGGGCTAGAGAGGCCATTGGTGCGCTCGTGTCGCACCATGATGGTAAATGATGGTTTTCTCCGTTTGTCCGACAGAAAAACCGAGATGAGTTTCGCTCCTGTACCTTGTCCAGTCAGGTACGGAGTTACGAGAGGCCCCTCCAGTGCTCGTGTCGCTGGAGTGGTACCACTTTTTCACCCACCCTGGGTGAAGTCTGCTTCCTTAGCATCCTACGATATACTCTGGTTCCACATCAGAGCAATGATTAATTTTAATTAATTTAATCTGTGATTTCACTTCAGTTCTGCTTTCGGTTCTTTACTTTCAGCACTTACGTTCTATCTTTAATTTCTGCATATTCCTGAAATTGATGTGACACCTGTTGTTAGTTGACTAGTTGGGAAGACCAGTTCTAAAACTGGGTCCTATTAGAGTGTTAGGAGTTCTACTGGGTCACGTGTTGACGTGTCCCAACTCATGGTTTTCAGGTGTGGGACCCGAGCAGTCTGTGAGGGTTCCTGAGTCAGAGGCCAGTGCCAGTGTAGCTCAGGTAGAGCCTACGAGCGACCTTGTTCAGTTAGACTTCCCGAGGTTAGACTAGTGGGTGAGTTGTACCGGGTGTAGTCCTTTTGTACTTTTGGGTTGGGGGTTTCTACTTTTTGTTGTACCCACAATTTGTACTCCCCCTTTTGTACAGCTGATGTATAAATATGGACCAGTATGATGTAATGTAATGTAATGTTCTGTGTTGTTGTATTTTCTTTTTAGTACTGCAATTTAGTTTATGTTGGAGCACTTCTCTTTTTCTCTGTGTACTATTCCAGTGTGTTGCAATGGCCTGCGTATTAAATTTATTTATCCACAAAAAATGCCTAGTAGTATTTAGATAAGAGGGCTCGAAGCCTAAGTCTGAATACTATGGCAGCCTCGTCAGCTACGATCCCCGTACTTGGGAGAGCGGGGCGTGACAACTACACAGGCGCCTATAAAAGGAGCAGGCGCCTGAATATCCTTTAGCAGGTGACTGTCACTTGGGATGGAATTGAAGCAGAGAAAATGCAACTTGCGCACTAACGACTGTAGAACAATTCAAAGGCGACTGTAATAGACAGGCGACTGTAAATACTTCATCAGTCGACTGACTTGCAAATTAGGATGAAGCCCAGAAAATGCAAGTTGCATACAGACGACTGTGGAACAATTAACAGATGCCTGTTGGAAGATAGTCGATTGTAAATTGCACTTCAGTCGACTGTTCCAAAAGTTCAAGTAAGAGTAGAGAAATGGCTGACTTGAGCTGGGGCACAACAGTCGACTGTAGAAGGCTCGATAGGCGCCTGGAGTCACCCAGTCGCTTGTAAGACCTTCATTAGTCATCTGTTGGAGAGTCAGAGACTCCAATTGAGTCATTTGGCATCATTAACCTATTAGGTTGGATTCTATGATAATCCTAAGGCTCACTAAGATGGTTATATGCAAATGTATGAATGAGTAGACAATCTATCAAGGCATTACATTAAACCTGACTCAAAAGAGAAAATTAACAAATGAAATGCTCCCCATCATCTCCAAGCTTTGGCACCCCTTGAGTCCAAGCTTTGGCATTGTTCCTCTTGATGTCCATCCTTGTGCCAAGCTATTAGTCTCCAAATCATGATATTCTCCATATGATAAATTTGAGACTAAAACAAGAGAGACATTAGCAACAACATAATGTTGCGATCATCATCAAAATAACATTGGTATGAAACACCAATACTCAACAATCTCCCACTTTTGATGGTGACACACATTATGTAAAACATAAAGAAATAAAGCACAATGTTAATGAGCTCCCCCTACTTATATGCACCAATTGTAAAATGAGATACACCATTGTAAATACTTATTATGCCAATTGAAATAATGAGAAACAATGGTGACATATAATAGGCCTGGATTACATAAACCAATTGCTATATGTATATTAACAATCTCCACATGAATGGTTTACATAATCCCACATCTCTCCCCATGTGTGTGTGTGTGGCTCCCCACATATATATATCTCTCTCCCCAAATACATATGTATGATAAACATGATTTACATAATGCATATATCTCTCCCCTTGTCATTGTCAAAAAGGTGGACAACAAATATATCCCCCTAGACATTCTAATTAAAGATGCGACAATATACAATAGATAAAGAGATGTATGATACCAAATTGTAACATTTAGTGGGTGTCAATCACTATCCCATGCTCCCCCTAGATCATAGAAATGGTCAAATTTTTTACTTCTAGGATCTAATACCAATTTTAAAGAAAATGATAAAAAAATCTTCAACAATTAAGATAATACCAATTGTAGAAAATAAATCTTGAAAGATAATCCTCTTTACCAATTGTAAATAATACTTGGAGCCATGGGCCTAAAGTGTATCAAAGCATATATATGTAAAAATCAATCATATTGATACACATGACACTGCCATAAGGAATTATCACGTGAAACATGTTGGCAATATCCAAGGGTTGAATTTGAGGCCAATAATAATCAATTGTAAACAATGATCTCAAGAACAACCCGAAATGAGAGTTAAAATATGTTTTAAAATATTTTAAACATACAACATATTAACTCTCCCATTGACATACATATGGATCAACAGATGCATGTATGCAATGTAGAAACTAAATATCTAGATTTGCGTATAAGCCTAATTACATAGATCTAGATAAAGGACATTAGGAACCTTAAATCATTACCTTCTCTAATTAGGAAGCACACCTGAATCCATGAGGTTGACGATCTGGATGACGCCGCGGATGATCTTCCAGAATAGCACGAATCAACCATTTGAGAATCCCTTTAGCTTTCTCCTGGTTTCTCTCCTAGCGACGGGACGTGGAAAAGACGGCTCAACTTTGTTCGTGTATTCCGGGATCATGACCGCAAGTATATATAGGCTAGCCTCCATAGCTAAAGGGTTTCCAACTTGGCCCATCAACGAGTTGAAGCCCAATAGTCTCTACACATAAAGGCCCCACAACCTATTTAACTCATTTAGCCCGTTTACTCAATTAAATCAGATCACTAATATATTGGGCTTAATATGACAGCGTAGCACTTATACAATTATTTATCGCATATTAGCCCAATGTTGGATTAAGATCCAACTTAGTTGGATAAGTTCCTACAATCTCCCACTTGGGCTATATGCTAAACTTTATAATTATATTTCATTGTGCATACAACCAAATAAGATCTTAACTTACTGTCATTTCTTTAATGAGTCAAAACCAATCCGGTCCATCAATTATATTAGCAAGGGATCAAAGAGATCTTTGCCGCAGCAATTGCAGCTCGACCCATCAGTGGTCACCATGCTAATACAAAAGAATGACATGGATTATGAACTGGATGTGTAGCGTGGAAATTACATGTGATGTGATGTAACATGTCTATTCCAACTGATCCTCCTTAAACTTAGTGAGATCAAAACCATAAACACATATTTTCATACGCATTTATAAACATAGAGTTGAAATATGAAGCCAAACTAAAACTGAACTTTATTTCTGCAGAAATAAACCATAAACCAAATATGCATAACTAAAGGCTGAAATGTTGTCAAAAATAATAGCACCATAAAATTAAAAACTTCCACAAAACTGAATATCTTCAGATGACATGACACTCATACAAGCAACATGCCCATGAAACGTTTTGGGTGGCAGTCCCTTAGTAAACGGATCCGCAATGTTTGAGTTTGTACCAATGTGCTCTATAGACAACTGTTTATTTCCAACTCTCTCTTTAATAATCAGGAACTTGATATCAATATGCTTTGATTTTGCCGAGCTCCTATTGTTAGTGGCAAATGCTACTGCAGACATATTGTCACAAAATAATTTGAGTGGCCTTTCAATGCCATCTACAATTTGCGGCCCCGTGACAAAATTCCATAGCCATAGACCATGATTGGATGCTTCATGACAAGCGATGAATTCTGCAGCCATAGTGTAAGAGGCTATAATAGTCTGTTTAGCACTCTTCCAAGAAATGGCGCCTTCTGCTAATGTATAAACATAGCCTGTAGTATATTTCATGCTGTCTTTACATCCAGCAAAATCAGAGTCGGTATATCCAACGATCTCAAGCTTTTCCGACCTCTGATATACAAGCATGTGTGCTTTTGTCCTATGTAAGTACCGTAAGACCCTCTTGGCTGCTTTCCAATGGTCCAATCCTGGATTGCTCAAGTATCTACCAAGCATTCCTGTAATGTACGCCAAGGCTGGACGTGTACATACTTGAGCATACATGATACTCCCTACTGCTGAAGAATAAGGAATATCATTTATCTGTGCTATCTCAATTTCACGTTCAGGGCACTGATTGAGACCAAACTTGTCTCCCTTAGATACAGGGGTATCACCTGGTTTACAACTTTTCATGCCAAATCTTTTCAGAACCTTTTCAATGTAGGTCGTTTGTGATAATCCAAGTATACCTCGAGAACGATCTCGATGTATTTGAATTCCCAATACAAAAGATGCATCACCAAGGTCTTTCATCTCAAAGTTCTTAGCTAGAAAGTTCTTGGTTTCATGCAATAAGCCTTCATTGTTACTGGCAAGTAAAATGTCATCGACATATAAAAACAGAAACGCAAATTTACTCCCACAGAATTATGGTATATACACTCATCAACCATATTCATCTCGAAGCCAAATGAGATGATAACTTGATGAAACTTAAAATACCATTGCCAAGACGTCTGTTTGAGTCCATAGATGGATTTCTTAAGTTTGCAAACCATATCCTTTGGGTCTCCCGACACAAAGTTTTCTAGTTGCACCATATAAATTTCTTGATCAATGTCACTGTTAAGGAACGTTGTTTTAACATCCATCTGATGTAACTCAAGGTTGAAATGAGCCACTAGTGCCATTATTATCCTGAATGAGTCTTTCGTGGAAACCGGAAAGAAAGTCTCATTATAATCAATGCCTTCCTTTTGAGTAAAGCCCTTAGCGACAAGACGTGCCTTATATCTTTTCACATTACCTTTTGAATCCCTCTTGGTTTTAAATATCCATTTACAACCAATGGGTCTCACGTCTTTAGGTAATGGGACAAGATCCCAAACGTCATTATCCTTCATCGACTTTATTTCCTCATTCACGGCATCTATCCATTTTAGAGAGTTAGAACCATTTTTGGCTTAATGGAAGTTGATTGGATCACCTTCCATCGCACCAATATCAACTTCATATTCTTGGAGAAATGCAATGTAGTCACTTGATATTGCATTTCTCCTCTCCCTAATGGATCTCCTTAATGGCAATGTTCCTTGATGTGCAAGGGTTTGTTCTTCCTGAATGGGAGGAGCAACAACATTGTCTTGAATATTTGTGTCTTGTTCAATAACAGGAATAGAATCCTGATCAATAACAAGATCACCGGTGGGAATATCTACATATTCCTCTTCGAAAATAATGTCTCTTCCTAAATCTCCCCCCACAAACCCAGTATCCTCAAGGAATCTGGCATTTCCAGTCTCAAAAATATTCTTATTTGTGGGATCGTTAAATTTGTAACCCCTCGATCTTTCAGCATACCCAATAAAATAGCAACTAATTGTCAGTGTGTCCAGCTTCTTTTCAGCAGGCCTATAAGGCTTTACCTCAGCTGGGCATCCCCATATGTGCATATGCTTTAGACTAGGTGAGTTGCCCGTCCAAAGCTCATATGGCATTTTATTAGTTGCTTTAGTTGGGACCCGATTAAGGATGTAAGCTACAGTTTTCAATGCTTCTCCTCAGACGCTTTCTGGTAAAGTAGAATGACTAATCATTTACCATTGTAGAGATATGATGCCCTCGAGGCTATTTATCTCTGTGTGTATCGCACAAACATCTTGTTCGAAATAACAATAAGCTGTTTGGTAATAATTTATCTAAGTTATAATGTAGTAAACATTAGATATTAACTTAGGTAAAGTCCTGAGACTTTATGCAAGGTCAAACATGTATCGAGATGAGTATCTCGATCAAGGAGAAATGTTTGACCGTCTGTAGCATAAGTCTAAAATGGTTCGTGGTCGTAGATGTTTCGAGACAAGGATATCGAAACATCGGATAGACCATTGTGTCTTAGTCTTCACCGTTTAGCGGTGGCGACGATCTCATGATCGTTCGACTTGGCAAAGTCGAAGACGAGACACAAGTGCACATTAGAGAATGTGTTCACTGAACGATCCACAAGAGTTATCATATGGTTATATTGACCAATCTGTCAATGATAACTCTTAGTGATGATATGCAAGTTGGTCTTTTGACTTGAGGTTATTTTACGAACCTGTGCGTGAACGGTGCCACTTAGATCACTGACCTAACTTCGAGTCTAGGCATGTCAAAAGGTTTTGATTGGGTGTCACTTGAAGCGTACGAGGAGAGTAATGACCAAGAGAGGATTCGTATCTCCCGGTCAATGGGAGTTAACGTCGTAGAGTTAGTTCGGTCTTTAGTAAAATCTCTGCGCAGAGTATGTTGGAAGAAGTCCAATATTAGTTGACTAAAGATCGATAGAAACTAACCAAAGTCAAGTTATTGGGGTTGACAGTTTTGTAGTGCCATAGGAAGCCACTGCACATGTACTAGAGGGGGGGTGAATAGTACTTTTAAATAATAAGGAGTGTTATTCCTAATTATCGTGCAATTAACAAACAACGATGCGGAATAACTACAATCAAGAAATAATGCAAATGCAAACACAATGGTTTAATGGGTTCGGATCCACCCAAGTCTCCCCGACTTGTTCCCGGTGATCCTACGTCCTAACCACCCGGATCCCTTCCGGATACTTGAGTTAGAAACCCTAACTCAAGATTTCCAATATGAACACTTGCGAAAACCTCACAAGTGCAATCGACCTACAATCGATGATCGTGACTCACACAACCCGGGATCACGCAAAACCTCTCACAACCGAGAGTATACAATTCAAATATAACTGAAATGAAATGCTTACCAACAAAATACCTATGCCTTGAGATTTCTTACCAAATTAGGGCAAAGAGGATTTTGATGGAGGAAGAGTCACCAAACCCTAGCTTCAAGAAGATGACCAGCAATGGAAGCCTAGGGATGAGATGGATGACCTAGAAACAAGCCATTGGCTTGGAAGGCTCACAACCAATGAATCTCTCTTGAGGAATGAGAGTGAGGGAGAGATTCTTGAGAATGGGAGAGCTTGAAGATGAGAGTTGAAAGCTTCTCTTTTTAATCAATAGAACTCTGGAAATAGCAGCCTTGGATCCTATGAAATAACCCCTCCAGGTATTTAAAGGATCAAGGAAAAAGAGAGAGAGAAACGTCACTTTCAAATCTCCAACGGCTCTAATCTGAAGCAGACTAGTCGGTCAAAGAACAACCACTGACCGACTAGTTCATCAACTAGTCGGTCGGTGAGACAACATGAACCGACTAAGAGGTGAACAGTGAAGAGATTGAATTTCAGACCTAGAAATCTAGTCGGTCCAAGAAGACTGTCTGACCGACTAGTTTCACAACTAGTCGGTCGGTCAGTGAACTTAGACCGACTAAGAGTCAAAAACTAATAGTCCGAATACAAATTGATTTAGTCGGTCCAAGAACAAATGTTGACCGACTAGATCAATAACTAGTCGGTCGCCAAACGTTCTTAGACCGACTAACGATAAACAGTAGCTCAGGAGAAAATTGGCATGTACAGTAAAGTCCAACTAGTCGGTCAAAGAAGCATCACTGACCGACTAGTTCACAAACTAGTCGGTCAGTGAGTCAACGTAGACCGACTAACTGTAAACAGTACTGAACAAGAAAAGATTAACTCATACTAGTCGGTCCAAGAAGCTTTGCTGACCGACTAGATCACCATCTAGTCGGTCAGTACTTCTTCTTGTACCAACTAACATGCACAAACAAGTCCGAATCGAAGCGCGATGCTTCGAGGAAGTTAGAATGGACTTGTACTAAGATCCTAGAGCTACGATATGAGCGTTATGAAGATAGAAATGTAAGAATTACTCAAGGCTTAACATTCTATAGATCGAAGCTAAAAGACTATAAAATAAACCTAGCGATCCGTCTTCAAAGCTTCGATCAAATCTTCATGATGTCCAAAAAGGTCCAAAAGCTTCAACGAAGCTTTAGGCATTGAATACGAGCTTTGAGAAGTCTTAAGATGTCGCTTTGAGTGTTCCCGTGAATTTGGCGACGATCTCCATAACTGCACTCACAAAATGTTAGTTCATGATATATTTATGTTTGCTCATCATCCAAAACCAAATCCGGGGAGTCCAATACTGAACAAGTTTGACCGTACCCTAGACTTGATCTACACGACATAATTTAGACGAAGAGACTATAACTGCGGAACTCATCACAGACACGGTCAGGGTGGTCCCGACAATTCTCATATTGATGAGATAACCACATTATGATGATTCTGAAACAGGGACGGCAGCCACTGCTCATGGTCACCGCCGTATAGGGCTTCGAGCCCAACCTATAGTAGGGTCAGGCCGTAGGGTCACACACAGAGTGCGACCTTCGTCTAGTAATAGGTAGAAATTAGTTAGAGAGAATAATTTTCATTTGATGCAAAGGAAGAGAAAATTGCATTTTGATGCAAATGACAATTTAAGCTAAGATAGAGACTATTTTGCATATGATGCAAAATGAGATTAAATGTGTCTTAAATTGTTTAAGACAGTATTTAATGGAATAAATGCAAGGAAAAGTTCACAGGTAAGATGGGAATTTCCCGGTCTAAACCCAGGTTTGAACGGCGTCCAAATCGGACACCAAATGCTCAAGTTAAAGACAAAACAGCCAAATGAAGCCCAAATGGGTCAGCCCAACCTGTTGGGCTGAACCCTGCCTAGAAACCGACGCAGGCGCCCGCTAGGAGTGGGTGTAGGCCCACGCCCGCTTCAGCAGAAGCGGGTGCCCGCTAGAGAACGGGCGCAGGCCCCCGCCTGCTCCAGCAGGCGCGGGCACCCGCCAGAAACGGGCGCCGGCCCGCGCCCGCTTTCCAGCATGCGCAGGCGCCCGTGCGCCCACTGGGCACGTGCACCGCACGAGCCTAGGCAGGTGCGTGGACTACACACACCTGGCGTAGTGGAGCCCGCACGCAGCCCTAGGGCTGCGTGCTTTTTGTGGCGGCTGGATTGTGATTTTTGGTGGGGTTTTGGCTGAACTTAGGGCGATCAATTGGAGGATTAAACAGACTCCGATTCACTCGCCATTTTTTCCTATGTGTTCACCATTGAGCACCCTTCGAATTGATAGGTTGTATCAATCATGAAGGTCAACGGTGAGGGAGTTCAAATTCACAGAAGTTTGCACTTTGTGAAAGACAAACAACTTGATTTAATTAACTCTAATTTAATAGTCCCACATCGGTTGTGCGGAAAAGGGGAGAGTCCGTCGCCCATATAAATAGGGGCCTCCCCCTTCCTCCAAACTTGTCCCAAGCTCTAGATCTGAGCAGCTCTCGTAAATGTTGGAGCACACTCGGATCTATGCTTAAATTAATATTCTTCTTCTCTTTATATTTCTGCCTTACTCCTGAGGGCTCTAGCAAAGCCACGAAGGAGTTTGGATTCGGATCCGAAATCTTAGAGAAGACTTTCACTCGGGTGAAACTTTCTTCG